>CM033988.1:58058437-58424573 GCA_019706035.1 Raphanus raphanistrum subsp. raphanistrum
TATCAAACTTTTATTTTCCTTCTCTTTATAATATATTCTCTATAGGCTACATACACAAAGTATACATGGATCCTTCCATCAAAGGATATCAAGAAATGTTAAAAATCAAGAAACGATGTTATCAAGATCTTGAGTTAGGTTTGACCCTTTTGCCACGTGGTACAACTTCATCAGAACTCAATCTCATTGATTCTTTCAAAACCAGCTCATCATTGACTTCTCATCATCATCCTAACCGTCAAGAACATTTGGAAGATCCGAGAACGTTCTCGTGCAATTATTGTCAAAGAAAGTTCTATAGCTCACACAGCACTAGGCGGCCACCAGAACGCTCATAAACGAGAACGTACCTTAGCCAAACGCGGACACTACTACAAGATGAGTCTCTCCTCCTCCTCATCCTCTCCTTCTTCAGCTTCAGCGTTTGGCCACGGTTCAGTCAGCAGATTCGCGAGCATGGCATCATTACCGTTACATGGCTCGGCGAGTCACAGATCAACGCTAGGGATTCATGCTCATTCAACGATCCATAGTCCCTTTTTAGGAAGGCAAGCAGCGAGTTTAAGTCATGTTTTCACACAGAGCGTTCACCAGAAACCGGCCATGGGAAAGGTGATGCCGGAGAAATTCCGCATTGAAGTCGCCAACAGTAACATTGAATATTTCAAGAGCAAGCAAGAAGATCATACTCAGTTAAGAAGATTGACTTGACTCTTAAGCTATGATCTATTAATTGTCATCTTCCTTTTAGTCTTTATTATAACTTTTCGGTCGTTTTACTATCTTTTGATTATTACTTTGTTTGATATAATGATTGACTACAGGATGTGTTAGTATTTCATCAATTAAGCTGTACCTTTTTTACTTGATATATTGTTGCGTGGTTCAATATTTGAGGTCTATTTTAAGTCTATGTAGTACAATACTCAAAACTTGTATTAAATTGGATTACGGAGAAAGGGTTCGACATATATTTTCGACTGGTGTAACTATCATAGTAAGAAAATGGGTGTATCACATGTATAGTATAATCATTCATTGTGAAGAAATCTGTTATCTATGAGCGCTATCTATTAAGTTCAAGTGAAAGTAACCCTACATAATAGATGTGTGTATCTAAAATGATAAAATTAAAATACACTGTGGAGTTTATAGTCACCGAAAGAAACAATACATGTCCTACGTTATACGCATTATTGCCCACTACATTGTCACCGATTTATTAGGAGTGAACTGACTTGAGTCAATCAACTGATATACTGCAATATGAATTAGTATATATATATATAATGTATAAAATAAACTATAGTATGTATAGTGGATTATTTTATATGGTATCAAAAGAGAATAAATCAGCGAAACAGAGTTTACGTTTTCGTAATAGAGTGGATGCACTGTGATTATCGAAGATAGGTCCTACATGTAGTTCAAAGAAACAGACATTAATCCACAAGTGAAGAGTTGTTCGTCAGAGATTGTTGTTTTCACCGCCATGTGACTATTAAAGCTAAATTTCCATTGTACTTTTTAATCTAATTTAGTCACATCGCTATTATTATTTCACAATTTTATCACCATTTAACCAATAATTTAATCTAATCTATTACAACTCTTAAGACAATTATCTGCAGTAATGCATATAATACTTTAACACTTGTTACTTTGACATTTTCACTTGAATCTTTTGTAATGATAACCATGAAAATTGATTATTATCTTGGATTTGCTGAATTATAACCCAAAGATTCTGTGAAGTCTACTTTGGGTGGGGTCTTATCAAGTTGATGTTCACATTAAAGAGATAATAATCATATAATAATGCTGATCATTGCAATTAACAATCAATATTTCCAACAAATCATGATATTAAGGATGCGGAAATCATGTTGTTATGCACCATAATTACCTTACTAATCCCTCAGATTATCCTAATACGTCACATCGATAAAGATTTGTATGAAGATACCAAAATCATGTTTAAGTGGAAAAAGATCCAAAGCTCTCTAGACAATGACAGTTTTCATAATCAAAAGCTGCCAAATCAAATTTCAAAGAGAATAGTAATTGCATCATACTATATATCTCCTAATAATTTTGTTTAAAACTAAAACCGAATTAACACACATCTAACTATAGTAGAATGCATTCAGCTGGCTTGTCCCTTTAACTTCTGGTGTTTTACAGTGAATCCACACTAGGGAATTTAAAAAAAAAAGAACACATCCATAGAGTTGCTCCTCTGCTAAGGAACACTAAGAATTGGTTTGGAAGTCACCAAAGTCAAACACAAGTGTTACCGTCTTGTATATGTCATCATTCTACAAGCTTAACTTTAAAGCACTTTCAATGCAAACAAGAAACACCACGATTCCACTAACATGTAAACATGCATTTCTGAAACGGTCTGGTATATGTTACCGTCTTGCTAATAATTATGCATCAGGGAGTAGTTTTTACACAAACCTGTAAAACTAAGAACCAAGCAACAAATAAATAAAAAATGGCAACTGAATTTGTTATTTGGAGCATATCCAAATCAAAGAGAGTCATGTACTCGCATACACACTGCATTTATGAGGAACCAAGGAGTGGAAAGCCGAAGAGACTAATGTCTAATTCTGCTCGACATAAGATTTAACGCTTTCCATCCATCTAACGTACTCGAATTTACTTTTGTTCTTCATATAACGATGCAAGAAACAGCAAGCTCGTCGCTTATACCTCTTTCCTCTAAGAACTGATAAAGAGCGTCTTGGAGCTCATCATCTAACTCCCTGTAATTACCAAACACAAAACACACAATCACTTCATCTTTTGCATTGTTAATCCTATATCTCATTTATTGTTATGCCAAAGAAAAGGATCAAGTTGTCAGCGTACTCACTCAAACTCAGGTCCACCGTAGGAAGACGGCGAGCTGTTGGTGCCTTTACGAAAACAGAGCTTGGATATCTCAATGTTATCAGGCCAAGCAGAACACACGATCTCCAAGGATTCACCAGGAACGCCCTTAGAGATGTTGACAAGGAAAGTGATGTGAAGAATAAAGTCAGGTTCAGTGCTGGTGGATTTTGAGGACGGAACTGATCTATCAAACATGGTTGCCTCAACTTTAATGTCTTCTTTCTCCCCATACTTCCTCTTCAAGCTAATCCACTGCTCTCCAGGCCGTTCCTCCACAGTGAATGGACCATAACTGCTAGGAGACTGCGATACATATCCAATTAAATTGATCAATCCAACAAAACAAGAGAGGGCACTGTATCAACCTACTTAAAGTATGTAGCTTTCTGCCAATTAAGATTGAAAGCTTAAAGTATCAAGCTTTATTGGACATTACCTGAAGAGGAGGCGAGTGATTGAGTTCGTAGTCGATCTCATTACGGATTAGACGGCAGATGTTTCCTTGGAAAGCTGATTTCTGCATTTCTGAGACGTAACTCCCCGACGAGCTTAGACATCTCCCAGAGCTAATCAAAAAGTTCCCATTTTGATTCGTGGGTAAACCGATTTTGGGGTTCCGGTACGCAATCGAAGGAGACGAATTGGAGAAGACGGTTCTCCTCAGACATCTGACGAAACGAGCCATCGACAGAGGATGAGAGTAGCAAGTGACCACGATTAGGGTTTAACAGTTTTTTTTAAGAGGTTCCATCCTACGGCTAACATCGTCCGCTATAGTTTCGGAGAAATTAATCTACATCGTCGATTGAGATAAATAATAGTCAAAATAGAGATACCATCTTACGGCCAATATCGCGCGTTCTAGTTTGGAAGAAAGTAATCTGAACCGTTAAATAATGATCTTTTCGTAAAATTAAGAAAATAATATATTTTTTTTGGCGGTAAGTGCGATTCTCCCGCCCATATCCGACCAATCAGGGATCTTCTTCTTGTTGTTGTTTAAAGCTTTTCTAGGGCTTTCAGTTTTAGTGCCAAGTCACTTTCTCTCTCTCTCTCTCTCTCTCTCTGACTCACAGAGATTCACGGTGCAATGGCGACGGAGTACGAGCGGAAGAGATTGGAGAACATAAGGCGTAACGATGAGATGATGGCGGCGCTCAACGTCCGAGCGAAAGCTTCTGTCCTCACGGCCGCAACGAAACGCCCTCGAGACGAATCAAAATCGTACAAGAAGAAGAAGGAGAAGCCTGAGACGCCGATTGTAATGCGGAAGTCTCTACGCACGAGAGGATTGGATCCAGATTCGGTTGGTTTACCCAATTGGTTCGCAGATTATCACAAACGCATCCCTCCACATAACTCATCGGGGCCTCTGCAGAAATCATCGGCCCGTCTATTGGCTCCTATTCCCTTTGATAAGGCTTATGATGGAGAGGGCTCTTATCACAAGTTCGTTGACACTATGTCTGGTAACTCTTCGGTGGTTAATGTTAAGGATGATTGTAGAAGCACTAGGAGGAGATCTCCTCGCCTGTCTAATAAGGATGGGAATGATGATTCTCCTGTGGTGAGTTCTGGTAATGATTATTTGAACAAGGAAGTTGTTAAGCCTGGGAAGATTGAGTTTGATAGGGAACCGTTGAGTTTAGAATCGAATAACGTAGCACGTGTCGTTCCTGGGAGGATTTTTGTTGTAAAGTTCATGCCTTGCGAGAATGTTAAGCTCCTTGCTGCTGGGGACAAGCTTGGCAACGTTGGTTTTTGGAATTTGGATTGCGATAAGGATGAGGAAGATGATGATAATGGGATCTATCTGTTCCATCCTCACACTTCCCCTGTTTCATCTCTTGTCTTTCAGCAAAACTCTTTCTCAAAGGTTATTAGCAGCAGCTATGATGGTCTCATCCGGTTGATGGATGCTGAGAAGTCGGTTTTTGATCTGGTTTATTCTTGCGATGAGGCTATATTTTCCCTCTCGCAGAGACCAAATGATGAGCAAAGCTTGTACTTTGGCGAGGGATATGGAAAGTTGAATGTATGGGACCTCAGAGCAGGGAAGTCAAGTTTCAACTGGGATTTACATGAACACAGGATAAACTCTATAGATTTCAACCCGCAAAATCCTCATGTCATGGCTACAAGCTCCACAGATGGGACTGCTTGCCTTTGGGACTTGAGAAGCATGGGAGCTACAACACCGGAAAACGTTACAGACTGTGAATCACTCTAGGGCTGTGCACTCTGCGTATTTCTCACCTACCGGCCTTTCACTCGCAACTACTAGGTATCTTATTTTACTATATCAGTTGATGTTTGTTTCGTTTAAAACATTAAAGGTTCATTATCTCTCTGCGTTTTGGTTGGTATATAAGTTGCACATACGCGAAACTAATTTGCTATTGTAGCTCCCTCGTGTGTGTATAGTTCTTTTCTGCGTCGGTAAATTGTGGAATGCTAACGTTTATCAAAACTGTTGCTTTGATTTCCTTGTAGCGTTGACAAACTATATTGGTTTACTAAGTGGCGCCATTTTGAGGATCTTTCCATGATATCTCACGACAATAACACCAACAGATGGATCTCTACTTTCAGGTATGCTCCACACCATAATAACCTCTCAGTTCCATTACACTTTTTTTTCATATGAGCAGTTAGTTATACACTCATTTTATGAGAAAATGAAAAGTAGGCGTTGCTCTAATCATGTGTTTATGATTTGCAGGGGAGTGTGGGGATGGGATGATTCATACATCTTTGTGGGCAATCGTTCTTCAAAAGGAATAGATGTGATCTCAACGAAACCAAAAGAGAACAGTGAAGGAACTGCATGACCCTCTAATGAGAGCTATTCCTTGCAGAATCCATTGCCACCCTCTTAATGTTGGGGTGATTGCAGGATCCACGGCCGGAGGACAGGTCTATGTTTGGACACCAAAGTAACCAATTTTCGAGTCGGCATGAATGATGAGTTGTTGTGTGGTTTTTGTTCTGTCAGCACCCAAATGTTATTTATTTGGAACTTAAGTTACTGTAGAGAGATGTAATAACTTTTTAAGTTAATGTGGACCGTCCAAATATATAATTTAATTTCGTAGTTTAAACAAAAATAAGAAAATAATTTTATTGGCGCTTTCTTTCTTTCTTTCAGTTTTAAGTGCCAAGTCACTCTTAAGCAGTTCGTTGAGACTGTGTTGAGTTTTGCGAGTAACTCTATGGTTAAGGATGATTCTCCTACCACTAGGAGGAGATCTTCTCGCCTGTCTAATGCTGCTGTTAGCAAAGCTGAGTCAGTTTCATCATCTAATGATTATGTGAAGAAGAAGAAGAATGCTGGAGGAAAATTGGTTAGTAAAAAGGATGATGATTTGAACAAGGAGGAAGCGTCTGGTGTTATGACTGAGAGCATTGAGTTTGAGGAGGGTGGTTTTGACACGGGACCGTTGAGTTTAGAACCGCATAACGTGGCACGTGTTGTTCCTTGGAGGATTTTGGTTGTAAAGTTCATGCCTTGCGAGAATGTTAAGCTCGTTGCTGCAGGGGACAAAACTTGGAAATGTTGGGTTTTGGAATTTGGATTGCAGGGATGAGGAGTGATGGGATCTATATATTTCAACCTCACAGTGCCCCAATTTCATCTCTTGTCTTTCAGCAAAACTCTTTCTCAAAGGTAAGTTTAAAGGACTGTCTTAAAACTTTGGTTGGAGAAAGTGATCTCCTTTGTTATTCCTTTGCTCTTTTTCGTTGGTGCAGGTTATTAGCAGCAGCGATGATGGTCTTATACGTTTGATGGATGTTGGAAAGTCGGTTTTTGATCTTGTTTATTCGAGCGATGATCCTATATTTTGCCCTCTCGCAGAGACCTAATGATGAGCAAAGCTTGTACTTCTCTGAGGGACATGGAATGTTGAATGTATGGGACCTCCGAGCTGGAAAGTCATTTTTCAACTGGTGTTTACATGAGCACAGGATAAACACTATAGACTTCAACCCGCAGTATCCTCATGTCATGGCTACAAGTTCCAAAGATGGGACTGCTTGCCTTTGGGACTTGAGAAGCATGGGAGCAGCTACAAAACCGAAAACATTAAGGACTCTGACTCATTCTAAGACTGTGCACTCTGCGTATTTCTCACCCACTGGCCTTTCACTTGCAACTACCAGGTATCTTTTTGTTTTTTCTACTCAGTCTGTTCAATACATTTAAGGTTTGGAACTACAGACATAGTTTTTTACTTGTTTATAAGAACTCACATAAAGATGTTGTTTGTTTGTTGAAGCATTAGTATTTGCTCCACACATGTTGACGTTTTGCTAGAAAAAGTTGCACATACTTGTGTGAGGTGAAACTGATTAGCTAAGTAGCTGAAATGTGGAATGCTAATGGGTGTTTTACGTTCCCTCTCTGATGTTTGATTGTGAAACTCTTGCGTTGTTTTCCTAGTAGCGTGGACAATTATATTGGTATTCTAAGTGGCGCCAATTTTGAGGATACTTCCATGATATATCACGATAACTGTAATACTACCAACAAGTGGATCTCCAATTTCAGGTATTGCTGCAGTATAATAAGCTTTGCAGTACACTGTCTTCCACAATTCCTGTGACCATTGGCACACTTGCTATTTTTTTATGAGAAAATGGAAAAAAGTAATAGATGTGATGATGGTCTTATCCGTTTATGAGAAAATGAAAAAAGTAATACAAGGAAAAAGTAGGCAGTGCTCTCATCATCTGTTTTATGATTTGCAGGGGAGTATGGGGATGGGATGATTCATATATCTTTGTTGGCAATCGTCCTTTGAAAGGAATAGATGTGATCTCAACGAAACTAAAGAGAACAGTGAAGGAACTGCATGACCCTCTTATGAAAATTATTCCTTGCAGAATCCATTGTCATCCTCTTAATGTTGGGCTTGCTGGATCCACGGCTGGAGGACAGGTTTATGTTTGGACACCAAAGTAACATACAATCAGCATGATGAGTTGTTGTGTGGTTTTGTTATGTCAGCACCGAGATGTTACTTGTTTGGAACTGAGTATTTTTTCTCTCGGGTTAATTGTAGATTTACTAACTTTAAGTTAAATTAATCCTTGCGTTTATGTGATCATCCTGAAGTGAGTAAGCAAATGAAAGCAAAATATGAGAATTGCATCGACTATAATGCATTAATAACGAGAGTATATCCTTGTTCATCTATGTTTCCTTTCTAATAATCTCTCAATGAGGCCTAGGAGAATCCACATTTGTTTGATTCTCACCTGCCACCTGGCTTATGTACATTGCTCGGTTTAGATTCTTGTTTTGGTGGGAGTTTAGTAGATTGATCTCCATGTGTTTTGGATGGAATAGGTTTCTTGGCTTCCAAAACAATCTCTTTTATTGTGTCTTCGATTTTTCCCAGTCTCTGTTTCATCTCCATTAGCTCGTCCTGAGACTTGGTTGCTATTCCTTGCAGAATCCATTGCCATCCTCTCAGCGTTGGGGTGCTTGTAGGATCCACGGCTGGAGAACAGGTGTATGTTTGGAAACCAAAATAAACCATTTTCGTAGCCTCGTCAGCCATCGTTTGGTTACAATTTCAAGTTAAAAAACTTTCCTCTTGTTCTGAAAAAAAATAAACCATTTTCCAATCAAGCTTGAGTTGGTTGTTCTGTAGCACCCACCCCCAAATGTTACTTATATTTGTTTGGAACTGAGTTACTACTGTAGAATATGTAATAACTTTTGAAGTTAATATAAAGCGCGTTCGAGTTTTGGAGAGATTAATCTGGACCGTCCAAATGTATGATAACTTTTGAAAATAAATTAAGTTTTCAAAATCCGATTCTGCCGCCCATCTCCAACCAATCAGGGATGTTGCTGTTAGGTCTTTAAAGTTGGAAGAGACAGACACTTTGTTGTTTCTCATTCTTTGACACGCTTCAAAATGACGACGGAGTTGGAGCGTAAGAGAATGGAGAACATGAGACGGAACGATGAGATGATGGCGGCGCTCAACATCCGTGCCAAAGCTTCTCTTCTCACTGCCGCCGCAACCAAAAGACGCCCTCGAGACAAGAAGGAGAAGCAAAGCAAGCCAGTTGCTGTTGTCGGTATGCGGAAGTCTCTACGGACTAGAGGTTTGAATCCAGATACGGTTGGCTTACCCTATTATAAGTCGTCCTCTTCTCCACCCCAGGAATCACCATTGGATCATCGTTTCCCCCAGAAATCATCATCGGATCGTCTATTGGCTCCTCTGCCCTTTGATACTGCTGCTTATTATTATCGTGGTGGTGGAGAGGGCTCTCATAAGCACTTCGTTGAAACTATGTTGGGTTTTGCTAGTAAGTCTAGGAGTGATGATTATTATTATTTGAACAAGGAGGAAGCGTCTGGTGGTGTTATTATGACTGAGACTAGCAGCATTGAGTTTGAAGAGGGTGGTTTTGATACGGGGGGACCTTTGAGTTTAGAACCGCATAACGTTGCACATCTTGTACCTGCGACCATTTCGGTTTTAAACTTCATGCCTTGCGACAATGTTAAGCTCGTTGCTGCAGGTGACAGACTTGGCTATGTTAGTTTTTGGAATTTGGATTCTGAGGATGAGGAGAATGATGGCATCTATCTATTTCAACCTCACACTGCCCCGATTTCATCTCTTGTGTTCCATCAAAACTCTTTCTCAAAGGTAAGTTTAAAGGAGTTTTGTCGGTTGGAGAAAGTGATCTCTTTTGTTATTTATTCCTTGGCTCTTTTTCGTTGGTGCAGATCATTAGCAGCAGCCATGATGGTCTTATACGCTTGATGGATGCTGAGAAGTCGGTTTTTGATCTTGTTTATTCGAGGGTTGATGCTATATGTTCTCTCTCGCAGAGACCAAATGATGAGCAAAGCTTGTACTTTAGTGAGGGATATGGAAAGTTGAATGTAGGGGACCTCCGAGCAGCAAAGTCGTTTTCCTATTGGGGCTTACATGGAGACAGGATAAACACTATAGACTTCAACCCGCAAAATCCTCATGTAATGGCTACAAGTTCCCAAGATGGGACTGCTCGCCTTTGGGACTTGAGAAGCATGGGGGCAACAACAAAACCGAAAACATTAAGGACTCTGACTCATTCGAAGAATGTGCATTCTGCGTATTTCTCACCCACTGGCCTTTCACTTGCAACTACCAGGTATCTTTTTGTTTTTTCCTCCTCAGTCTGTTCAAGACATTTACGTTTTGGAACTACAAACATGGATTTTACTTGTTTATATAACAAGTCACATAAAGATGTTGTTTGTTTTGCTTAGCAAAACTTGCACATTCTTGTGTCAACTTGTGCGAGGTGAAACTGATTAGTTAAGTAGCTTCTGTCGTATATAGTTATATATTTTGTGAAATGTGGAATGCTAGTGGCTGTTTTACGTTTCCTCACTGGTGTTTGATTGTGAAACTCTTGCCTTGTAGCGCTGACAATTATATTGGTATTCTAAGTGGCGCCACTTTTGAGGATACTTCCATGATATACCACGATAACTGTAATACTATCAACCAGTGGAACTCCACTTCCAGGTATTGCTCCAGCATAAATACACCTTACACGTCTTTCACTATTCCTGTGACCATTGGCACACTTGCTATTTTTTTATGAGAAAAATGAAAAGGTAGGCATTGCTCTCATCATCTGTTTATGATTTTGCAGGGGGGTATGGGGGATGGGATGATTCATACATCTTTGTAGGCAATCGTCTCTCAAAAAGAATAGATGTGATCTCAACGAAACTGAAGAGAACAGTGAAGGAACTGCATGACCCTCTTATGAAAACTATTCCTTGCAGAATCCATTGTCATCCTCTTAATGTTGGGGTGCTTGCTGGATCCACGGCTGGAGGACATGTCTATGTTTGGACACCAAAGTGACGTACTTAAACCATTTTCCAATCAGCAGGAAGTGTTGTGTGGTTTTCTTCTGTCGAACAGAATTGTTATTTGCTTTGTTCTAATAACTTAACTTAATCCTTTCGTTTATGTAATCACTAATCATATCCTTAAATGAGCAAGAAAATTGAAAAAAAAAAGAAGAGAATTGCATTGGACTATAATGCATATAAGTACCAAAAGCAACAAAACAAGACTCATAACAAGAGTATATCCTTGTTCATCTACCACCTAAGTTTCCTTTCTAATAATCTCTCAATGAGGTCTAGGAGAATCCACATTTGTTTGATCCTCGCCTGGCTTATGTGCATTGCCCTTCTGTTCCACATTGCTTGGTTTAGATTCTTCTTTTGGTGGGAGTTTAGTAGATTGATCTCCTTGTGTTTTGGATGGAGTAGGTTTCTTGGCTTCCAAAACAATCTCTTTGATTGTGTCTTCGATTTTTCCCAGTCTCTGTTTCATCTCCGTTAGCTCGTCCTGAGACTTGGTTGCCGCTTCTTCTTCTAATGCCTTCTTTTCAGCCTCTTCTTTCTCTTTCTTTCTTCTTCTTTCCTCTTCTTCTCCCCAAGTTCCTGAACATATATATAAGCAAAGCATTAAAACACTCTCTCTCAGGATATCAGTTTTGGTAATGAACAAGAGAAAGGAAAACTCACAGCGTCCATGATCTTCATTTTACGGCGAGCATATTGAGCAACCAGATACACAGCTGTTACAAGAAAAAAACAATAGCCATTCAATTCAAAACAAGTAACACTGAACAGAACAAATGGGAAGGGGGTGAACTGAGAGATACCTAGAGAGGGCAAGCAGACGATAATGAATTGCACAATATGCCAGTCAAGCCTAACAACACAAGTAACACCCATATGAAGAGAGCCCATACTAACCAGCAACAAGAACTCAACTTACTCAGAGAGATAGCTACAGAACTCAACTATGTTCAAGTGTTTTTTTTGCACTTTGTTTCAACCTAAAGAAGCTAACTTTTACACATTGTCTAAATTTCAGAGCGGCAGAGAAGAAAGTACCCAAATTTATTCTTCTTGGGTGGTTCAGTGAACAAGATCTTCGCAGCTGTCACGAAATCGAGCTTATCGAGCTTCTTGTACGTCTCATCGTAGCGAGAAACAACAACACTCGTCGATTCAGTCTCGCTGTGCTGATCAACAACACTTGATTCCGTCTTCTTCCCACCCTTCTCTCCTTTACTGCAGAGACGTCGGATCCTATAGTGTTTCAACCGGGTCGCCAATCCGACCCACGATCCTCTGCCGCGAAGCATCCTGATTTCTCCCGGCGACTACAGCTCCACTACGACGACTCTGCAACTCGCGCTTTTCTCTAAACAAATCCGAGGCTTTGTGGGTTACCCGAATAGAACCGGGTCTCACGTTACGGGTTTATCACTTATACCAACCGGTCCGATGCGATTTTTTTTTTTTAAATATAAACCGGTTACATCTTAATGAAGTTGTGATCTGGGATCTCTAATCAAAACCAAAGGCTTAGTTAGAAAAACTTAGCAAGTAATGACACACAGTATCTTTATCAATAATTTTTGCAATAGTGTCTCTTTCACTTTGCCTTTTTTTTCCAGCTTTGGTGACTGTTTGTTAGCTAAGATGTGGACCTCTTTTCCTCGATTAATATTTTAATTATTAGTTTTAATTAATTATATTATGATGCTTAGGGAAATGTATTATTTTTGGGTTTAACCAAGACAAATTAGTGGCATGCCTCAACACATTTTCATTTTTTCAAGATACAGAAAGTTGAACTTTTCATACATCTCTTTAGTTTATAGTATTTAAAACATCTAACACATTACTATATGATTTTATATTTAAAAATATAGTTTGCTTCAGAAAATAGCAAATGCTTTAAACAGATAATTGATTGGCAAAAGAATAAAAGGCAGATTATTAGTGTTTTTGGTGGCATTATTCAATAAAATACACATAAATTCATGATTAGTAATATCATTTTCTCCCCCAAAACTCGTTTATTGTGTACTATCACACACTTTTGCACCATAATTAGCCGCACTACTTAATTTAAAATGATTACTCAATTTCAAGTCAAATTGAAAGGAAAAAAGGGTGGTCTGGAGACAAAAGTTGAGCCAAAGATAACGAATATTTAAGCTTTATATTGGACCCCATAATAGACTGTAAATTATTAAAGCATCATACCGCCAAATATTAATTCAACCTTTTTTAGGAAAACATTTAAATAAAACGATTCTTGTAACTGAGCCGTATATGTATTTTATATGAAGAAAAAAAAAAACGTATTTTATTTATGGAAGTAAATATGATTAGACATTGTTTATTCAGTAATATCAAAACGGAGAGTACTACTTCTCCTTCCTTCAACTTCTTAATCGGAAAGTGTAAACATAATTAGCATTGGAAATCTCAAAAGACGAGTCCTTGGCATTTTGTGTAATTACGTTAAAGTGGAAAGGGGTAAATAAATCGTCATCAACTCAGACAGTTCATATATAGAACCAGTCTTCTTCCACCTCAAGAACTTCCTTCCGTCCGGTGATACTCTCTGCCGCCGGCGATATTCTCTCTCCTCTCTCTCTTTTTCTCTCCGGCGGTCAGAGAATATTGAGGAATGGCGTTGAATCTTTAGTGGTGAGCGTTGAAACCTTGAAAAGAAAGAAAGAGAGGGAAGAAGTGAAAATGCTGTGCCGGAAAAACTCAAGCGTGGTGGATAGAGGTAACGTTCCGGTATATCTGAATGTATACGATCTAACTCCCATCAATGGCTACGCTTACTGGTTTGGTCTTGGCGTTTACCATTCTGGTGTTGAAGGTTAGTCTTTTTTTTGGTTCTTGAGTTTCAGAATCTCTTTGAAACTTTTATCTTTAGATCTAAATATAGTGCTTTTAATAATAGTACATATATTATCATTTTAGATCGGACTGTCTTGGGATTTGAAGTTAAATTCAAAATGTTGGATTTCAATTTTCAAGAACTTGACTTGCGAATTATCGGTTTTATTAAGAAAACTTCTTGTATTTTTTTTTTTTGTTTGAGCAGTTCATGGTATAGAGTATGCATTTGGAGCACATGAATATCCAAGTACGGGGATTTTCGAAGGGGAACCGAAGCAATGCGAAGGGTTTACGTTTAGGAAATCGATTTTGATTGGTAAAACGGATCTTGGGCCATTGGAAGTGAGAGCTACGATGGAGGAACTTGCAGAGATTTACAAAGGAAGCTCGTACAACCTCATCACCAAGAACTGCAACCATTTCTGCGACGAGATTTGTATTAAGTTAACCGGGAATCCAATTCCTAGTTGGGTTAACCGTCTTGCAAGAATCGGTAAACTCTCTGGTAACACTCCCTTCAATCTTTTTTTACATTTTTGGTTTCCTTCTTACTGATGACTTTATAGACTGTGAGAGTCAAAAAGAAGTTAGTAGTAGTTGTGTTCTGCCAGTGAGCCTTTTAAAGTCTTAGCCTTTGTTTGGTTACATGTAGACTCAAATGTGAACTAAGTAAAGGTTACATCTTTATGCTTGAGATCCAAGTTCAGCATATGGGTTTATTGATATATACGTTTTTTGATCGTTAAGATCAGCTTAGAAGCTAAAACATGACTTGTGTTTGGCATAAAGTTTCCATCTTTTAGGCAAAAAAAAAGAAAACTCTGTTTTCTGTGCTCTGAAGTTAAATTGCTCTGTTTTTAAATTGTACTTAGGATTCATGTGCAACTGTGTGCTTCCTGCGACCATAAACGCGACCAAGCTCGGTAATAACCGAATCAATCAAGAGAAATCATGTGAAGCAGCAGAAACTGAGAAGAAGAAACTGACGAGTGGAGGATCAAGCAGAGAGAGCTCTACGATGATTGATACTCCTTCGTCATCATCTTCGTCTCCTTCAGTTCAAGTTCGTGGTCGAAGCAGGAAAAGGCGTCCTCGTGCCATGCATCCTTCATCGCCAGTGATTCTCGGATCTTCCACCGTTTGATTTGCTCTGTTTGTTAAAACATCTTCTCTGTTTTGTTTCCATGTAATTGCGAATGTGCTTTGTAATCTTGTTAATATGCAAACCTTTTTTTCTCTGTAATCTCATTATTTACACTTCCAGTTTTTGGATAACAAATTTTACACAATTGAATATCAAATCCGGTCTCCAGTGAATATTAATCAGAAACAAGAAAAGAAATAAATTGAAGAAGCATCAATCTACGGACTTCCTTTTTATGAAATTAAAGGAGAATATATTCCTTAAACTTTATTAGATTGATTAATACCTTACTTTCGGCAGTGTCTATTTAAGTTCTATATCATTTGCAAAAAAAAAAAAAAAAAAACAATGATGAAACGCAGTTGCCTGATATTAGAACATGAGCCAACACCAAAGCTTGAGAATAGGATCAGAAAGTTTGAATATATAACTCTCATATATTTATGTCCGAACTCGGAAGCATTATTTGTTCACAAGGGTAACAGTAACCAAATTTTGAAGGGTAACAACTTATTAGCTGAGACTCTGGATCAGGATACACAGTTAGACCTGACAGCCTGACAGAAGCAATTCGCAGATTTCTTCTGCCATCTTTGAGTATGCGACTGTGCCATCAAACAAATAAGAGAGCTTGTAAGTTTTAGCTGTCCTTGTTAACCAGAGTAGACAAAATTTCTTAAAAGCCTTTTTGTCAACTTAGAAAGTGTGTGAGATGTTTGAACCTTATCTGTCCACATAGCAAGTTTGGGCTGTGTACTCATCAGTAGCCAACTGCCTTAGTTTTACGAGCCGTCTGCAGTTACTTGGTCAATATATATATTGGGGCAGGCCACAGAGAGTTTTCCTGATCTAGTTGGAGTTTATAACTTCTGAACGTAGACAACATTAACAGCCATAGAAATCTCTTCCAGTCAAATGGATTAACAAACAAGCAAGTCTACATCTCCTGTATGATATAAGTAGACGAGCCTCTGCAGACTCTTCTTCGACATCCTGCATCATGTCTTCTTCATTAACAAAAGAAGCATAATTGGAACGCTCAGTAATCTGTCTCAGAAAAGACAACTTTTATTAGTTCCACACCATTACTTGGTGAGTAGAAAACAGCTTGGCAGAGGTGGACAGACAAGCAAACTCCAGTTGTTTCTCGATTACATCGATGAACCTTCGGTAGATATCTGAAAGAACCACACATTTACTGCTCGAGTCATAAAGGCACAGTCATGGTTGTTATGTAAAGAGGTTTGATCTCTAAAAGTAATCTAAAAGAAATGTGGTCAGCCCCCTCTTTCCTAGAGGATAGATTTTGTTAATAGAGTGACAGAACAGTTGTCAAAACCTGTCATCGCCAACAAGTTTGGAATTTCCAAGAAACTGAAAGGAACAATAAAATTCAAATAAAATAAAATTTCCACCTTAAAAGATTATTAGACAAAGTGAGGAATCAGTCTCAATATAAAACAAATTGTCCAACCAAGATGCTAAACAAAGACTAGACATAATTGTTTTTGCTGCTTTGTTGTTCCTTTCAGAAGCTTAGAGCAATCCCCAATCCAATTCTAGGCATATGGGCAGGTCTGACCTCTCCTAACACCTTCAAAGAATGCCACTGGATAATGGTGTTAAGTTTCCCAGTGCTGTCAGCTCGAGCCTTTAACCAGAGGTGTGAATCAAGTCTATGTTCAACACCGATTGTAAGGACAGGATGCCGGTTGAGGAAAGGGTAGCTCATTTGTGCCGCAATTGATGTGTCGGTATCGACCACTTGATGATACGATCCGACCAACACCTGACCCACTCCATTTCTAAAAAATGGATGTAAACAAAAGAAAAAACCATAAACAACCAAGACAATCAAAACCTTAGTTTATGGCAATAAAAAAAACTTACAAAGCAATAGACGTGGTCCTCTTTTCTTCTGTAGTATAAGCAAAAGCAGCATCAAACCTTGTCACGTTTAGGTTGTTTGTCTGGAACAACAGATCCACTCCCAATGAAAAATTCTTTGTACCAATTACAGATGAGAAACCGACATTGGTGTCATGAAATAAACCACCAATGCTAGCTTTACAGCTAACATAATCTTGGTTGAGTTGAACCTCTAACTGTTAAAAACAATTAAACAAACTTTAAGGTGAAATTTAGATGTTGTATATAAGAATGCAGATGAAGAACTAGACAGAGTTGAGAAAGTCAAGCCAAATCTACAATACTTTATACAGAGATTGCAGACAAAAGAAAACAAGATAAACAGACTGTAAAGATTGTAAACAGAAAGAGTTGAATAAAATCAAGCAAGTCCTACAATGTGTAATAAGAAACAAACCGAGAAGTGAAATTGAGATAGTTTTATACCTTGCCGGAATTTGCGTTTGCGGTATCAAACTCAGAAACGAATGATAGACCAGGTAGAAGACCAAACGCGACTTGGTTAACAATGGATTTGAAAGCAAACTGACACAACCAAAACGAAATCATTATAACCACTAAATCAAATCAAAAATTTTACAGAGTAGAAAATCAAAACAACTCACGGTAGAGTTTGTGCGAACTGTGAGATTATTTGCCACACTCTTAAAAATCCACTGAAAATCTCCTTCTCCCACACAGATGTCATTTGGGCTAGCGGAAAGAACATCATTTAGATGAATCAACCTAAGTGAGAAGAGGTCCTTGGACAGAGAGATTTTGTTGCAGACAGGAAAATCTTCAAACAGAAGATCTACATTCACACAAACACAAATGAGTAATCGAACGATCAACCAGGGTATTAAAAATTTTTAAGCAAAAAGACAAATGATTAGAATAGATACCTCTGGCATTTCTGCCAATGTCAGAGTAGAAGCCAGGATGAACATCTTTTAAGTAGTGCTTCATAGTTTTGTCTGGGTAAAAAGTTGATAAAAACTTCGAAAATTCCCCATAATAATACAAACCACCCGATGACAAAAGAGTAACTGGACAGAGATATTTGCCAAAAAAGTCGGCTATTTGTGAACCACTTTTCGGAATAGGTGGATTCGGCGACTTCGGTACTCTTGGATTTCGCGTCACTGATACCTGAAGAGTTAACGAAAACAGGATGAAAGCTTATGCGAACTAGGGTTTATTATAAAAGGAATTAAACGAGCAAGGAGAATAGGATTTTACGATTACCATTTGTGAACCACTTTACGATGACTGAGCTCAGATCACACTCTCAGGTGCTTGTTAAAGCAATCAACGAGAACCCAAGGATGACTGAGCTCTACGGAACTCTCTGATATCGCCTCTCTATCTTCTTCTTTTCTCTACTGTCGTTTTAGCTTCATCCCCAGAAGCCAATATGGGCCAGCTGATTCCATTGCAAAGGGCTGTCTTTGCTCTGGGCTGGTTGGGCCTTAATCTCCCGAAAACATATGAGCAATTGTATATATATATATATATATATATATATGTAAATATATATATATATGTAAATATATATATGTAAACGTAAATATATATATATATATATAAATGAAATAAATGAGAAGAAAACCAAATTCTTCATATCTATAAGATTAGATAGACCATAACATTTGAGAAACATGAACAAAAAATTGAAACATCAAAATCTGATTATATGTATCTTATCAATTAGAATCCACAAGGAAATAAAATTTGGAAACTCAGATAGGATCAAATACATAATATCAATTGAGATCCATGAATAAATGAGAACAAGAATATCTATAAGATTAGATAGATCATAACCCTTGAGAAACATGAACAAAAAATTGAAACATAAAAATCCGATTATATACATCATATCGATTAGAATCCATAAGGAATTAAAATATGGAGACTCAGATCGGATCAACTACATCATATCCATTGAGATCCATGAATAAAAACAATTCAGGCACAATCGGATCAAATTCATCAGATCTAGATCTGAGAATTAATGAAATTGCATATGCTAGAAATTATGTGGAAAAAAAAAAGCTACCAAAGAGATTTCTGATATATATATATATGAAGGAATTGAAGAACAGAAACTAAAAAGCCTAGCAAAAATCTGAAGAAAATAATCAAACAAAAAGAGTACTCTGTTATACAAAACATATATGTGTATGTAGAAAAAATTATTATACATCTATCAACAAAGAAAAGTTTATGAATTCAAAATAACAAAGAAAAGTTTATGACGTAAACAAGGGAAATGTTAGATTTAACTTTAGAAGAGTTTCATCTCTCAGACACAACTCTGTGAGGTTCAGATTCCAAGGTGAAAGTACATCTATATATAGCAATCAGACACGATAGGGTTCTCGTTTAACAAAATATGGGCCATAGTTTTATTATATGGGCCTCAGCAAACGGTCCACCTTTAGATTTTTTAAAATAATTTTGACATTTCGGCCTGAGTACATAGAACTTGGGCTTGTAGCCGAAAATTATCAAAACATAATAATATTATTAATATGCTGAAAAGAGAACGTCGCCCACGCAAAAAAGACCGATATAGTTGTCGAGACAAAGATCACAAATCAGAGGCGAGGAAAGGAAAGTCTAAACCCTAATTTTCGATCATGCAGGCGAATCTTAGATCCGTGCTCGCTCAGGTGAGTCGGGGAGGGAGAGATGTTGGGTCTCGCCGTAATTTCGCTTCATACCTTGGAAACAGTGGTAAATATCTCTTATTCCCGAGCTTGTGTCCTCGGACATGTATCTCTGATTGTTCTTCCAATTGCCCAGAGATGAAGGGAGGCAGTCGAAGACGTGTGACCAGGCAGATTAAGGAAAAGATTCATTTGTTTCGCAAATCTATGACCTATGGATATTGTGCTGTCATGAGTTGGGGTGAGAGATTATCTTGTTTTGCATTTTATTGAGATTTTAACCTTATTACAAAAATCGTGATTGCTTTTTTTGTTTTGTTTTTCTTTCATAGCAATTATCCAGATGTTTGAACACCGTCGAACGGTCGAGATAGATTTGGCTGAAAGATATGGTTCGGTAATGCTTTCTTTTTCTTTTGAAAACTTTGAGAGATAAAGATTTGGAATTGGAGCATCAGAAAAGGTTAACTAGATTCATGTCTTCTCTTGCAGAAACCAGAGACGAGCTTCCGTGATGTCCTTGGTTGGATCCGTGGTAACAATTAATATTGTGTTTGATGCTGCTTGTGTTTAAGTTCGTTTTATGCTGTGTGAACAAAACAAAAATCATAATCTATGGGCATTACGTTGTATTTGATATATCATTATTCGTTCGGGCTTTCATGTCTAGTGTTTGTTTGAGCTGTATTTTTATGATTAGAAGAGCATTTTCACTTTGTCCAGTGAAGTTTATCTAGTCAAAGTAACAGCTAAATTAACTTGACGAGTTTTAACATTACACATGATGATTGTAAGCACATGTAGGAATCGTTACAAACTAAACATAATCAACATACCAAACAGCCATAATAAACGTTAATGTTGCAATTAGACCTGAGATGCATGTAAATTTGAGCTACTAACTAAAGAAAGATACTAAACGTTAATCAACAGAAACTACAGTCTACATACACTATTAAAGAGATACTGAACTATATAATCAACAAAAACCAGCCAAACACAGAGATACATATTCTCAGTGACTTGGCCTTGGCCTTGCCTCCTCCTTTCAAGAGTTGGATGTGCAGCATGTATATTTGGGAGACTCTTTTAAACAACTTGTTACGAGTGTGTAAATCATTAAAATCTTATGTTAAATATCAAAAGAAGCATAAGCTAGGCTTCCATGTTTGTTCACATTTAAGCTAACACGTTTTCCTACAATAAGATAAGATGCTCACACCATACATTTAAACAAAAAGCACAGACGTTTACATAATAATTTATTAAGATTGACTGCTACTCCACAAAGACAAGCTTGACAATAATTAGGGTGATCGACCGGAACCAATCTTCTCCATCAGATCAGACCACATCCTTTCGAAACTTAAACCACTAAGTTGAGACAGCATCTTCTTCTCGAGATCAGAAAACATCTTTATCAACTTAACATCAGACCACATCTTCTCCGTTAAATCTTCAATTTTTGCAGAGTGACCCAAAGCATTCCTCATAGCCTGACACAGAAATGATAGAAGATGAGATATAATAATAGCTAGCAATTGTCAGAATGTCAATTCAATAGCTTGGTTATATTTTCTTATTTCGCTTTTGCGGTTTACCTCTTGTCGTTTCTTCTCGAGATCTTGTATCCAGTCTCCAGTGAGCAAATAACCTAGAGCAAAATCACAAATTGATTTACTCAACTGAATCGTGGATGCAAGAATTAAAAATAAATAAATGGCATTACCAAAGTAACAACCCAGAGTGGCTCCTGCACCTCCAGTTATGACATTTCCTATTCTTATTCCTCGTCCCTTAGACTCTTCTACAAAAAAAACAAAACCAATTACAAGTGTTTATCCCCCAAGACTGCTCATGAATTTTTTTATGACAGATACTTTACCATAGCTTATTCTTCTTCTTCTGCGGTACGAAGAGAAATTGCGGGCAACAGATCTCCCCCCGCGAGTTACCTGCGCGGCTAATAATATCAAATTCATGCCTTAAAGAAAGTATAATCATAACCAGATCTTCCAGTTACCTGCGCGAAATTGACGGATCTCAGAATCGGCGGCATCGTCAAGGAAACTAGGGTACGCTCGCTCTCCTTCTTAAGTTTGTTATTTTCTTCGAGAGACGATGGTCTGGTCGGGCGGGGCTTATGTTTTATTTTATCCGAGGTAATAATACTTTTGGGCCCTAACCCGAGTCTTCTCTTTTTCTTTTATTTTTTTATTATTAATAGGGAAATAAAAAAAACTCAAACTCAAAACTTTTTCATTTCTACAGTTATTCCGAGACGACCTCGGCTCGTGACTGACAATGGCTACCTTTGGTGCCGCGAATACGAACCCTAATAAATCCTTTGAGGTATGCCGGTTCATTATTCTGTTTGATTTGCGTCCCCTGTATCCTGTACTAGTATTTAGGGTTTTACGCCTCCTGAGATTGGAAGGGCTTACTTGATTGATTTTGTGTGTGTGATTCGTCAATATTTAATTGACTTATACCCAAATTAATTGGAGTCAGAAAGTTTTTTAACCTTTGCTTATTGCTGCGAGAATCCCTTGTGTATTGTAGCGTTGGAGTATCCCCTCTATTAAAAATTTAAAAGTGTTATCTTTTTGAGACTTGTTTGTGGATCGTCCTTTTTTTTATATATATCAAGTTTCCATTTTTCGTGCAGGTTACTCCATCACCCGCAGATTCTATCTCCAGCTTAAGTTTTAGTCCAAGAGCCGATATTCTTGTCGCCACTTCTTGGGACAACCAGGTTTACTTTTTGCCTCCTTTCTTTTATCTTTTCATGCCCTTACTTGTTAGTCCAGTCCCCCAATACTGTGTGTATTTTGTATTTAACTTGTTTTGTCTCTCTATTCGTATATTGCTGTAATATTTGAGTGTTTTTGCTTCGTGTTATTACTTACAGGTGAGGTGTTGGGAATATCTCGTAGTGGAAACTCTCTAGCTACTGCTCCTAAAGCATCCATATCCCATGATCAGCCCGTCTTGTGTTCTGCTTGGAAAGATGATGGAACCACAGTCTTTAGTGGAGGATGTGATAAGCAAGCTAAAATGTGGCCCTTGTTGTCCGGTGGTCAACCTGTAACTGTTGCTATGCACGATGCTCCTATTGTTGACATGGCCTGGATCCCCGGAATGAATCTCCTCGTTACTGGTAGCTGGGATAAGACATTGAAGTAAGTCAGAATGGCTGGCTGTTCATTCATTATTTTTGCTTGACTGATAAAACTAATCTATGTGCATTAGGTTTAGTTAACAATGTGTATTGGTTTTTCCTTCCAGATATTGGGATACGAGGCAGCAAACACCTGTGCACACACAACAGCTTCCAGATAAATGCTATTCATTGTCTGTGAAACATCCTCTGTTGGTTGTCGGAACTGCAGATAGGAATCTCATTGTCTTCAACTTGCAAAATCCTCAGGTACCATTTTTCCTTCTTTTCTATTTTATCACTTGTGTAAGAGCTCTGAGTGCTGAGTTATTATTTCTCTTGTGTAATGAACCTTTTATTATTAATTTGGTAAAACTGCAGACGGAGTTCAAGAGAATCGTGTCACCACTCAAGTACCAGACGAGGTGTGTTACTGCCTTCCCTGATCAGCAAGGCTTTTTGGTATGTCTTTCTTATATAATCTTTTTCTTATTGTGGTTTGGTTAATTCATTGGTACGAGGAATCTAAGTTGTTTGCTGATGCTAACATTGCATGGCATTGCTCTCACGCACTAATAGTTTTACATTGCATCAGTCAACATCTTATCTAAGATCACAGAAAGTGAGCAATATGTAACCAGATCTGATACTCTTTATATAGATTGGTTCAGTTGAGGGGCGGGTTGGTGTCCATCATCTGGATGATTCTCAACAGAACAAAAACTTCACATTCAAATGCCACAGAGATGGGAATGACATCTATTCTGTCAACGCTCTGAACTTCCACCCGGTAAGCTCTCTCTCTCTCTCTCTCATTAATGGATATGTGTAGTCTTAAGCATCAAAAACTAGTAGATGGAACAAATGGTGATTTGTTTTGAGTTATGTAATGTTTAAGGTCCATGGCACTTTTGCCACTGCTGGTTCAGATGGGGCCTTCAATTTCTGGGACAAGGATAGTAAGCAAAGGCTCAAGGTGATTATCATGTGCTTTTCATTAAATGCTTTTCTTAGTGTATAGTATATAACACTGTTCTCCCACACGAATGTCAGGCCATGTCAAGGTGCAATCAACCTATTACTTGCAGTTCGTTTAGTCACGATGGGTCTATATATGCATATGCGGTAAGGCTGCATCTTTTGTTTTTTTATTTATTTGGGGGGTATTTCTTTGTATTCGTAACACAAAGAAGTTTGGAGAGTAAAAGGATGTTTATTATTATTGTAGTCGTGCTATGACTGGAACAAAGGTGCAGAGAATCACAATCCTGCAACCGCGAAAAGCAGCATTTTCTTGCACATGCCACAGGTGTGTAGTGTGTAACTCACAATCATAATAGTATTCACAAGTCATGTTGTTCGAAACAATATTGTTAGTATATTAATCGATGATGGCATTTGTTTGTGAATGAAATGCAGGAAAGCGAGGTTAAGGCGAAGCCAAGAGTAGCAAGCGGCAGAAAATGAGATTTGCTAATTGGTTTTTAGTGCGTGATTTATTCTTCTTCCCTTGAGTGGATGGATGATTCTTTTAGCTTTGGTTCTGGACGTTTAAGTATTAGACAGTCTCTTTCTTTCCGCTCAAGTAAATCAAATCCTCCGGCTGTCTTGGATGTTTCTCCTTTCGGCTCGGTTTGGAATTATTTTTGTCTCAAGTCCTACTCTCAAAAACATAATGACATTTTTCTAATATAATCCTTTTATTCTACGATTGATTAATTATCAATAATAGTAGTAGTAATATACTAAATCAATTAGACAAACATTATAGGCATTTTGTTTCGAAAGTACCAAAGACAATTTTTGAGTTAAAAAACATGTATCCTAAAACGGAGAGTATCAATCAAGCAAGTATCTAAAAATGATAAAATAATACCTATGTTCACTGTGAAGCAAATGAACAAAGAGAGACAGGGAAAAGGACAAGTGGAAGTCGATGAGTGGAAGCAGGAGAAGAAAGTGGGTGGGGGAGTGAAGCGAAGGACCTGGACTTTCCCCTATGCAAAAACTCCCGCTCCTTCACAAGTACAGCTGCTAGTCATGTTCAAACACACTCTCTCTCTCCACCTTATATAAACCACTCAACACCAGTTTCCTTCATTCTTCATATAAAAATAATTTCATTTAAAAAAAACATATAAATTTTCTTTGTTTCTGTTTTTCTCCCTTTTGTTTCTTCTGTTTCGTTAAAAATAACAACAGAAAAAGAAAAAATTCGAGAGAAAATTTATCAGTTTGAAAACACACACAAAAACTGCAAAGGAACTTTGAAAACATCGGTCGGTCTAAGAAAGAGTTTAAAAAGACAGACACGAGAAAACAAACCCCTGTTTCTGAAAAATATTAAAGATGGCGGCGGGGAAAGATTCAAGCTGGGACGACATCAAGAACGAAGGCATCGATCTCGTTAGTCTCCTTCTTCTGCATCTTAAGCTTTACGTTTTCGATATCTTTTGTAGCACGCTAACTTTGTGTGTTGTTGATCGAACAGGAGAAAATACCTATCGAGGAGGTGTTTACTCAGCTGAGATGTACAAGGGAAGGACTTACGAGCGACGAAGGCCATACTCGTCTCGACATCTTCGGTCCCAACAAGCTCGAAGAGAAAAAGGCAAACCACCTTCAACAAACCCCTTTTCATTTTTATATATGTTTGTTTCTTCACACCCAAGAAAGCCTATTTTTAACATGTTTCAATTTCACAGGAAAGCAAGATTCTCAAGTTCTTAGGTTTTATGTGGAACCCTCTCTCATGGGTCATGGAGTTGGCTGCTATTATGGCTATCGCCTTGGCCAACGGAGGAGTAAGTAATATCACCTTAACCAACTTAACCCGGATCCATCTTCTTCTCTGTCTTTTTAACTCATTTTGTAAAAATCTGCAGGGAAGGCCACCGGACTGGCAAGATTTCGTGGGTATCACGGTTCTTCTTATCATTAACTCTACCATTAGCTTCATTGAAGAAAACAACGCCGGAAACGCAGCCGCCGCTTTGATGGCCGGTCTTGCTCCCAAAACCAAAGTAAGTTTTACAAATATATATGAAGCAGCAAAAACCAATGTAATTACTAATGCACATCAATCACTTTTAAAAGCTTCTGAGAGATGGCAAGTGGAGCGAGCAAGAGGCAGCTATATTGGTTCCCGGAGACATTATCAGCATCAAACTAGGTGACATTGTTCCAGCAGATGGTCGTCTCCTGGAAGGTGACCCTCTCAAGATTGATCAATCTGCTCTCACCGGTGAGTCCTTACCAGTAACCAAGAACCCTGGCCAAGAAGTTTACTCTGGCTCCACCTGCAAACAAGGAGAGCTAGAAGCTGTTGTGATCGCCACTGGTGTCCACACTTTCTTCGGCAAAGCAGCTCATTTAGTAGACAGCACAAACCAAGAAGGCCATTTCCAGAAAGTGCTGACTGCTATTGGTAACTTCTGCATCTGCTCCATCGCCATTGGTATGATCATTGAGATCGTTGTCATGTATCCTATCCAGCACCGTGCGTATAGAGATGGAATCGACAATCTTCTGGTGCTACTCATCGGAGGGATCCCTATTGCAATGCCAACTGTTTTGTCTGTCACCATGGCCATTGGATCTCACCGTCTCTCACAGCAAGGAGCTATCACAAAGAGGATGACAGCTATTGAAGAGATGGCTGGGATGGATGTTTTGTGCAGTGACAAGACTGGAACTCTTACACTCAACAAGCTTACCGTTGACAAGAGCATGGTTGAGGTTTTTGTTAAAGACTTGGACAAAGAGCAGCTTATGGTGAATGCAGCAAGAGCCTCTAGAGTAGAGAACCAGGATGCTATAGATGCTTGCATAGTAGGAATGCTTGGAGATCCCAGTGAAGCAAGACAAGGCATCACTGAAGTCCATTTTTTCCCTTTTAACCCTGTGGACAAGCGTACTGCTATCACTTACATTGATTCTAGCGGAAACTGGCACCGTGTCAGCAAAGGCGCCCCTGAGCAAGTAAGCAATTAATGCATATATTCTTGAGAGTTGTTAGAGTTCTTTCCCACTGATTGGTCTCTGTAACTTGTAGATCATTGAGCTATGTAACCTTAGAGAGGATACAAAGAAGAGAGCTCATGACATCATTGACAAGTTTGCTGACAGAGGACTTCGTTCTCTTGCTGTTGGCAGACAGGTAAAAAAGCTTTTTAGTACCAATCCCAAATGTTTGAAGACTAATATGTCTTTCTTTTTGTTAAAATGTTTATTAGACCGTCTCTGAGAAAGACAAGAACAGCCCTGGAGAGCCATGGGAGTTTCTTGGTCTCTTACCTCTCTTTGATCCTCCAAGACATGACAGTGCAGAGACAATCAGGCGAGCCCTTGACCTCGGTGTCAATGTCAAGATGATCACTGGTGACCAGCTCGCCATTGGTAAGGAAACAGGTCGTAGGCTGGGTATGGGCACCAACATGTATCCTTCTTCTGCTCTACTTGGACAGGACAAGGATGAATCTATATCTAGTATTCCTGTTGATGAACTCATCGAGATGGCTGATGGATTTGCCGGTGTCTTCCCTGGTAAAAAGAAAACATTCAAATCTAGTAAAAACATTTTCTCTTAATGGATCATCCAATGTATCCACCCCAATGAATCTGTTTTCTTGATTAGAACACAAGTATGAGATTGTGAAGAGGCTCCAGGAGATGAAGCACATTTGTGGCATGACTGGTGATGGAGTGAACGATGCTCCAGCTCTTAAAAGAGCTGACATCGGAATAGCTGTTGCTGACGCGACCGATGCGGCGAGAAGTGCATCTGACATTGTACTAACCGAGCCAGGTCTCAGTGTCATAGTAAGTGCTGTCTTGACGAGCAGAGCCATCTTCCAGAGAATGAAGAACTACACAATCTACGCAGTCTCAATCACAATCCGTGTAGTGATGGGCTTTATGCTGCTTGCACTCATATGGAAGTTCGACTTCTCACCATTCATGGTGTTGGTCATAGCCATCCTGAATGATGGTACTATCATGACCATATCAAAGGACAGAGTAAAGCCTTCTCCACTTCCTGATTCATGGAAACTCAAAGAGATATTTGCCACTGGCGTTGTTCTTGGCACATACCTTGCAGTCATGACTGTCGTTTTCTTCTGGGCTACAGAGAGCACTGACTTCTTCTCGGTAAGAGAACTCTTAACCTTCCACATTCATGTAAGTGTCTCTGATCATCAGTTCTGTTGCTGGTGCAGGCAAAGTTTGGGGTGAGATCTATCAGTGG
The DNA here is from genome assembly GCA_019706035.1 of Raphanus raphanistrum subsp. raphanistrum. Classification (NCBI taxonomy): domain Eukaryota; kingdom Viridiplantae; phylum Streptophyta; class Magnoliopsida; order Brassicales; family Brassicaceae; genus Raphanus; species Raphanus raphanistrum. Next base: position 58,086,236 of record CM033988.1, read on the forward strand.
GAATCCGCATGAGCTTACATCAGCTATATACCTCCAAGTTAGCATAATTAGCCAGGCGCTTATCTTTGTCACAAGGTCACGTAGCTGGTCTTATGCTGAACGTCCTGGCTTATGGTTGATCGCTGCCTTTTTCTTAGCTCAGCTGGTGAGTTTTAATAATCTTCTTGAATACAAAGCCCTCAATGTACTACTACTGACAATGTTCTTGTTTCTCTTTTGACATAATAAGATTGCTACTCTCATTGCGGTGTATGCAAACTGGGATTTTGCAAGAATCAGAGGTACTGGGTGGGGATGGGCAGGAGTGATCTGGCTCTACAGTATAGTTACTTACGTTCCATTGGATATACTCAAGTTCATCATCAGATATTCACTAAGTGGTAGAGCCTGGGATAATGTCATTGAGAACAAGGTGAGATTAAGAACATTAGTCCTTTGTTTCAGTAGTACTGTTTCTAACTTTGTTACTTTTGTGTTCAGACCGCTTTCACGTCAAAGAAAGACTATGGAAAAGGAGAGAGGGAAGCACAATGGGCACAAGCTCAACGTACCCTTCACGGATTGCAACCTGCTCAGCCCTCAGATATGTTCAACGACAAGAGCACTTATAGAGAACTTTCAGAGATAGCAGATCAGGCCAAGAGACGGGCTGAAGTCGCAAGGTAACGCTCTCAAGCATCTGAGATTAGTTCATAACATTATGTTCCTGAGAATATGACTTTGACACTTTTCTTCTCATCTAAATGTTGCAGGTTAAGAGAGCATCATACATTGAAAGGTCACGTGGAATCAGTAGTGAAGCAGAAGGGACTTGACATAGAGGCAATCCAGCAACACTACACCCTGTGATTGATTTTCAGAAACAAAGTGTGTTTCTCAGTTTAGTTTAGAACTAAAACCCCACAAGAGTATTGAATAATAAACCACCACCACCATAAGAAAATACTGCAAGAAAAGAAAAGAGAAAAAAATGTTAATTTCTTTTATCAGCAGTGGCTGTTGGCTGCTTTATTTGTTTTGAGATATTCTTGTTTTTTGCTATGACAAGCTACAAAGCTAATAAGATATTACAGTTACTTAGAATTCTTGTTCCAACATTGAGTTTTCTTCTGGTCTTAACCCTTTGCCAAAAGTGAAACTGCATCAAAAGAATAATTAAGAATCTATTGTACTTGACTGCAAATGAGAAGAAGAGTACCAATCAATCTTCTACAGTCTAGTGTGTCTGTGTGCAAACTGCAATTCTTAGCCTTCACTAGTAAACAAGAGGAGATTTATATTTCCTAAGAACTTTATAAATAGCACAAGATTTAGAGAAATATTAATCATTAGACCATTTATGTACTAAGTAAATTATGATAAGGTTTGAGGACAAAAAAACAAGAAGTCTAATAACAGATGAGCAAATGTACGACACTCCCTCGCTAGAACGGTATACAAACTCTCTCCGGTTATTTCATCTGAATAGGTGATGTCTTATTTTACTGATGCAGCTTTGTCTGATTTCCCTTTTACATGGTTAAGATACCAGAGCGCGCCTTCCGCTGCATGCTCAGCGGCAGCTTTCTTATTGCGTTTAGGATCACCAAAACATTCCAAAACAGTTGTTGTTCCTGAAGAATCTTTAATCTCAACCACAACTTTGTAGGTAAACCTGAACCCAAAAAAAAAAAACAATAGAAAAAAAAGCTGAGTTCATCCAAAAATAGGTTGTGGGTTCGAAATAGGAGAAAGTGGGAAGGTAAGGTCATATGCTTCGCTTACAATCTGAAATGACAAGGACCATGGACATTGCAAAGTCAAAAGGTAATTATCTCTTTCAGTAGTTTTGTCTTGATCTATTTGGTCACAAAGTCAAAAGTTTCCTTTTTCCAAGCTTTGATTAGTTGTACACTTAGACTCGGTACTATAGTAGAATTCATGATCTATAGGCTAATTTATTTATGTACTCTTACTAGTTTATTCAGATTTCTCGTGGCAAAAACAATAAGTGGGAACTTTGCAAAGAAGCAACAAACATTCAAAATGTAAAAATTACACAATAAGGAAATGAAATTTTGTTTTTATAAAATCCGCAAAGATCCGCCGAGATCTAGTGGTAGAAGAGGGATGAGTGAGTGCAAGACATCGGTTATAAGTGGTCTGTAACTTGGCTCTTCCTGCACACACAACACTGCCACCGCTGCTACCTGATATAGATGCTTCAAATCCATGCTTCCTTTTATTGCCGGATCCAATATGTTTGGCAGATTTGCTCTGTCACTCAGCTTTGGTACCCAACTCACAATGGATTCTGCTTCAGCTGATGGTTTCTCCACTGATCTCTTCCCCAGGAGAAGTTCGAGCAGAATCACCCCAAATGAGTATACATCATTCTTGTCTGTTACTTTCCCTGTAAAATATAGAAACCAAAAAGAAGACTTTAAGTGCTATAATGTTGAGAGAATCATTTTGATACATAAATAAAACTTATTATTAACCATCAAGAAGAAGACACTCCGAAGCTCTGTTTCCTAAAGTTCCATTAAGCTTCAACTTCTTGCTCTCATTCATCAACACAGTCGCATACCCAAAATCTGATATCTGAACAGAGATAGCAAACAGATCCTTACCAAACTCATATCTCTCTTCTCTCTGTAAGAAGAGTTTTACATTATAAATATTTTTACCTTTGCGTTGAAATCAGAGTCTAGAAGGATGTTAGACGATTTCAAATCTCTGTGAACTACCGGAGGATGGCAATGCTCGTGTAGATACTCTAGTCCTCTTTAATGTAAGAAAAAAAAACACAGAGAAAGAACTTTGTAAGCATATACATAAAATGTGCTTGGAGATCAAAGGAAACTGCTAAACATTTGAAACTATATTATATCAATGAATGGGACTATATACCGTGCTATATCAACAGCGATTTTCATCCTAAGCTGCCAAGTTAAACCTGAACCTTGACTAGGCCCTTCAAGTATATGTCCAAAAGAAGTAGAATCAAAAAATCAGAAGATGTCAAAATATTGAACAAAATGGTTGGCAAATGTCCCTTTACCATGCAACTGACACTCTAAAGATCCATTATGCATCATCTCGTACACAATACATCTCGTTTGGCGATAGACGCCAAACCCCAACATGGAGACTATGTTCTGATGCTTGATCTTACACAACCACTCTACTTCATTCTGCATTTATTATTGTTCAACAAAACAACAACACAAAAGAAGTATGGTTTATAGAATGAGATGACTTTAATAGGTGTGTAAGGAAGGAATGGTTGGGGTTCAAGCCGATTAAAACCTCAAACTGTTTTTCAATGTCTGTATCTCCACCACCATCATCAAGTTTCTTCACAGTGACAGAGGACTTTTCATCAAGACAAGCTTTGTAGAGGCATCCACGACTACCTCGGCTCAACACATTGCTCTCGCTAAACTTGTTTGTCGCAGTTTCCAGGAGTTGATATTCATACACAGGGATAGTTCCTTTCGTCACAGAATCAATCGGTTTCGTGGACACACTACTCTTCACAGAATCTTCAGATAAATAAGCAAAGAAGCAAAGATGAGCAGCAACATAAACCAGAAAAAAAAAATGAAAATAAGAGTTCGTTACTAGTACCAGGATGATGATTTGGGTTGATGCCGGTGAAGCTGTTCTTGATATATCTGTACCTCCATAACAAGAGGTAGAGAAGCAATACTAGAGTGACACAGAGGAGTGTTGATGAGACAATGAGAGCAATAAGAATCTTCTTGTTCAAATCCTCACGAAGCACCACTTGAACAATCGGAGGCCCTGAAATACAAAATTAACAGCAATTTTTTATTTTTGATTCGTTTTAACAAGGCTTCCTCTATGGGGGAAACTAGTAAAGACTTTATCACTCTCAAATGAGTAAACATGGAGAAGTCTTTTTTTACCTGGGGATTGAGCTCCCGTTCGAGGCGAAGAAGTCTGAGAACTTGGGATTTCTCCTTGGGGAGAAGCGACCGAGAAGAAGGAGACACCGAGAACCCAAATGAGTAGCAACGACAGCAACATTTCTTGTTTGTTTGGTGTGTTTCACAGAGCAAAAGATAACACAATGAAACTAGAGGAAGCTTCTTCCTCTTCTACTTACTTCGTCTGTCTTTGTTTTATGGAGATTGAAAGGAAATTAATCTTGTGTGGAGATGGAGAGGAGGACACTGTTGTGTTTAGGAAACAGAGAGAAGAAGACAACCAATGTATTGCGTCCTGGTTAATTGGTCTTCTTCATATATGACTTATGAACCAGAAGAAACCCGAACGTGGGGTGATAAAGACGTTTGGAGTTATGGACTGATGGGAGAACTATCAAATCAAGCTCCCTGTTTTCATTTCATTCTCTTTTTTTTTTTTCTCTTTTAAATTCCTCTAGAGGATTATTACCAAAGATTTAACTTCCCCATGTAAAATGATGCAACTAACTATGCCGCGTCTGATAATATAAAGAATTTTGTTTTCTAATGTGTCATCTTTTCATACGTAAAGTTACAAAAGAAACTGTTTCAGATTAAGTAATCTAGTGAAGCATGATCTGATTGATATAGAAGAGTAAAAAAAAGGAATATTGTAATAGATTATGTAATCTCTCTATAGATTTGTTTGCATCGAGGCACATTAGTCCAAAATGATTCCCATTGGGATCAAAAGGACAAGTCCTAGTTGAAGTTTAAATCCAACAAAATAATTTTATATTTCCTGAAAGCTCCAAAATGTTCTGACTTCTGAGCATTATTCATGTGAACTTTCTACGTCAACCTTTTTCATTACCGACACAAGGTAGTGGGACCCAGAATCACCACAAAAAGTGGACTACCAGTGGGCCTTCAAACTGCACTATATTGTATTGGGCCATAAACAGGCTCAAAGATTATTTTTTAAAGTCATTTCGAAAGGGAAAGTGGGACCCAGTGATCATTTTAGCTAAGAGAACTCTTTTACTTTACTCATCATCCATTCTTTGCTCTATCTTCTCCCTCCGATCAAGTGAGGAAAAAAAAAAATGCTGGATCTACCTGAAGAATGCTGGGAGCTGATCTTTAGATTCATCGACGAAGACGACCACCGAGTCCTCGAATCTCTCTCCCTCGTATCCACCTCATTCCTCTCCATCACCAACCGCGTTCGCTCCACCTTCACCGTCACCGATCGCACTCTCCCCTTTCTCCATCGCCACCTCCTTCGCTTCCACAACCTCAAGCGAGTCAGGTTCCACGACTTTCACGGAGATATCGACTCCATCCTCCTCCAGCTCTCCCTTTCCTGTTCAGATTTGGAATCGCTCGATATCTCTGGAATGCCCTACTTTCCAGATTTCGCGAAATCGGGGAAGATGATGACCAACGTGAAGGAGTTTAGCTGCTCCGGAGTTATGGAGCTCCGAGAGATCGATCTCGTTTCGATCGGAGTGTGTTTCCCGTCTCTTCAGAAGCTGGACATAAGCTACCCTGCGTCTCTTCCAATCCCCGTCTCTGATTCTGCCATCATCAGCCTCTCTTCGAATCTCAAGAACCTGTTGACGATCAACGTCTCTGGTAACAATCTCATCACGGATAAGTCTCTGGTCTCTCTGTCCCGGAACTGTGTCCTCTTGAGAGAAATCATCTTCCGTGACTGCGATTTCGTTTCGTCTCGTTGCATCGAGTTCGTTCTGCGTAATTCTCGTTACCTGGAGTCTCTTGCCATCGACGGAATCGGATGGAGGCCGAGGGAGTCTTTCTCCAAGGACGCATTCTTGTTCTCCCGTTGTTTGTCTGAGCTTGATCTATCGGATTCGTTTCTATCAGATGAGTTGCTTCGTTTGATTGCCGACGCCAATCTTCCTCTGAAGAAGCTTGTTCTCTCCGGTTCTCAGTGTCTCACTTTTGATGGGGTCTTGTATTTGCTGACCAAGTACCGGACTTTACTTCACTTGAATCTTGAGGGATTGAGCTTCCTCTCTGATGAGATGATTATGGAACTGGCGGTGTTCCTTGGGAGGTTAACCTTTGTTAACCTAAGTTTCTGTGCCAAGTTAACTGGTGTGTCATTCTTCTACATCATTGAAAGATGTGTTTCCCTCGAGTGTTTAAAAATGGAAGCGACGAATTTTGGAGTGGAAGACGATTCCAAGGAACTGGGTGTCATGTCAAGGATCAAGTCTTTGTACCTATCCGGAAACCACAATTTGAGAGATGAGTGTCTCGTCAAGATATCACGCCATTGTCCTTTTGTAAAAACTCTTGAAGTGGATCATTGTCCTGCCATCACTGGAGATGGGATTCTTGAAGTTTTGAGGAATTGTGGCCAGCTTACATCTTTGGATATAAGCGGATGCACTGCCATAAGGAGCTTTGATGCACTAGACTTTGAGCTTCCAAAGCTGGAGAGTTTACGAGCATGTGGAACTTGGATCGACGACCAAGCCCTGGGTTTGATCACCAAAAGATGTCCAAGGTTGTTGCGTCTTGATCTGAAAGGATGCTTGAACGTGAGATCAAGAGGGATGAAGGAAGTTGTGCAGAGCTGCACACGTTTAAGAGAGATAAACCTTGCAAACTGTCAAGTCGATGATGGAATTTTCATTTGGATGGTTTGTGCTAATCCATCTCTTAGGAAAATTGTGCCGCCTTGTTGGTTTTCTCCAACTAAAAAACTCCACAAATTCTTTCTATGCCATGGATGTGTGATCTGCCAAGATCCATAGCAAACCCCCTGCAAATAGAAGAATCTGCAAAATGGTCAAACGGAACATATGTATCTAATTTTTCATGTTTTAAGAAGTTGATTTTTCTTCAAATGTGCAGTCATTATTCTTATGTTTGTCTTTGGATGATGGAAGTAAACCAAAGCCAGAAAAGTCATCATAACAAAAAGTTAAAAACAGAGTCGAAAGTAAAAATACACATGAAAGAAAGTTTGAAGTGGAAGACAAAAAGTTCCCACAATGTTATCAAAATTGTACTTTATTATCAAACTTCTCACAATGTCAGACTCTTTGCCTAAACAGCCTGCAACATTAACTGTAGTAAAACAACTTTCCTCGCCAAAATGATGGATACAAGAGACCCACATCATCTCTTTTGACAAAATGAAGAGAACAAAAAGAGTGTTTACTGTGGGGTCACGATTCATTATGTCCCTTGCATAAAGAAGTTTAAAACTTGTAATCTGGGTTGTCACGAAGTCCGAGCTTTGACAGTGAAAGGCAGTAAGAGTCCCAGTCGGTTCTTCTCATATACTTGAGCAGTTTCTTCCGTCTATGCACCATTGCTATAAGTCCCTTTCTCGAATGCTTGTCCTAGATTAGGTTACATAGGATACACGATTAGGTTACTAAAAAAATTGCCCCTACTAGCTTCATACGAGACAAGGATTGAAAGTTTTTTACCTTTTTATGTAGAACGGAGGATAAATGCTTGATTTTAGTAGTCAGTTGTGCCACTACAAGGATAAAAAAATAGAGATTACTAAACAATAATGTGACAAAGGAAATGACATCTGATCAACCGATTAAATTAGCTTTGTATTGATGTTACATCATCTCTGATAGCTAAATGCAAACATTGATCAAAACTCATTTCTGAGGATTCAATATACCTTGAACACGTGCAGAACCACAATCGGATTCCGACATCTTGAACTCTTCCCTGACCTTTGCAAGCTCGATTTTCATCTTCTCCGCAGATGACATGTTATCCGGGTGGAAATACTGCGATTGATTTTGCGCATGCATAACATAGCCAATGTCATAACATTCCTTTTTAAAAAAAAAAAAAGGTTTGAAGATTCAAAGAACTAAGAAGAAAAAAGAGTTACAGTTTGAACTAGCTCATCTTTCGGAGGCTCGAGCAAATACTTTGGGGTACCATTTAAAACGCTGAAGAAATCCAAGTTCTGAACTGCAAGCAAATCAACCATACAAATTAGTACTTTGCAGCCTTAGAGTATCTCCAACCCCACCGCAAAATGAAGTGGAGAATGCAAAATGGGGTTGGAGATGCTCTTATATTAGTAGTTCACAAGTAAGAGATATAGCATTAAAAAATAAACACTTTTGCTGCCGCACAGAAGTTCATAAGTACTAGATAGTGAGTTAAATCATAATCCACATAACATTCTCCAATTCTATTATTATCTTAAAGCAACTTGATCATACCAGACTGTTCGAGATTTTAACCAAAGCATTCAATATCTAAACAATGCCCACAGGGGAAGGAAGTATATAAGTCGTGAGAGAACTTATGAACGTACAGGCTTGTGATTTTCTGGCAAGTTGAATCTCAGACCTGAGATCATCGAAGGCAGTCCCCTTCCTGGTACCCAGCGCTGATGCCTCTTCCACTTGTCTCAGCTTGACAAGCCTCTGGTTGAGCTCCTGCAACGAGAACCAACCCTGTTCTCTCTTTCCCTCCTCAGGTCTGTACTGTCTGAGTATATCCCCGAGTTCTTTAGTGTTGTAGCTCTTGATAAACTCGGATTTCATCTCCTCTGAATCATCATCATCATCTCCCATCTTCTTCCTTTCTTCTAGTTCCTCACCAAACACTGAAATGGGCAATCCCTCAAACACGTTTGAACGGACATTGTTTTTAGTCTTCATGATGCTCTGAAGGCTTGATAGATTAGACCATCTGGTGGTCTCTTGATGCGGTCTCATCTGCCTCAGGTTTTGCTTTAGGTTTTCAAAAGTCGAGCCTTGGAAATCTCCGGGCGGCTGCTTTGATGCCACGTTCTGCTTGTACAGATCCTGTAAATCCCTCGCCGGAGGAGCTACTGATCTTCGTCGGAACTCGTTCAGATTCCTCCTGACATCCTGAAAATCTCCGCCGGACGGAGCTTTGGAATCGAATCCGGCGAACTGTCTCCTACCGTCCTGAGGCTGATGCTGTTGGGGTTGCTGTTTCAAGCTGCTTTTGATACCACTGAAGTAGGATGATATTTTCAAATCCGAAGACGGTTGTTCGCCAGATTCGTTCCCGTCTTGAGGAGATGCGGAGGAGGAGGTTGAGAAGAGATGAATCAGTGATGGATTAGAATGTAGCCTTTGTTTGCGTCTGGCCAGATGAAGCGCCATTGGATCTGATCTTGACGGCTCTCAAATGCTTTCCTTTAGGGTTTTGTGTCCGGAGGACGTTGATGACGGAGGAGAGAGGTCTTCGAGTGAAATGAGATGAAAATGATGGACTCACTCCGGTTTATCTATTAACCGAAATTTGTCACGCGGTTTTTAATACCGGGTTAGAAGGAACGGTTTATTATGGTAAAACCGTATACCCTAAGTAAAGGTCAAATCAGACCCCATGGCCATCATCACTAAAGTCCTACGTTAGAGAGAGGTCAGAGACTTGGAAGATTTTTTTGAACATTTACATAGATTACAATATCAACAGGATAACAACGTATTTAGTATAGACAATATTTTTGGACTATCTAACGACTGAGAAGGAGTTAAATAGTATAAGTTCTTTCAAATATAACATTTCATTCAGATTCAAATACAGTGAGATTGAGATAATATGCTACCGTGATGACAAAACTGTAGTGATAGAATCCAGGTGCTCTCTCATCAGTCATTTGATCTCTACTCCTACAGTTCAAACACACGAGGAATAAGAACCTTGCTACAAATGGTCTGTGCCACGCATGTACTTAAATGGGTCCCACGCTTATCAAGAAAAAAAAGAGAGAAAATAAAATAATAGTTCCAAAGTATTTATATATCAAAATCCACCCATTAATTTTGCCACAGAGCTTCCTTCCTACTTTTTCGCCACCATCTCTCCCCTCTTTCCTAAAGCTGTTGAAGATTCCAACTATGTCCGCCGAAAACTGGACTCGAGTGGCCATGTCTGACGATTCTCTGGTAGCCGACGCACTGCTTCAGCTCCGCCACTCGAGACCCCCACCATCTCCTGTCAAGCTGAAATGGACCGTGCGTCAACGGAGATCGAAAAAAGGAGACCAAACGCGAGCTAGCCCCACCAGCCCTTTAACTTGGAGCGGCGGCGCCACGTCTTTCAGCGGCTGTGCTACCACCGTGGACGGCCTTGAGGAGTCCAGCGTTGTCGTAAAACCCTCTGAGACCTTTAGATCTAAGGTTTGTCCGATCATTTCACTCGTTTTTTCTTTTGGTTTCGTGCTGTCTGTCACGACTATAATATATCCCTGGTGATGCGGCGTTTCAGTGTTTTCTTTTTCTGCGTTTTTTCTCTTCACGTAATTAAGAGTTTCCTTGTTGTTTGGTCTGGTCTATTACGGGTTAGTCCCTTTGCCTTACACACGACCAGACCTTTTAGTTGTTCACTTGTGGGTATTTTTGTCATTTAGGTTCCACGAATCGGCTTTCTCTTGATCATCATGTAGGTACACCGACTTTTTATTGACCGAAATACCCCTACCGTGGACTCAAACATGCCTTTTTCTTTCTTTTCCAACAAACCAAACCTATCTTTCTCGTTAGTTCCTGTTGTCTTCTTGGAAACACTTCTCGATTTGAGTTTAAAACTGATAAAATTCGGTGATCTCTGCCTTTTTTGCTCTTTTTGCATACAAAGAGTCACGTTTCCTACTTTTGGTGCATCCCAGTCATCTCTCTTTCTGCTTTTGGGGAAAGACCAAAAGGCCCTCACGTTTCATTGGAGGTGTTTATGGTCAAAGTCACCGTTGGCCCTCACGTTCATGTTCGTGGAACCGAGCTTAGATTTAGAGAGTATGAGTGGATTAGTTACGTGTGTGGTATGGAAATAGGGAGGGCAGTCATCATATAGTAACCAAGTACACAGTACCAGCGGTCAAAGTTTGTTGTTATGATTGTGGTTCTTGTTGTGATTCGTCCGCCAAGTTTATTTACAACGATGACACAGTCTATTCAGTCTATTTAGTTAAGTATGACGTGTAAATGTGACGACCAAACATACGCGTTTCTCATAACTCACGCTCCACTCACGTGATTCTTTTTAAAAAAAAGAATATCTATTTATTTCATTTGTTTTTCTTCTCTTTTTCCTTTTTGAGGGGTTTATAAGTTATTGACCAAGAAGATTCTGTATTTTACACACTTTGGAAGTTTGATGCTAACTAGAGTTGATCCGTTTATTTCCACCTTATGGAGCCTATAATGTGTGCGGTCTTGAATGGTAGGTGTGTAGTCTTGAATGTTAGGTGTGTGGGTTTCTTTATATATAAACAAAACTAAATTGTTTTTAGGTATAATTTTGGTGTGATAGTTAATTGAATATTGATTTTTGAGCTTCCTTTATCTGGTGGTGTCGTAAGCCATAATCTGAATTTTGGGTTTGGTTGTCCAGGTTTTTCAAACGAGTGCAATAACAAGAACAACTCTGTTTAAGAGATCAAGGAAGAAAAAGGTAAAAGCCGAAAAGCCCGTCTCTTTATTTACTAGCACTGTTGTTAAAAGGACAATATATACTAGTTTTAGCCCTGACATCGGTGCAACTCGAGCCAGGATCATCAATGGCTTGTTTGAAATCTGTTTAGACATATGGTCTTAAGCTCTGCTGATGAATCTTATCCTTATAAATTTGGACGGATATCATTACGTATTGACTGTTTTTCTCTTACATCGTTGTGGGCAGACTTTGGCTGAGCTTAAAGATGAGGAAGTCATGCTCCTGAAGGAAAGTAAAGGCCTCAAAAATGTACACACATCCTTTTGACCTTCTTCTTTATGTCTCTACATATTAGGTCTGTGTGCTAAATGCTAATCTTAGAATTGGTTTTTCTTTTTTTCTTTTTTTCTCGAATCAGGAATTAGCAAGTATGCGTGATTTGGTGGAGCAGCAAAGAGTAAGAAACAATTCTCTTAAGAAGATGAAGGTGAGCCTATATCTGTCTCTCTCTGGAGTCTGGACAATCACCATTTTTTCCTTGCTCTCTAGACATTCACTACTTATCAACATGTAACTGATCAAGTTAAATCATGTGTCATATGTATGCAGGCTGAATCACAATCTGCCTTGTCCTGCAAACGCGCTTTGGAACAAAGTTCCTCCTTCTTGCTCCCTGACCTAAACATGCCACTAGAAACCGACATGAGCCCTGAAGTTATTTGCTGAACGACGAGCCATAAGCAGATTATTCTTTTGTTTCTCCCCATCACACCCAAATAACTATACCACCACCTTTCACAAACGTCCTTTTTTAACAGTTACTATATGAAGAAAGATAGATTATTCCTGTATATTCTCATCATTTAGCCATTTCCCGTGGCCGCCGCTGTAGAAGAATAGGCCTCAAGGGGAGAGGAGATTCGAGCTTATGTATCTTGACATATCTTCTTCTTCTCTAGCCAGTAGTATGGTTTTTTTTTTGCTCTGCCAAGTGATTCTTATCTTCTCACATGAATCTACATGGATGTACACTTCTCTATTACTATGGTAAGATAAATTGCAAGATCACATCACCTTTCTATCAATGTAACTTCCAAAACGTTTTTTTTTTTAACTTTGTAATTTGATTAATGGATTATACTAAATGTAAAATGATGTTTCTATCTACAGTCTCCAAAATTTCCTCGTGCTAATTTTAGGTTGAGAGTAAATTACTAAGTATCAGTCCTAAATTGTAATTATGAAAAAGATAGACAACCAGTTGCTTAAAAAAAATGCTAAAGCCCTAGAGTTCAGTTCAGTTTCAGCTTCACCTTCACCGTTCTTTAAGACTATCCTTCTCCGACCAAAAGAGAAAAAAAAAACACGAAATGGCGTCTCTTGGCCAAATCACCCTCCCGCAGCCGCCGTTGTTTGAGATGAACCTTCTGCGCCGTCGATTTGATCTGCCGATCAAAACACAACGAATCGGATTCAACGGCCGGATTGCGAGCGTATTGACTAAAGCGGGAGAACAAGCGGTGAAAGCGAGTGTGAGCCAGAAGGTGATCGAAGAGGAGGCGAAAGTTCTGGTGGGCACATACGCGCGTGCTCCGGTGGTGCTCTCGAGTGGGAAAGGTTGTAACTTGTACGACGCAGAAGGGAAAGAGTATCTGGACTGTGCATCGGGAATCGCTGTGAATGCTTTGGGCCATGGAGATCCTGACTGGCTTCAAGCCGTCACCGACCAAGCTGGCGTTCTTGCCCACGTCAGCAATGTCTATTACACCATTCCTCAGGTTTGAAATGATCTTGCTGATGTTAAATGATGGTTTTAGTGTATTGCAATTTGCCCAATTTTGTCACTTTTGGTGAAAGCTTCCAACTTTAGCTGATTTGATCCTCTCTCTATGTGATTGGGCGCTGTCACCATTTTGAAGCTTGAAAAACGTTATCTTCTTTGAGGATCACTTCAATCTCTTATATGGCATTTGTGTATACATTCAAGCTCATATATTCTGAAATGTCTTAACTTGTCTGCAGATTGAACTAGCAAAACGCCTTGTGGCAAGTTCTTTTGCAGACCGTGTATTCTTCTGTAACTCTGGAACTGAAGCCAACGAAGCAGCCATCAAGTTTTCTAGAAAGTTCCAGAGATTCACCCATCCTGATAACAAGGAAGTCGCCACAGGCTTCATCGCCTTTACGAATAGTTTCCATGGTAGAACCTTAGGAGCTCTTGCCTTGACAAGCAAAGAACAGTACAGAACTCCTTTCGAACCCATCATGCCTGGCGTCACATTCTTGGAGTACGGTAACATTCAAGCCGCCACTGATCTTATCCACTCGGGTAAAATAGCTGCGGTATTTGTGGAGCCAATCCAAGGAGAAGGCGGAGTTTACTCTGCTACAAAAGAGTTTCTCCAGTCTCTTCGCTCTGCTTGTGATGCTTCAGGATCTCTTCTCGTCTTCGATGAGGTTCAGTGTGGTTTGGGTCGGACTGGTAACCTATGGGCATATGAAGCATTCGGTGTAACACCTGATATAATGACGGTTGCAAAGCCTTTAGCCGGTGGGTTACCAATTGGAGCGGTGCTTGTGACTGAAAAGGTTGCTGAGACCATCAAATATGGAGATCATGGTAGCACATTTGCAGGGAACCCTCTTGTTTGCAGTGCAGCCATCGCTGTTGTTGATAAAGTATCCAAACCCTCTTTCTTGTCAAGTGTCTCGAGCAAAGGTCTATACTTCAAGGAACTGTTGGTGAAGAAATTAGGAGGGAACTCGCACGTGAAGGAAGTGAGAGGAGAAGGGCTTATCATAGGAGTGGAGCTCGATGTGCCAGCGAGTCCACTTGTGGATGCTTCCCGTGATTCAGGTCTTCTGATCCTGACGGCAGGGAAAGGGAACGTCGTCAGGATTGTTCCACCGTTGATTATATCGGAAGAGGAGATAGAACGTGCTGTTGAGATTATGTTCCAAAATTTAACTGCTCTTGGTTGAAGCCTTAAAGGTTGAGGAGCTAGAGAGCACAAGAGCAAATTGTTTATCGACTTTGATGTGTCTTTTTAAAAATCTTTACTTGTGTCTTGATTTAAGCTCAAGTGTACTATTGCCTGTTTGTAAAACTTTCAATGTGATCAAATATGTCCCGCTAGTAACATACCATCAGATATTGTGGCTTATGAAACTGGTACTCTCTTTGCGTACAAACACTTGTTCAAAGTTATACAGATAGTTAAACAGAAGTATGAACATGGGAGTCCACTACTGACTTCAGAACCTCCTCTCCCATCTCCTTGCAACCCACCAGTTTCTGTTTCGAAAAGATGAACAACATAAGTATTGTTTACTATTGCCTGCTCGTAAGCTTTTCAAACGCCAACTCTGAAAGAACAGGAAAGACTGTAATAAGAATGGTTCAAGAGAATTACAGTTCCTGCGGAGTAGATGTCTCCTGTTCTGAATCCTTTGTTCAGAGCACCCAACACCGCGTCTTCAATTCTCTTAGCTGCCTTTTCTTCTCCAAGTCCGTATTTGAGAAGCATTGCAGCGCTGAGGATCGTTGCCAGCGGGTTTGCTTTATCCTGAAGTTTTTTAAAAAAAAATTGCTTTTCATTTTTGGTATATGTTTTGATATTTGGGAAGAAAAAGCTATGTTTGTTTGAAGAATAGAGTTAAGACCTGTCCAGCAATATCAGGTGCAGAACCATGTATTGGTTCAAAGAGTCCAGGTCCCTGTAATAAACAGCACATATCTTTGTTCAGACGTGATAATATTGCAGCACGCTTAAAGATTAAAATATTTCAGTTCATACCGAATCGCTGAGACTAGCAGAGGGAAGCATGCCGATGCTCCCTGTGATCATTGAAGCTTCATCGGATAATATATCACCAAAAATGTTGTTTGTGACAATGGTGTCAAACTGCATTTTAAGAAACGATCAAACCATTGTTAGGACCAACAAAGCTCCCACATCAAGGCGCTGACTAGCTTACTTGGCAAATATATAAGCGTACCTGTTTAGGGTCACGAACAAGCTGCATGGCAGCATTGTCAACATACATATGTGACAGCTCAACATCAGGATATTCAGAGGCTAATGTTGTTACTCGTCTCCTCCACAAAATCGAGGCCTGCATTAGAGAAAGTTGCATTAATATATATATGTGTTTTCTGAAAGAAATAGGAGCGAGGATTTTTGAGAAGAAAATGCAATTATAAAGCATACCTCTAAGACATTAGCTTTGTCAACAGAACACAGCTTGCCACGCCGTTTCCGAGCAGTCTCGAAGGCAACACGAGCAATTCTATCAATCTGTGGAACATTAAAAAGAATATATGATTTATTACATCAGTTCGTAGTACTTAGGAAAGAGATAAGAATAGAGTACCTCGTGAGCAGCATAGACCTCGGTATTAAACCCAACTTCCTCGCCATTTTCATTAGTCTTAATCCCCCTTGGCACTCCAAAGTAAATACCTGTTTCCACGACACATCATCACTATGGACCGAGAAAGACAAGAAATTTAAGTTCAGTCGCAATGCAATCACCTCCAGTAAGCTCCCTTACAACCATAAGATCAACACCTTCAGCAACCTCTCTTTTCAAGGTCGAAGCATCCACTAACTGAAACGAAGAAAAAAAACATTTTTGAGTTTCAAACAGGAAACGAAAACTACAAGCTACCAAGAAATCCTAAGATTGAGAAGAAGAGTTACCTGTGGAAGAACAGTAGCAGGTCTGAGATTAGCAAAGACTTTAAGAGCGGCTCGAAGTTGAAGTAAACCAGTCTCAGGCTTCAAATGTTTATCATTCTTATCCCATTTGTACCTGAAATCATACCACCAATCAACATTGTATTTACCAATCAAGAATAAGCACAGAGAAACTAACAAAAGAGAAGAGCCAAAAGTGCATATACCCTCCAATGGCTCCAAGAAGCACAGCATCTGATTCTTTAGCAGCGGAGATGGTGTCCTCAGGCAAAGGCACTCCGACCAAATCCAAAGCAGCTCCACCTACAGGCATCTCCCGGAAGCTAAACTCCAATCCTGATGTAAAGCAATCGTCCAAACATCAGTAAATCCTAATAAACCCCACCCACCACGATTCTATATCTTATCTCCACTCGGACACAATGATAAAAGACAGCAACGACATTAGAAAAGTGGGAGCAAAAGAAGGAACCTTCCAAAGAGCCAGCTTGGTGAAGCACATTCTTAGCAATGGAGATGACCTCCGGTGACCGATGCCGTCGCCGGGAAGAAGAGTGATGTTGTATCGCTTTTTCCCCGGGGAAGCAGCAGCAGCACATCTTACTCTAAAGGGTGCGGGAGAAGATCGTTTGGTTAAAGCTCTGAACGTAGCCGGAAATCTGACCGGACGGATATTCGTCTGCAGAGCCGCCGCCGCCGCCATTTCAGGTGATAAAAAAAGGATTTTCGGATTTTGAAACTCTTGTACAGACAGCAAGTGATATTACACTTGAAAGACTTTAGTTAGTACATTTATCTTATCGGTCCTCCCTTTTATTTGTTTTTCATTCATAATCGATCCCACACTTCTTCGCATTTGTGATGAAAACCAATATATATACCCAACAAATATATGGGCCTTTAAACCAGCCCAATTAATAGGAATAGCAGAAACTAAAACTCCAATAATAGGTAATCGGGTCAAAATCCAAGTGCCGACTTACCCCATCAAAAATCGGGTAATCGGATCCCATCTGCGAGGAACTGGTGAAAAAATCTCCCGGACAAAAACCAACCCTAATTTTGAACGCTGCATTGAGCGGCGGAGAGAAATGCTCTTGTCGATATATCTGCGGCGAATCAATCGCCTTCGGACCGTTTCTTTTCCCTCCGTTCGGCTTCTATCTGGAAAACCAGTTTCGGACCAGGTGGATGAGTCAAGTTACGATCAGAAAACAGTGTGCGAAGCCATCGCATGTTACAGCAACGACTGGCAAAAGGCGTTGGAGTTTTTCAACTGGGTCGAGAAGGAATCCGGATTCAAACACACCACCGAGACATTCAACCGTATGATCGATGTTCTCGGTAAGTACTTCGAGTTCGATGCTTCCTGGGCTCTGGTCAACCGGATGAAGGACAACCCGGGTTCGATCCCCAATCACGTCACTTTCCGTATCATCTTTAAGCGATACGTCACGGCGCATCTTGTTCAGGAGGCTCTCGATACTTACGATAGGTTAGATGATTTCAATTTGAGAGACGAGACGTCTTTTTATAATCTTGTGGACGCGCTCTGCGAGCATAAGCATGTGGTTGAAGCAGAGGAGCTCTGTTTCGGGAAGAGTGTGGTTGGTAATAATGGTTTTAGAGTGAGTAATAATACTAAGATTCATAACTTGATTCTTCGTGGCTGGTCTAAGTTGGGATGGTGGGGTAAGTGTAAGGAGTATTGGGAGAAGATGGATCACGAAGGTGTTTCCAAGGATCTGTTTTCGTATTCTATTTACATGGATATAATGTGCAAGAGTGGTAAGCCGTGGAAAGCTGTCAACTTGTATAAGGAAATGAAGAGGAAGAGGATAAAGCTCGATGTTGTTGCGTATAACACTGTGATTCGCGCCATTGGAGCATCGCAAGGTGTTGACTTTGGTGTTAGAGTGTTTCGGGAGATGAAGGAAAGAGGTTGTGAACCTAACGTTGCGACTCATAACACGGTCATTAAGCTTTTGTGTGAAGAAGGGAGGGTGAAGGATGCGTATGGGATGCTTAACGAGATGCGTAAGAGAGGTTGTCAGCCAGATTCGATTACTTATATGTGTTTCTTCGCCCGTATGGAGAAACCAAGCGAGATCTTGAGTCTGTTTGGTAGGATGATAAGGAGTGGGGTTAGGCCGAGGATGGATACTTATGTGATGCTTATGAGGAAGTTTGAGAGATGGGGGTTTCTTCAGCCGGTTTTGCATGTGTGGAAGACGATGAAGGAGTCTGGGGATACTCCTGATTCAGCTGCTTATAACGCTATGATCGATGCTTTGATTCAGAAAGGGATGTTGGAGATGGCCAAGGAGTACGAAGATGAAATGGTTGAAAGAGGGCTGTCTCCAAGGAGAAGGCCTGAGTTGGTAGAAACGTCGCTAGAAGAGAAGCTAGTTTGTAGATAATACAAAAAGTCCATTGAGGAGACTGTTTGGTTCAGAACAGACAAACATGTTAATGAAGCGATACAAGGAGCCTGTCTTTGGTATCAAGAAGCTTCCTTTGGTTCCAGGAATCTCCCAAAGGTAATATCTGTTTTTGACTACATTTGCAAGTAAAACCTTTTGGTCGAGATTTAGTATAATAATCATGTAATAGTCATTTCTAAATTCGTTTCAAAATAGTTGCCTTTGTTGTATTTGAACTAAATAACGATAAGATGATTTTGTGGTAAGGATATGGAACCAATATGATTTTTTAACTTCGATGTAAACAAAAAATCATGAAGTCAATCTTCGAACGACATTAATGCAATTTTCCGTTTCAAAAAAGATTGTGAAAAAATAAATGATTTACTTGTATCATTTTCAAAATTTTAATTTATTGTGTAATAGTTTACAGGGTAGACTGCTGATTCATTAGATTCTTTACTAATGGATATAACTGGGGAAGGCGAACCGCGTGAGATTTTCATTTTGAGGGAATAATTATGATGACAGCCAATGAGACCTTAACGAGTTTCTTTTTTTTTTTATTGTAGCATAGGAGTAATCAATATAGGAAAAAGAATAACTGAGGATGGAGAAAATTATGGAAACATAAAGAAATTCCTAAATAAGGGAGAATATTAGATAATAAGCTAGATCTTTTCATCTTCTTTTCTCCTCGGTTTCCTCGAGACATTAAAAGAGAGAACATAAACCCTTTTATTAGAGTTTTCATAATTTTTGAAACGTAACCAAAAAAAAAAAGAGAGAGAGGATAATATGCTTTGCAGCGCAACGCCGACGTTTCATGATAGCCGGCGTCTCCTTGTTATAGTCGTTGCGATCCTGGTCTCTTGCTGTTTGGTTTCTTTATCTCATGGAGTTTCCTCTTCTTGTCATCATCATCCATCCTCAACCTCATTTCAAGGTTCTTCTTCATATTCTCCTTTTTTTATAAGTTTTTGATGTTTTCTATATTAAAAAATATCTGATTTTAATACATTTATTCATTATGAAGGATTGAGGAGGCAAATTCTGGAAGGAGGAAATGGGACATTGGTGCTAGCGGCGGAGAGAACACGGCGGCCTGATCCTCTCAACAATTTCAATATATATACCGATGGTTGGAACGTTACCAATTCTCATTACGTCGCTGTGAGTCCTTCCTATCAACCATTTTACCGATGGTTGTAACGTCAAATTCAAACCAATGCATGTGTGTTAACGTTTAGGAATTAGGAACAGCCCTTAGTTTTGTTTCCTTCCAACTTAGATGCGTTTAGGCTGTGCATTTAGGTTTTGTTGTAAATCATGTAACAATAGATGGTATCTAGCCAAAAGTACCTGCGTGTGAGAATGTTATATATTGGTCTCTAAAGGTGCGTTTAGAGCCATTATTAAGCTAGTTTCAGGACAACTCATGTAGTAACTGATGTATATTAAGAAAACGTGTGTGACGTTGTTCTCTTTCAGTCTGTTGGATTCACTGCTGTTCCATTCATAGTAATAGCAATCGTGTGGTTCGTATTTCTTGGACTCTTCCTCATCTGCACATGCCTCTGTTGCTGTTGCTGCGGTTGCGGCCGCCGGAACTACGGTTACTCTCCCGTCTGCTACACTCTTTCTCTCATCTTCCTCCTCCTCTTCACCGTCGCCGCCGTGTAAACTTCCTCTTCCTTCACAATATAATGCATTAATTAGTAATTGTTTTAGTTCTTGACTAAAAAAATCGAAACGATGTTTTATTTCTTCAGGATTGGGTCTACGATGTTGTACACTGGGCAAAAAGAGTTTTACGGTAGCGTGGAGAAGACGTTTATGTACATTGTGACTCAAGCAACTAGTGTTTTGGGTAAGCTAACGAGCTTGTGGGACTCCATTCAATCTGCTAAAGACATTCAGCTCGATGGACATAACCTCTTTCCTCCTCAGTTTAGAGGTAACATTGATCATTTCAACAACATGATCAAGATGTCTAACATCACTTATCCCGACCGTGTCGCTAATCAAACAATCGGTTATCTCACCGGAACACTAAACCCTGTGTAAGCATTAGTTAGACACACCTGACTTGCGTCACAAGTTATTAATAAATAGAATGCTCTGATTAATTATTTGACTCCATTCCTTTTCTCTAATGTTCTTCAGGAGATTAGTGTTAAATGTGATCGCCGGTGTTATGCTCGCAGTCGCATTTCTCGGACTCTGTAAGTACTTAAATTATAACATTTTTATTATGAATTTGCCTCTATAACATGGTTTTGATTATGAACAGTGTTTTCCTTCTGTGGACTACGAGTTCTTGTCTACCTGTGAGTTCTATACTTCTTCTATACAGTCGATATGTTATATTCTATAACCAAATTACATGGTTCTAATGAATGTTTAATCCTCAGCTTAGTAATCCTGGGTTGGATTCTCGTCACAGCAACGATCCTTCTAAGCGCAGTCTTCCTCGTCTTCCACAAGTAATGACATTGATCATCATCACTTGATCTAATTCAAGCTTGCAAGTTTGATTCTCTTTTATTTTATCCAATTAAACAGTGTGGTTGCGGACACGTGTACGGCTATGGACCAATGGGTGCATGATCCAGCGGCAGAGTCGGCCTTGAGCCAGCTTCTTCCATGTTTAGACGCTAAAACCATTGGAGATACATTGGATATAACCAAGACAATGACTTCTACGGCCGTGGACATGACTAATGCGTACACTGTCAATGTCAGTAACCATGAGTTCCCACCTAATGTCCCTTTCTACCATAACCAGTCTGGTCCGCTCGTTCCTCTGCTCTGTAACCCGCTCGACGAACATCGCAATCCACGTCCTTGTGCTCCCAACGAAATCCTCCTCGCTAATGCTTCTGAGGTACACATACATATGATATAACCAACCTTTTCTTTTGAAACATAAATGGTATACATGGGATTTATATGTCATATGTATAGTAACATTACAAGCTGAGTAACATATCTTGATTAGAACATAAACTCTACTAAAACAAACGTTTGTGTTTTTTTCTCTGTTAAATAGATATACAAAGGCTTTGTGTGCCAAGTGAACGCAGAAGGGGTCTGCATAACACAGGGTAGGTTAACTCCAGCTTCATACGACCAGATGATGGGTGCGATCAAAGTGGGGTTCACGTTGGACCATTACGGCCCGTTCTTGGCTAGTATTGCTGATTGTTCCTTCGTTCGAGACACCTTCAGAGACATAACCACCAAGAACTGCCCTGGACTCACCATCACCAGCCAGTGGATCTACGCAGGACTCGCATCACTCTCTGGTGCAGTCATGTTCTCGCTCATCTTTTGGATGATTTTCGTTAGAGAAAGACGTCACCGGTCTCATACCAAGAAGTCTATGGTCCAGATGAATAAGATTTAATCATCGCAGACAGGACACCATTAATTGAATGAGTGAGACTGTGGAAGGATAAACGTTGTTTAAGGTTTTTGTTAGTTTTTGGTTGAAAACATTAGTGATTTGTTGGAGAATAATTTTTTTTTTTTTTTTTGCTTAAATTTGAAAGAAAAAAGAGTTTAGAAACGAATTCGTGTAATCTCGGATAACCTCCCTCTATATATAATACTAATCAGTTGTTCTTGTAGAATTTCTACATGTAATAAATCTAACAACATACGCTGAACCATCTATGGTCATGTGAATAGAGCAAAAGCCATTTAATGACTTTGACACTGAAATGTTCTAGCCACAAATTATAAATGTAAGCAGTACGTGTTTGATGAGGCCGGTGCAGAATCGACGTGTTTCTGCCGTTTGAATTATCAAATTATTATTTTTTCATCGTAATTGAAACAGGTAAGATTTGTGCGCATCCTATTTGATCTGTCTGTTTTTGACTCCATGCATTGCTTCCGTTAATTAAAGACAAAAAAATGCTGTGTAAATCTTGATTCGAGGAGGTACTTATATGACTAAGCATATAATATACATAATTAATTGAGTGTTCCAAAAAGTACATAATTAATTAAAATATAAAAAATGGTAAGTGATTGAGAGAGATGGGGATCGTTAAAGAACAAAGCCAAAGTCATGCCTCGAATCACGCTGGAGTGGACGAATCATACTCAAATGAACTCACGTGTTGAGCACAAAACCTTCAGCATGACAACAAATGATTCCGTTTTGCTTTATGTATTAGTATAATCAAATAAAATCGGACTAAGCAAAATATCCTACGTTTCCCGGAGTATATTCGTATAAATAAGTTTTGGAACAATTAATAAAAAAGAAAGTGTTGTATATTGTCGACCCACCCACCTACTTACATTTTCTTTAACAAGATTTGTTTGGAAACTACAGTAAAAACCTCTCAAGAATAATGACATTTGTTAAAAAGAAAGAATATATACAAAACATACTTAATTCATTAAATAAATATGTTTAACAGAGTCATTGCTGATGACGGAAGATTAGAATTATTTAACTTTATATATATATAAATAGTAAAGCGTAGAAAGAAAGAAAGACAAACAAGACAGACCAAACTCAACTTTAAAGAGTTGTGCCGGTGCATGTCACTTTTTTCAAAAAAGTTAAATCGAAGAGACTTAGTGATCGGTCGGGAGAGAGATGCCGAATCTAGTGGAGAAAACGGGAAGCCGACCACCGTGGGTGGGGTTAGCAGCCGCCGCTTGGGTTCAGATAGCTGCTGGAACCAGTTCGACGTTCCCGCTTTACTCCGCCGCTCTCAAATCGGTTCTGGGGTTTAACCAGCAACAGATCACGATCCTCGGCGTCGCTTGCGATCTAGGTGAAAACTTGGGGCTGCTTCCAGGTTACGTAAGCAACAAGCTTCCTCCGTGGGCGATGCTCCTCATCGGATCTACCTCTTGTTTCCTCGGTTACAGCGTTCTCTGGAGCTCCGTTAACCAAATCATCCACGGCTTGCCTTTCTGGCTGGTAACTCCCTTCTATGTTGGATCATCATATCTATTGTTTGTTTGATCATTTGAACTCACTAAGACTAGTTTGTGATGTTGACAGCTATTCATTGCTCTGTTTTTCGGGACCAATAGTAGCTCGTGGTTCGGCACAGCGTCTCTTGTGACCAATATGAGGAACTTTCCTATGAGCCGAGGCCCTGTTGCTGGACTCATCAAAGGCTACATTGGTCTTAGTGGCGCAGCATTCACTGTGATTTTCAGCGTCTTGCTTCACCATTCGTCTACGAATCTGCTCTTCTTTCTTATGGTTGGCGTTCCCCTTTTATGCTTATCTCTCATGTACTTCGTCCGCCCCTGTGTTCCTGCTACCAACGATGACCCTTCTGAGCCTGTTTACTTCGCTTTTCTCCTCGGCTCTAGTATCCTTCTCGCTGCTTATCTTGTTATGACCACTGTACTTAACGAGGTGTTTTCGCTTTCGAGCGTCCTCAAATATGTTCTTCTGGCTGGCACGGTCTTGTTCTTGATGGCTCCTCTTGCAATCCCCATCAAGATGACGCTTTTCCGTTCAAATGCCAAGAGCTCTCTTGCAGACAATCTAGCGAAAGAGGAAGGTGAGAAAGAACCACTGCTGATACCTTCTACATCAGCTTCAAACCTGGGAACTCTCTTCGAAGGAGAAGGAGATGGAGATGGTGCCTCGGAGATGGAAATACTTTTGGCTGAAGGAGAAGGTGCGGTTAAGAAGAAGAGGAAGCCAAGGAGAGGAGAGGACTTCAAGGTTCGCCAAGTCTTTGCCAAGGCGGATTTCTGGCTCCTTTGGTTTGCTTACTTCCTTGGCATGGGTTCAGGGATCACTGTCTCAAACAACTTGGCTCAGATCGGTTTTGCTTTTGGTATCAAAGGCACTACGATACTCCTCTGCCTCTTTAGCTTCTTCAACTTCTGTGGCCGTCTTGCCTCAGGTGCCATCTCTGAGCATTTTGTCAGGTCAAAAGCGCTTCCAAGAACACTCTGGATGGGAGCTGCGCAGCTGGTTATGATGTTCACGTTCCTCCTCTTCTCCATGGCCATCGACGGCACCATTTACGTGGCGACCGCTCTTGTAGGGATAGGCATGGGGTTTCAGTACTTGTCAATCTCCACCATCTCTGAGCTCTTTGGTCTTAAAAATTTTGGAATCAACTTCAACTTCATACTCTTGGGCAACCCGACAGGTGCGGCCATTTTCTCGGCGCTTATGGCAGGACATATATACGACAGGGAAGCGACTAAGCAAGGGAGTTCTACCTGCATTGGTCCTGATTGCTACAGGGTAACGTTCTTGGTTCTAGCAGGTCTTTGTGGACTTGGAACTCTACTCTCTGTTATTTTGACTGTGAGAATTAGGCCGGTTTATCAAGCTCTCTATGCCTCTGGCTCTTTCCGGTTGCAGCCCCAGTCAAATGGTCACTGATTCTGCCATGGGAATTGCAAGAGAGACTGTTGAGAGTAAGAGATGATACAGTCAATAGATATGCTATGTCTATTTTTCACCTTATCAAGTTCCTATTGTATCTTGCCGGCATTTTTTTTTTTGAGGTGTGTGTATCCTAAAGATTTGTAAAACTTTTGTTATTCAGCTGTGATGGGTGACTCAACCGGCCAGAGAACCGGTTGGAATAACCTTTTTGTAATTGGCTTCTTTTACCATTGTAACATTGTTTGTAATGTTTTTTTGTATTTTTGTTTGATGTTTGTATCACAATTCTTGATCGCCACAGTTGAGAAAAAAAAACACGAGAGGTAATAAAGATCATGTTTGCTGAATCTTTTCCATACTTGTCAAGAGTCAAGACAGGTAACACAAAAAAAAGGCAGAGAAATGTTGGTTACATGAACACAAAGCTAAGCCCTCTGTTTTTCAATGTCTACAAAAAAAGATAGCACCCGGAACAAACAAAAAACTTGGGAAAGAAGAAAGCCCAAACTAATAGTACACATCAAATAACATGGTGGAAGAACCCTAAAAATCATCATACATAATCTATCTGATTTCAAGTAGGTCTGAGATTCTGAAACATAGAATCCCACTTAATAGTAACCTCTTGTACATTTCCAAGCTTAGGATAGGTGTTTCAATCGTTCATTCCAAGTAAAGTCTTTCTTTTCTTTCATTCTGTGTTACTACATGGAGAGGAGAGAGACTTGATAACAACCACCTCTAGTATTATGTGCCACTGTTATCCAGGTTCGTAGAATATATGGGAAAATGATAATTTCCTAGAAGTTTTCCTCATATGCATAAAAATTAATTTTAAATATACTATTTTATTTTATAAGAAAATTTTACTTTACATTTGGTTATATTTTCAAATTTTAACTTTAACGTTTTGAAAAAATTGAAAATGTATTTTCGTAGCCTTATTTTTTTATTTGGGTTAACTATTTCAATTTGATTTTATTTAAATTTTAATAAATTTAAAAATTACATTTTATAACAATAATTTTTAATTATATTGTATTATACCTTATTTTATGATTTTATTTAAATATATATCTTATCATCTAGTTTTATTCATATTTATAGTTTTAAATAAATAAATATATACATATTTATATAAAAATTCAAATATATAAATTTTTAATAAATTGTAATTTTGTTTGCTTAGAAATATGTTAACAATTATCATGATGAACAAATAAAATTTTTAATCATTTAACTATCAAAAAATATTTGATTAATGTTGCTTTAGTTTTGTATTTGTTATGCATATTTAAAATTAATTTTGGTAAGATATATATATATATATATTTGTAAAAGTATAATATATATAAGTTGATGTGAAAACTGTATTTGTAGTTATATTTAGCTTATTTTTATCAGTGTAATAAAAAAATATGTATTTATAATAGTGATATATGAGTTATTAATATATTTTCATACTTTTGTAAAAAAAAATATTTATATAGAAAATTTATATTTGTAATGATATATCAATTAATAGTTATTGCAATATTTAAAACATCTTACCAAAGATATAGTTATTTACAAAAAAATGTACATGTAAGTTAATGTCATGTCACAATTTCGGTAAGACATGTTTTGTAAAAATTGAATGTGGTGATTTTTGAAAAAAAAAATATCAAACATTTTGTAAAACAGTTTAAATTAGGAATTATTTAAATTAAAATTTATGATAAAATAATAAAAAATATACGAGCTTTGATCCGTGCGCAGCAAGCTTTGCATAATATAGGACACAGTAACACGCGCTTAAAGAGAGATAGAGGAAAACCCTAATTATTTTCAATTGCGGCCCCGAGTTGGAAGGATGCTGCCGAGGAAGAAGATGAGCGATCTTCCCCAGGAATTGGTTGTGGAGATATTCAAGAGGGTTCCGATAACATCACTGAAGGCGGTTCGATCTACTTGCAAGACATGGAACGCTATAACCAAAAAATGGGTTGTTTTGGGTAAAGAAGCGAGGCATCAGTTTCTGGCGATGAATAACAAGGTCTACTCTCTGAGGTACCATCTCCAAGAAGAAGATTTGGTTGTTGATGTATCAGTGAAGCAGGTAGATTTGCTTAATCAGTTGGAGATATGTGGTATGGTATATCAGTGCGATGGGTTGGTGTTATGCGTGGCTAAGGCCTAAGGACATTTCGAAGCTGGTGGTGTGGAACCCTTACCTGTGCCAAACAAGGTGGATCGGACCGAGGCTAGGAGAAAACTTCAAGAGGCAAGACGTTTACGCCATCGGATACTCAGAGGACGGCAAGAAGCGCGACCACAAAATCATGAGGTTTGTGGATGAGTACGTACATTGTCTCTGGATCATCAGTAACTGTTTTCAGCTGCGAAATCTATGAAATGAGCTCTGATTCATGGAGGGTCCTCAAGGTGAAGCCCGAGTGGGAGATAGATGTGCATGAGCGAGGCGTGTCTGTCAACGGAAACACCTACTTTTTTGCTCACCAGAAACATGATGAGATAGAGCCTGACTTTGACGGAACGATCTCAGAGGTTGAAGATTTCTTGCTCTGTTTTGACTTTACCAAAGAGAGGTTTGGACCACGCCTCCCTCTTCCTTTTCACTCTTACAATGAAGACACTGTCACCCTCTCAAGCTTCCTTAGAAGAGAGAGCAGCTTGCGGTCCTGTTTGGTGCTTGTGAATCAGGCTTTTTTGAGATTTGGGTTACCCTTACGGTTAAGCCCAGATATGTGTCCTGGAGCAAGTTTTTGCTAGTGGAAACGGGGCCTCCTTTAAATTTTATGTTTAACACATATGTTGGTGCGAGCTTCTTTGTTGATGAGGAAAACCATGTTGCTGTGGTGTGTGAACTAGACGGACATATGTCCATCACGACTCTTCCTCCCACTCAACACACCGCATTTGTGTTTGGAAAAGCCGGCTACTTCAAATCTGTTAATCTCGGACAAGGTACCAAACTCCAACACCTTTCCCTATAGCCCTTTGAAGCTATTCTTCCACCACTCGTTTGCTCTTCCACTTACCGTCCAAGTCTAGACCAAGTCAAACAACCCCTGCAAGCAACACATGTTTGCTCATGGTAAGTTTATTATTAAGTTTTTCTGCTTTGAACTGCAAAAGACACTGTTGTGATTTGCATTTCTTGTTTTCATGGTGTTTTGACTTTTCGTTCAGTGTTGACTGCGCTATTTTCTAAGATAAACAACCAATTGGTCATCGATGGATGTGTGTGTTTGTGAGTGTGTGTGTGTTAACATTCACAAGACATTTGATCTCTAATCTTCGTCAATACAAAATCCCAATCTTAAACCGTACGAAAAATGTAATCTGTTGACGTAACCGGTTGGAAGAACCAACCCTTTGTAACAGCTCCTTTTACCATGTTTGTAATGTTGATTCTGTTTATTTCTTGTTTGTATCATAGTGTTTATTGATAAGGGAAAAAAGTTTTGATTGTCACATACGTAGACTAAACACAAAAGGTAGAGAAATGTTTGGTAACATGAACACAAAGCTAACTCCTCTGTTATTACAATGTCTACAAAAGCTAGTTACTCCGACCAAATATAGAAACACACACACTTGGGAGACATGTAAGCCAGAAACTCACTAAATAACATGGTGGAAGAGCCCTAACAACCACTAAGTTGGTTTCAGATTCTGGAACATTGAATCCCACTTTATAATAACCTCCTCTTGTAAATTTTTCCCACAATAAACAAAATCATCATTCAAACTGTAATGATCGAAACCCTTGGAACTGGAGAAGCTATCGAGCCTAAATGGAGTCCCATTCGTCAGCAGAAGTCTCTCTTCATTGCTGCTTCCACAGCTACCATTTCCGTTGCTCTTGTTACTCTTCGACCATCTCCCTTTCACAATCACGAGAGCTCGAGACGGTTCCTCACGTCTCATCATGGCACGGACATACTCGGAGAAGCACTTCCCGGTCTTCCTAATCGCGATCAGGACTCTGGAAATAGAAGGAGACGGTTTACTATGTCGCCGAGCGAGCTTGAGGATCTCGAGGCGGTGTTTAGCGATGGAGATACCCATGCTCTGGAGAAACTCGTGGTTGAAGTAAGCAATGTCTTCGTACTCGAGCTCGTTGTGGGAGAAGGAGAGTCCGTACTCGTATGTGAGCCAATTTTCGAGATTTGTTCTCGATAGCCACGAGAACCAATCCATTGTAAATTCTGTTGAAGAAGAGTAGGTTAGTGTGGTTTTGGGAAGGTAAATTCGTTAGTAATATATATAAAGGAGGAGACTGTTGGGTTTAGGGTTCTTTTTGACTTTCTTAAAAAGTAGCGGGTGCTAACTTGGTAAGGTGGGTGAACCATGGACTCAAGTAGATCAAAGTGCAACAAAAATTGATGGCCATATACAAGTATTTTATAAATTATCTTCGTTCTTTAAGCTAAACAAACATGGTTAGTTTTATTGACTTAACAAATAACTAGATCTTAACCGTGCGACCGCACGGATATTAATTTTCAGTTTTAGTTTTTATTTATTTATACTAAATAGTATATTTATTCGTTTTATAATGACTAAGCTAGGGATACGTATTTGGGTATCCACTCGAATTCAGTTAAAATTTATTCGGGTTTGAGATTTTTGAGTTTAAAGATTCTAGCTCTATTCGGGTATTTATAAACTTTGGTTCCGGTTTGATTTAGATCTTTGCGGGTTTGATAACCCGTTTAAATTATTTTTAAATTTTCAAAATTTATATATCTTTAAATATCCTTCAATCTAAAAAAATATAACATGTAAATTTGAGTAATGTAAGCTAAAGTACCTACATTTAAAATTAAAATAAATTTAACTTGAATATTTGGATGGAGAATAAATATATATATATATATATATATATATATATATATATATATATATATTTTAAGTATTTTTGGTGTTTTGATTATTGTTTATCTACTTTAGATGTTTACTTTTGACTATTTTTTATATTTCAAATCAACTTAAAATAGCTTATATCTGGATATTAACTCGAAAAATAGCTAACATATTGAAGTATATAAATATGATTTAAATACATTCGAATATCCGAAACATTTCGTTCAGATAAGGTTTAGTTATGGTTCTCTAGATATCAAAATGGTAAATCCGTTTGGATATTATCTAGTTTCGGTTTAAATTTGGTAATACTTTTTTCGTTCAGATTTGTTCAATGAAGAGTTGATATTATAATTTTCATGAGTTATTTGTCCAATAAAAATATATTTTTTTGAATTTGACATTGATTTAATTGAGAAGTTAATGAAGTATAATTAATTCAAATTTAATTTTAGAAAACACATTAATGTAAGTGGAAAACACAAAGCATTAAAATAAGAAGTATTATTTAATTGTGTATTTAATTCAATTTTAATTTTGGAAAACACATTATTCAAAGTGGAAAAAACAACATTAAAATAGGAAATATTATTTAATATCAGTGGCATGGAAGTGTAAATAACACTGAAAACTAAGGGGCATTCTATATGTGTACTTCTCTTTTAATAATATAGATTGTTGAAAATACTCTTCGTTACAGGTAAGATCGATTATTTTAGCTAAATATCTAGTATTATCTTCTTAGTTTGGTCAACTAACGACAACCACAAGAAAAATACCACTACCATATATGGAAATTAAAAATTACCTTCTATAGTCAACTAATATTTTTTTTCCAATATTTCGTGTATATATAATTTTATTTCCTAGCTAGGTCAATCAAAAGAAAATTCATATATTTATAAATTTATATGTATCCTCAGTTTGGCTATTTGAATGAAGAGGGAAGATAATATCATTGTTGAGCTTTTAAAAGATTATGCGAGCCATTATTATCGAGTGATGTGAATACAAACATATAATACGAATGGATGCAATCATGCAGATATTGAACCATCACAATCAGAATATTGTATAAACATATCGACTGTTACAAACTCAACAATACACCGACAAGATTGGGAATCACGCGTCATGATCATGTGAAATTATAAGTAATGTCCATATGCACTACCACTACCACTACCAGCCACTAGCTAGCTTCCACTTCTGTATCATATTATGTTTTGAGTTCATTGACTGATAATTTGCGCCTTAATAACCATAGCAACTGCTGTCTGCACAAAAAAATATCTAGCAGACCAACTTCCCATCTCTTTAGCTTGGGCTGTGGCTGAGGATGCCAATTGGGTAAAATGATCATGGCTTATCCCAGTCCAAATTAAAATGTTTTTGGTATAGTTATGCCTAAAATTGAAGTTGTCCAAATAGGCTAAAACTCATTTAATCCGAAAACACATTGGCTAAAACCATTTGTACATGAAGTCCGATAAGACCAATAAATCTGGAATTTTTTTAATTTGGAGCAAAATCAGAAAAATTAGAAATGAAATTAAAATTATGTGTTCCCACTAAAACTACAAAGTCACATGCTGATCTTCTCTTTCGCTCAGAGTAGTAATGAACAAAGGTAATAGCATCATCGAGCTTGAGGAGTTCCTCTTGGTGGTTTCTCACAATCAATCTCTTAGGAGTTATCATCCACCTTGAATATTTTTAGTCATCGATGAGATTGCCGTGAAGGTCGTAGTGGATCCAGCTTTTTGTATTGAAAATTAGATCCCCATTTCTATATCTGCTTTGTATCCTTGTCATTTTTAACAATTGTTTTAATAAAAATTTGTATGTTGCTCAAATTAGTGGACTAACCACTACAAAATTTATATTCTTTAGATAAACAAAAACAATTAATGTTCAAAACCTCTTTGAACATTATAATATGTTAGTGTAAAATGCATATATTTAATAAAACAATATTGCCATATTTTTGAAATTTTCTCAAATTTTGTAGGTTACACTACCGAAATATTGAGTTTTAAGTAACTATACTGAGTTAATACTCTTTATTTTTTAAAAATAATTTCTAACTACATTCTATAATTTTATTATTGTATCATAATTATCTTTCATGATACATAGTCATCGTTTTAATTTCTTGAATTTTTTTAATAAAACTTAATATACAACTTAAATTAGTAATTAACCACTATGAAATCTCTATTCTTTAAAGAAATGAAAACAACAAAGGTTCCAGACCTCCTTGACCATTATTCTATGTTAGTTTATGATGCGAATATGCATTAAACAATATTATTATATTTTTGATATTTTCTCAAAACAATTTTTTCTCAATATTAAAACAAAAAATTGAGTTTTTGGTTAAATGCTCTATATTTTTAAGCTTATACATTTTTATTAATGTATGATAAATTCTCTTTCATGGTACATGAGAACCACTCTAATTTTTAAGAATTAAGTTAGTAAAACTTCATATACTGTCTAAATCATTATATTTACAACTATAAAATCTTTATTCTTGAAAGAAACAGAGACAACAAAGGTTCCAAACCTGTTTGACCATCATCCTATGTCAATACATGATGCAATTATGCATTTAAATAAGATTTTCATATTTATTGATTTTTTTTTCAAAATTTAGGGGTTAAACCCTTTTGAAAATATAAAATTTTCGTTAATTTCTATATATACTGAAGTATATACTCATTAAACTTTATAAAAATTTCTAACTGCAATATAAATTTGTATTAATCTATTATAAACTTTCTTCCATGGTACATGGACAACGTCCTAATTTTTTAACAATTGTTTTGATATAACATTATATGTTGCTTAAATTAGTGGACTAACCACTATGAAATCTTTATTATTTAGATAAACAGAAACAATAAATGTTCAAAACCTCTTTGAATATTATCCTATGTCAGTGTAAAATACATATATTTATTGAAACAATATTTCCATATTTTGTTTTTCAAATTTTGTAGGTTACACAACGAAAATATTGGGGTTTTAGTTAAATTCCCTATATACTGAGTTAGTATTTTTTATTTTTAAAGAAATTTCTAACTACATTCTATAATTTTTATTATTGTATCATCAATTATCGTTAATGGTACATGGTCATCGTTTTAATTTTTTGACAATTGTTTAATAAAACTTAATATACAGCTTATATTAGTGGATTAACATCTATGAAATCTCTATTCTTTTGAGAAACGGAAACAAAAAAGGTTCCAAACCTCCTTGACCATTATCCTATGTTAGTTTATGATGCAAATAAGCATTAAAATAATATTGTCATATTTTAATTTTTTTCTTAAAATATGTGGGTTAACCCCTACGAAAATATTGAGTTATTGGTTAAATGCTCTATATTTTAAGCTTATATTCATTAGTGTTGTTTAAAATTTTCTAATAACTTTATAGATTTTTATTAATGTATGATAAACTTTCTTGCATTGTTCTAATTTTTTAACAATTAAGTTAGTAAAACTTTATATGCTACCTAAATCATTGGACTTACAACTATGAAATCTTTATTCTTGAGAGAAACATAGACAATAAAGGTTCCAAATCTTTATCATTGGACTTACAACAATGAATTCTTTATTCTATTATAATATTTCTTCCATGGTACACGGACATCGTCCTAATTATTTAACAATTGTTCTAATAAAACTTTATATATTGCCTAAATTAGTGGATTAACCACTATGAAATCTATATTTTTTTAGATAAACGGAAACAATAAAGTTTCAAAAAATATTTGAACATTATCCTATGTCAGTGTACAATGCATATATTTATTAAAACAATTTTGTTATATTTTTTAATTTTCTCGATTTTGTAAGTTACACTACAAAAATAATGATTTTTTAGGTAAATTCCTTATATACTGAGTTAATACTATTTTTTTTTAAAAAAAATTATAACTACATGCTATAATTTTAGTATTGTATCATAAATTATATTTCATGGTACATGCTTATCATTTTAATTTCTTGACAATTTTTAATAAAACTTAATATAAAGCTTCAATTAGTAGATTAACCACTAAGAAATCTCTATATTTTACAGAAACGGAAACAACAAAGGATCCAAACCTCTTTGACCATCATCCTATGTTAGTTTATGATGCAAATATGCATTAAAACAATTTTTATATTTTTGAATTTTTTTCTCAAAATATGTGGGTTAACCCCTACGAAAATATTGAGTTTTTTTTAAATGCTCTCTATTTTAAGCTTATAC
Source organism: Raphanus raphanistrum subsp. raphanistrum (assembly GCA_019706035.1). NCBI lineage: Eukaryota > Viridiplantae > Streptophyta > Magnoliopsida > Brassicales > Brassicaceae > Raphanus > Raphanus raphanistrum. Next base: position 58,120,245 of record CM033988.1, read on the forward strand.
TCATTAGTGTTCTTTAAAATTTTCTAATAACTTTATACATTTTATTAATGTATGATAAACTCTCTTTCATGGTACATGGGCATCGTTCTAATTTTTTAACAATTAAGTTAGTAAAGCTTCATATGCTGCCTAAATCATTGGACTTACCACTATGAAATTTCTATTCTATTCTTGATAGAAAACGGAGACAACAAAGATTCAAAACCTCTTTGAACATCATCCTATGTTAATACAGGATGCAACTATGCATTTAAACATAATTTTCATATTTATTGATTTTTTTTCAAAATTTGTGGGTTAACCCCTATGAAAATATAATTGTTCCGTTAATTTCTATATATGCTGAAGTTTATACTCATTAATGTTTTTTAAAATTTTCTAAGGGCATTATAAATTTGTATTAATGTATTATAAACTTTCTTCCATGATACACGGACATCGTTCTAATTTTCTTAACAATTTTTTAATAATACTTTATATGTTGCTTAAATTAGTGGATTAACCACTATGAAATCTATATTCTTTAGATAAACGAAAACAATAAATGTTCAAAACATATTTGAACATTATCCTATGTAAGTGTACAATTCATATATTTATTAAAACAATATTGCCATATTTTAAAAATTTTCTCAAATTTTGTAGGTTACACTACAAAAATATTGAGTTTTTAGGTAAATTCCATATACACTGAGTTTATACTCTTTAATTTTTTAAAAAAAATTCTAACTACATTCTATAATGTTTATTATTGTATCATAAATTATCTTTCATGGTAAATGCTCATCATTTTAATTTCTTGACAATTGTTTAATAAAACTTAATATACAGCTTAAATTAGTGGATTAACCACTATGAAATCTCTATTCCTTAGAGAAATGGAAACAACGAAATCTCCTAACATCCTTGACCATGACCCTATGATAGTTTATGATGGAAATATGCTGAAAACAATTTTTATCATATTTTTGACTTTTTTCTCAAAATATGTGGGTTAACCTCTACGAAGATAAAATTGAGTTTTTGGTTAAATGCTCTATATTTTTAAGCTTATACTCATTAGTGTTGTTTAAAATTTTCTAATAAGTTTATACATTTTTGTTAATGTATGATAAACTCTCTTTCATGGTACATAGGCATCGTTCTAGTCTTTTAAGAATTAAGTTAGTAAATCTTCATATGCTGTCTAAATCATTGGACTTACCACTATGAAATGTTTTATCCTATTGTTGATAGAAACGGAGACAACAAAGATTCCAAACCTCTTTGACCATCATAATATGTTAATACAGGATGCAAATATGCATTTAAATAAAATTTTCATATTTATTGAATTTTTTCAAAATTTGTGGGTTTAACCCCTATGAAAATACAAATTTTTCGTTAATTTCTATATATGCTGAAGTTTATACTCATTAAAGTTGTTTGAAATTTTATAAGTGCATTATAAATTTGTATTAATCTATTATAAACTTTCTTCCATGGTACATAGGCATCGTTCTAATTTTCTTAACAATTGTTTTAATAAAACTTTATATGTTGCTTAAATTAGTGGACTAACCACTATGAATTCTATATTCTTTAGATTTACCGAAACAATAAAGGTTCAAAACCTCTTTGAACATTATCCTATGTCAGTGTACAATACATATATTTATTAAAACAATATTTCCATATTTTTGAATTTTTCTCAAATTTTGTAGGTTACACTACGAAAATATTAAGTTTTTAGGTAAGTTTCCTATATACTGAGTTAATACTCTTTAATTTTTTTTTTAAAAAGTTCTAACTACATTCTATAATTTTTATTATTGTAATTATAAAGTATCTTTAATGGTATATGGTCAGCGTTTTAATTTCTTTATAATTGTTTCATAAAACTTAATATACAGCTTAAATTAGTGGATTAAGCACTATGAATCTCTATTCTTTAGAGAAATGGAAACAACAAAGGCTCCAAACCTCCATGACCATCATCCTATGTTACTTTATGATCCAAATATGCATTAAAACAATTTTGTCACATTTTTGATTTTTTCTTAAAATATGCTGGTTAACCCCTACGTAAATATTGAGTTTTTTTGTTAAATGCTCTATATTTTTAAGCTTATACTCACTAGTGTTGTTTAAAATTTTCTAATAACTTTATACATTTTTATTAATGTATGATAAACTCTCTTTCATGGTACATGGGCATCGTTCTATTTTTTTAACAATTAAGTTAGTAAAACTTCATATGCTGCCTAATTAATTGGACTTACCACTATGAAATCTTTATTCTTGAGAGAAACAGAGACAACAAAGGTTCCAAACCTCTTTGACCATCATCTTATGTCAAAAAATGATGCAACTATTCATTTAAACAAGATTTTCATATTTATTGAATTTTTTTTTCAAAATTTGTGGGTTAACAACCCCTATGAAAATATAAATATTTCGTTAATTTCTATATATCATGAAGTTTATACTCATTAAAGTTGCTTAAAATTTTCTAAATGCATTGTAAATTTGTATTAATCTATTTTAAACTTTCTTCCATGGTACATGGGCATCTATCTAATTTTTTTAACAATTTTTTTAATAAAACTTTATATGTTGCTTAAATTAGTGGACTAACCACTATAAAATCTATATTCTTTAGATAAACAAAAAAATAAAGGTTCAAAACCTCTTTGAACAATATCCTATATCAATGTAAAATGCATATATTTATAAAAACAATATTGCCATATTTTTGAATTTTTCTCAAATTTTGTAGTTTTAACTACGAAAATATTGAGTTTTTAGGTAAATTCCCTATATCCCGAGTCAATACTCTTTATTTTTTTTTAAAAAAAATTCTAACTACATTCTATAATTTTTATTAATGTATGATAAACTCTCTTTCATGGTACATGGGCATCATTTTAATTTTTTTAACAATTAAGTTAGTAAAACTTTATATGCTGCCTAAATCATTGGACTTACCACAATGAAATATTTATTCTTGAGAGAAACAGAGACAACAAAGGTTCCAAACCTCCTTGACCATCATTATTTGTTAGTTTATGATGCAAATATGTATTAAAACAATTTTTTCATATTTTTGATTTTTTCTCAAAATATGTAGGTTAACCCCTACGGAAATATTGAGTTTTTTTTCTTAAATGCTCTATATTTTTAAGTTTATACTCATTAGTGTTGTTTCAAATTTTCTAATAACTTTATACATTTTATTAATGTATGATAAACTCTCTTTCATGGTACAGGGGCACCGTTCTAATTTTTAACAATTAAGTTAGTAAAACTTCATATAAACCACTATTTACATTTGAATTAATGTATTCTAAACTATCTTTCATGGTATATAGGAATCATTCTATTTTTTAAAGAAACGGAGACTACAAAGGTTCTAAACTCTTTGACCGTCATCTTATGTCAGTGCTCAATGAAACTATACACTAAAACCAGATTTTCATATTTTTGAAATTTTCCAAAATCCGTGGGTTAGCCCCTTTTAAAATAATGAGTTTTCGGTAAATGCTCTATATACTGAAGTTTATACTATTCAATTTGTTTAGAAATTTCAAACCACATTATACATTTGAATTAATGTATTCTAAACTATCTTTCATGGTATATAAGAATCATTCTAGTTTTTTAATATTTAGTTTAATAAAATTTCATATACTGTCTAGATTAGTGGAATTAGCATTATAAAAATCTTCATTATCTAGAGAAACGGAGACAACACATGTTCTAAACTCTTTGACCATCATCTTATGTTAATGCTTGATGAAACTATACTCTAAAACTAGATTTTCACATTTATGAAAATTTTCCAAAATCCGTGGGTTAACCCCTTCTGAAATAATGAGTTTTCGGTAAATGCTGTATATACTGAAGTTTATACTCTTCTCTTTTGTTTAAAATTTTCGAACCACATTCTACATTTGAATTAATCTATTCTAAACTATAGGAATCATTCTAATTTATTAATATTTAGTTTACTAAAATTTCATATAATGCCTAGATTAGTGGAATTACCATTATAAAATCTTCATTATCTAGAGAAACGGAGACAACATAGGTTCCAAACTCTTTGACCATCATCTTATGTTAGTGCTCGATGAAACTATACACTAAAACCAGATTTTCATATTTTTTGAAATTTTTTCAAAATCTGTGGGTTAACCCCTTCTAAAATAATGAGTTTTCGGTAAATCCTCTATATACTAAAGTTTATACTCTTCACTTTTGTTTAAAATTTTAAAACCACTTTCTACATTTGAATAAATGTATTCTAAACTATCTTTAATGGTATATAGGAATCATTCTAATTTTTTAATGTTTAGTTTACTAAAATTTCATATACTGTTTAGATTAGTGGAATTACCATTATAAAATCTTCATTATCTAGAGAAACAGAGACAACATAGGTTCCAAACTCTTTGACCATCATCTTATGTTAGTGCTCGATGAAACTATACACTAAAACCAGATTTTTCATATTTTTGAAAATCTGTTTTTAGTGTATAGTTTCATCGAGCACTAACATAAGATGATGGTCAAAGAGTTTAGAACCTATGTTGTCTCCGTTTCTCTAGATAATGAAGATTTTATAATGGTAATTCCACTAATCTAGGCAGTATATGAAATTTTAGTAAACTAAATATTAAAAAATTAGAATGATTCATATATAGCATAAAAGATAGTTTAGAATATATTAATTCAAATGTAGAATGTGGTTTGAAAATTTTAGACAAAAGTAAAGAGTATAAACTTCAGTATATAGAGGATTTACCAAAAACTCATTATTTTAGAAGGGTTAACTCACGGATTTTGAAAAAAAATCAAAAATATGAAAATCTAGTTTTAGTGTATAGTTTCATCGAGCACTAACATAAGATGATGGTCAAAGAGTTTAGAACCTCTGTTGTCTCCGTTTCTCTAGATAATGAATATTTTATAATGGTAATTCCACTAATCTAGGCAGTATATGAAATTTTAGTAAACTAAATATTAAAAAATTAGAATGATTCCTATATACCATGAAAGATAGTTTAGAATACATTAATTCAAATGTAGAATGTGGTTTGAAATTTTTAAACGAAAGCTAAGAGTATAAATTTCAGTATATAGAGGATTTACCAAAAATTCATTATTTTAAAAGGGGTTAACCCACGGTTTTTGAAAAAAAATTCAAAAATATGAAGATCTTGTTTTAGTGTATAGTTTCATCGAGCAATAACATAAGATGATGAACAAAGAATTTAGAACTTCTGTGGTCCCTGTTTCTCTAGATAATGAAGATTTTATAATGGTAACTCCACTAATCTAGACAGTATATGAAATTTTAGTAAACTAAACATAAAAAATTAGAATGATTCGTATAAACCATGAAAGATAGTTTGTAACACATTAATTCAAATGTAGAATGTGGTAAATTTTAGACAAAAGTAAAGAGTATAAACTTCAGTATATAGAGGATTTACCGAAAACTCATTATTTTAGAAGCGGTTAACCCACGGATTTTGAAAAAAAATCAAAAAAATGAAAACATAGTTTTAGTGCATATTTTCATCGAGCACTAACATAAGATGATGGTCAAAGAGTTTAGAACCTCTGTTGTCTCTGTTTCTCTAGATAATGAAGATTTTATAATGGTAATTCCACTAATCTAGGCAATATATGAAATTTTAGTAAACTAAATATTAAAAAATTAGAATGATTCCTATATAACATGAAAGATAGTTTAGAATACATTAATTCAAATGTACAATGTGGTTTGAAATTTTTAAACAAAAGCGAAGAGTATAAACTTTAGTATATAGAGGATTTACCGAAAACTCATTATTTTAAAAGGGGCTAACCCACGGATTTTGAAAAAAATTCAAAAATATGAAAATCTTGTTTTAGTGTATAGTTTCATCAAGAAATAACATAATATGATGAACAAAGAATTTAGAACCTCTGTTGTGCCCGTTTCTCTAGATAATGAAGATTTTATAATGGTAACTCCACTAATCTAGACAGTATATGAAATTTTAGTAAACTAAACATTAAAAAATTAGAATGAGTCCTATATACCATTAAAAATAGTTTAGAATACATTAATTCAAATGTAGAAAGTGATTTGAAATTTTTAAACAAAAGTGAAGAGTACAAACTTTAGTATATTGAGGATTTACCGAAAACTCATTATTTTAGAAGGAGTTAACCCACGGATTTTTGAAAAAAAATCAAAAATATGAAAATCTGGTTTTAGTGTATAGTTTCATCGAGCACTAACATAAGATGATGGTCAAAGAGTTAGTTTATACAAAAGTAAAGAGTGATTTTAGACAAAAGTAGAATGATCCGTATATACCATGAAAGAAAGTTTATAACACATTAATCCAAATGTAGAATGTGGTAAATTTTAGACAAAAGTAAAGAATATAAACTTCAGTATATAGAGAATTTACCGAAAACTCATTATTTTAGAAGGGGATAACCCACGGATTTTTGAAAAAAATTCAAAATATGAAAATCAGGTTTTATTGTATAGTTTCATCGAGCACTAACATAAGATGATGGTCAAAGAGTTTAGAACCTCTGTTGTCTCCGTTTCTCTAGATAATGAAGATTTTATAATGGTAATTCCACTAATCTAAACAGGTAATGAAATTTTAGTAAACTAAACATTAAAAAATTAGAATGAGTCCTATATACCATTAAAAATAGTTTAGAATACATTAATTCAAATGTAGAAAGTGATTTGAAATTTTTAAACAAAAGTGAAGAGTACAAACTTTAGTATATTGAGGATTTACCGAAAACTCATTATTTTAGATGGAGTTAACCCACGGATTTTGAAAAAAAATCAAAATATGAAAATCTGGTTTTAGTTTATAGTTTCATCGAGCACTAACATAAGATGATGGTAAAAGAGTTTAGAACCTTTGTTGTCTCCGTTTCTCTAGATAATGAAGATTTTATAATGGTAATTCCACTAATCTAGGCAGTATATGAAATTTTAGTAAACTAAATATTAAAAAATTAGAATGATTCCTATATACCACTAAAGATAGTTTAGAATTCATTAATTCTAATGTAGAATGTGGTTTGAAAATTTTAAACAAAAGTGAAGAGTATAAACTTCAGTATAAAGAGGATTTACCGAAAACTCATTATTTTAAAAGGGGTTAGTTAACCCACGAATTTTGATTTTTTTTCAAAAATATGAAAATCTGGTTTTAGTGTATAGTTTCATCGAGCACTAACATAAGATGATGAAAAAAGAGTTTAGAACCTCTGTTGTCTCCGTTTCTCTAGATAATGAAGATTTTATAATGGTAATTCCACTAATCTAGACAGTATATGATATTTTAGTAAAATAAACATTAAAAAATTAGAATAATTCCTATATACCATGAAAGATTGTTTTGAACACATTAATTCAAATGTAGAATGTGGTTTGAAAATTTTAGACAAAAGTAAAGACTATAAACTTCAGTATATAGAGGATTTACCGAAAACTCATTATTTTAGAAGGGGTTACCCACGGATTTTTGAAAAAAATTCAAAAAATATGAAAATCAGGTTTTAGTGTATAGTTTCATCGAGCACTAACATAAAATGATGGTCAAAGAGTTTTTTTTTTTTTTTTGTAGACAAGAAGAAAACAGACTCATATAGACTCTGTAATCCAGTTAGGTAACTCAGCATCCATGTGAACGACGAAAGACGATTGCTGTCTGACACCTCGTGCTAGACAATCCACCATTGAATTCTCCGTCCTTGGTACATGAATGATCTGTGAATTGTGAAAGCTTTCTTGCAAATTCTTGATTTCCTGCAAATAAGGCGCAAAAGCTGGCCAATCTTCTGGTTCCGACACCATCTTCACCAACTGAGAACAATCCGTTGCAAACGTCACCTGACGCTGTCTTAGGTTTCTCATACACTCTAATGCCCAAATTAGAGCCTCCACCTCTGATGGTCAAAGAGTTTAGAACCTCTGTTGTTTCCGTTTCTCTAGATAATGAAGATTTTATAATGGTAATTCCACTAATCTAAACAGTATATGAAATTTTAGTAAACTAAACATTAAAAAATTAGAATGAGTCCTATATACCATTAAAAATAGTTTAGAATACATTAATTCAAATGTAGAAAGTGATTTGAAATTTTTAAACAAAAGTGAAGAGTACAAACTTTAGTATATTGAGGATTTTCCGAAAACTCACTATTTTTAAAGGAGTTAACCCACGGATTTTGAAAAAACTTTTAAAAATATGAAAATATGTTTTTAGTGTATAGTTTCTTCGAGCACTAACATAAGATGAAGAAAAAAGAGTTTAGAACCTTTGTTGTCTCCGTTTCTCTAGATAATGAAGATTTTATAATGGTAATTCTACAAATTTAGACAGTATATGAAATTTTAGTAATTTAAACATTAAAAAATTAGAATGATTCCTATATACCATGAGAGATAGTTTAGAATAAATTAATTCAAATGTAGAATGTTTTTTTAAAATTTTAGACAAAAGTAAAGAGCATAAACTTCAGTATATAGAGGATTTACCGAAAACTTATTATTTTAGAAGGGAAACCACGGATTTTGAAAAAATTTCAAAAATATGAAAATCTGGTTTTAGTGTATAGTTTAATCGAGCACTAACATAAGATGATGGTCAAAGAGTTTAGAACCTCTGTTGTCTCCGATTATATAGATAATGAAGATTTGATAATGGTAATTCCACTAATCTAGACATTATATGAAATTTTAGTAAACTAAACATTAAAAAATTAGAATGATTCCTATATACCATGAAAAATAGTTTAGAATACATTAATTCAAATGTAGAATGTGGTTTGGAATTTTTAGACAAAAGTAAAGAGTATAAACCTTAGTATTTAGAGGATTTACCGAAAACTCATTATTTTAGAAGAGGTTGTTAACCCACGGATTTTGAAAAAAATTCAAAAAATATGAAAATCTGGTTTTAGTGTATAGTTTCATCGAGCACTAACATAAGATGATGGTCAAAGAGTTTAGAACCTCTGTTGTCTCCGTTTCTCAAGATAATGAAGATTATATAATGGTAATTCCACTAATCTAGACAGTATATGAAATTTTAGTAAACTAAACATTAAAAAATTAGAATGATTCCTATATACCATGAAAGATAGTTTAGAATAGATTAATTCAAATGTAGAATGTTGTTTGAAATTTTTAAACAAAAGTGAAGTGTATAAACTTCAGTATATAGAGGATTTACCAAAACTCAATATTTTCGAAGGGTTAACCCACGGATTTTGAAAAAATTTCAAAAATATGAAACCCTGGTTTTAGTTTATAGTTTCATCAAGCACTAACATAAGATGATGGTCAAAGAGTTTAGAATCTCTGTTGTCTCCCTTTCTCTATATAATGAAGATTTTATAATGGTAATTCCAATAATCTGGGCAGTATATGAAATTTTAGTAAACTAAATATTTAAAAATTAGAATGATTCCTATATGCCATGAAAGATAGTTTAGAATAAATTAATTTAAATGTTGAATATGGTTTGAAAATTTTAGACAAAAATAAAGAGTATAAACCTTAGTATTTAGGGGATTTACCGAAAACTCATTAATTTAGAAGGGGTTAACCCACGGATTTTGAAAAAAATTCAAAAATATAAAAATCTGGTATTAGTGTGTTATTTCATCGAGGACTAACTTAAAATGATGGTCAAAGGGTTTAGAACCTCTGTTGGCTCCGTTTTTCTAGATAATGAAGATTATATAATGATAATTCCACTAATCTAGGCAGTATATGAAATTTTAGTAAACTAAATATTAAAAAATTAGAATGATTCCCATATACCATGAAAGACAGTTTAGAATACATTATTTCAAATGTAGAATGTGGTTTGAAATTTTTAAACAAAAGTGAAAAGTATAAACTTCAGTATATAGAGGATTTTCCGAAAACTCATTATTTTAAAAGGGGTTAACCCACGGATTTTGAAAAAATTTCAAAAATATGAAAATCTTGTTTTAGTGTATAGTTTCATCGAGCACTAAAATAAGATGATGGTCAAAGAGTTTAGAACCTCTGTTGTCTCCGTTTCCATGGATAATGAAGATTTGATAATGGTAATTCCACTAATCTAGACAGTATATGAAATTTTAGTAAACTATATATTAAAAAATTAGAATGACTCCTATATACTATGAAAGATAGTTTAGAATACATTAATTCAAATGTATAATGTGGTTTGAAACTTTTAGACAAAAGTAAAGAGTATAAACCTTAGTATTTAGGGGATTTACCGAAAACTCATTATTTTAGAAGGGCTTAACTCACGGATTTTGAAAAAAATTCAAAAATATGAAAATCTGGTTTTAGTGTATAGTTTCATCGAGGACTAACATAAGATGATGGTCAAAGAGTTTAGAACCTCTGTTGTCTCCATTTCTCTAGATAATGAAGATTATATAATGGTAATTCCACTAATCTAGACAGTATATGAAATTTTAGTAATTTAAACATTAAAAAATTAGAATGATTCCTTTATACCATGAGAGATAGTTTAGAATAAATTAATTCAAATGAAGAATGTGGTTTTAAAATTTTAGACAAAAGTAAAGAGTATAAACTTCAGTATATAGAGGATTTACCGAAAACTCATTATTTTAGAAGGGAACCCACAGATTTTGAAAAAATTTCAAAAATATGAAAATCTGGTTTTAGTGTATAGTTTCATCGAGCACTAAAATAAGATGATGGTCAAAGAGTTTAGAACCTCTGTTGTCTCCGTTTCTATGGATAATGAAGATTTGATAATGGTAATTCCACTAATCTAGACATTATATGAAATTTTAGTAAACTATATATTAAAAAATTAGAATGACTCCTATATACCATGAAAGATAGTTTAGAATACATTAATTCAAATGTAGAATGTGGTTTGAAATTTTTCGACAAAAGTAAAGAGTATAAACCTTAGTATTTAGAGGATTTACCGAAAACTCATTATTTTAGAAGGGGTTAACTCACGGATTTTGAAAAAAATTCAAAAATATGAAAATCTGGTTTTAGTGTATAGTTTCATCGAGGACTAACATAAGATGATGGTCAAAGAGTTTAGAACCTCTGTTGTCTCCATTTCTCTAGATAATGAAGATTATTTAATGGTAATTCCACTAATCTAGGCAGTATATGAAATTTTAGTAAACTAAATATTAAAAAATTAGAATGATTCCCATATACCATGAAAGACAGTTTAGAATACATTAATTCAAATTTAGAATGTGGTTTGAAATTTTTAAACCAAAGTGAAAAGTATAAACTTCAGTATATAGAGGATTTACCGAAAACTCATTATTTTAAAAGGGGTTAACCCACGATTTTTCAAAAAAATTTCAAAAATATGAAAATCAGGTTTTAGTGTATAGTTTTATCGATCACTAACATAAGATGATGGTCAAAGAGTTTAGAACCTCTGTTGTCTCCGTTTCTCTAGATAATGAAGATTTTATAATGGTAATTCCACTAATTTAGGCAGTATATGAAATTTTAGTAAACTAAATATTAAAAAATTAGAATGATTCCTATATACCATGAAAGATAGTTTAGAATACATTAATTCTAATTTAAAATGTGGTTTGAAATTTTTAAACAAAAGTGAAGAGTATAAACTTTTGTATATAGAGGATTTACCGAAATCTCACTATTTTCAAAGAGGTTAACCCACGGATTTTGAAAAAACTTTCAAAAATATGAAAATATGGTTTTAGTGTATAGTTTCTTCGAGCACTAATATAACATGAAGAAGAAAGAGTTTAGAACATCTGTTGTCTCCGTTTCTCTAGATAATGAAGATTTTATAATGGTAATTCCACTAATCTAGACAGTATATGAAATTTTAGTAATTTAAACATTAAAAATTAGAATGATTCCTTTATACCATGAGAGATAGTTTAGAATAAATTAATTCAAATGAAGAATGTGGTTTTAAAATTTTAGACAAAAGTAAAGAGTATAAACTTCAGTATATAGAGGATTTACCGAAAACTCATTATTTTAGAAGGGAACCCACAGATTTTGAAAAAAATTCAAAAATATGAAAATCTGGTTTTAGTGTATAGTTTCATCGAGCACTAACAAAAGATGATGGTCAAAGAGTTTAGAACCTCTGTTGTCTCCGATTATATAGATAATGAAGATTTGATAATGGTTTTTCCACTAATCTAGACATTATATGAAATTTTAGTAAACTAAACATTAAAAAATTAGAATGATTCCTATATACCATGAAAGATAGTTTAGAATACATTAATTCAAATGTAGAATGCGGTTTGGAATTTTTCGACAAAAGTAAAGAGTATAAACCTTAGTATTTAGAGGATTTACCGAAAACTCATTATTTTAGAAAGGGTTAACCCACGGATTTTGAAAAAATTTCAAAAATATGAAAATATGGTTTTAGTATATAGTTTCATCGAGGACTAACAAAAGATGATGGTCAAAGAGTTTAGAACCTCTGTTGTCTCCGATTATATAGATAATGAAGATTTGATAATGGTAATTCCACTAATCTAGACATTATATGAAATTTTAGTAAACTAAACATTAAAAAATTAGAATGATTCCTATATACCATGAAAGATAGTTTAGAATACATTAATTCAAATGTAAAATGTGGTTTGAAATTTTTAAACAAAAGTGAAGTGTATAAACTTCAGTATATAGAGGATTTACCAAAATCTCATTATTTTCGAAGGGGTTAACCCACGGATTTTGAAAAAAATTCAAAAATATGAAAATCTGGTTTTAGTGTATAGTTTCATCGAGCACTAACATAAGATTATGGTCAAAGAGTTTAGAACCTCTGTTGTCTCTGTTGCTCTAGATAATGAAGATTTTATAATGGTAATTCCACTACTCTAGGCAGTATATGACATATTAGTAAACTAAATAATAAAAAGGTAAAATGATTCCTATATACCAAGAAAGATAGTTTAGAATACATTATTTCAAATTTAGAATGTGGTTTGAAAATTTTAAACAAAAGTGAAGAGTATAAACTTCAGTAATAGAGGATTTACCAAAACTCATTATTTTCGAAGGAGTTAACCCACGGATTTTGAAAAAAAATTCAAAAATATGAAAACCTGGTTTTAGTGTATAGTTTCATCGAGTAAAACATAAGATGATGGTCAAAGAGTTTAGAACCTCTGTTGTCTCCGTTTCTCTATATAATGAAGATTTTATAATGGTAATTCCACTAATCTAGGCAGTATATGAAATTTTAGTAAACTAAATATTAAAAAATTAAAATGATTCATATATACCATGAAAGATAGTTTAGAATACATTAATTCGAATGTAGAATGTGGTTTGAAAATTTTAGACAAAAGTAAAGAGTATAAACCTTAGTATTTAGGGGATTTACCGAAAACTCATTAATTTAGAAGGGGTTAACTCACGGATTTTGAAAAAAATTCAAAAATATAAAAATCTGGTATTAGTGTGTTATTTCATCGAGGGCTAACTTAAAATGATGGTCAAAGGGTTTAGAACCTCTGTTGTCTTCGTTTTTCTAGATAATGAAGATTATATAATGGTAATTCCACTAATCTAGGCAGTATATGAAATTTTAGTAAACTAAATATTAAAAAATTAGAATGATTCCCATATACCATGAAAGACAGCTTAGAATACATTATTTCAAATGTAGAATGTGGTTTGAAATTTTTAAACAAAGGGAAAAGTATAAACTTCAGTATATAGAGGATTTTCCGAAAACTCATTATTTTAAAAGGGGTTAACCCACGGATTTTGAAAAAAATTCAAAAATATGAAAATCTTGTTTTAGTGTATAGTTTCATCGAGCACTAAAATAAGATGATGGTCAAAGAGTTTAGAACCTCTGTTGTCTCCGTTTCTATGGATAATGAAGATTTGATAATGGTAATTCCACTAATCTAGACAGTATATGAAATTTTAGTAAACTATATATTAAAAAATTAGAATGACTCCTATATACCATGAAAGATAGTTTAGAATACATTAATTCAAATGTATAATGTGGTTTGAAATTTTAAGACAAAAGTAAAGAGTATAAACCTTAGTATTTAGAGGATTTACCGAAAATTCATTATTTTAAAAGGGGTTAACTCACGGATTTTGAAAAAAATTCAAAAATATGAAAATCTGGTTTTAGTGTATAGTTTCATCGAGGACTAACATAAGATTATGGTCAAAGAGTTTAGAACCTCTGTTGTCTCCATTTCTCTAGATAATGAAGATTATATAATGGTAATTCCACTAATCTAGGCAGTATATGAAATTTTAGTAAACTAAATATTAAAAAATTAGAATGATTCCCATATACCATGAAAGACAGTTTAGAATACATTAATTCAAATGTAGAATGTGGTTTGAAATTTTAAATAAAAGTGAAGTGTATAAACTTTAGTATATAGAGGATTTACCGAAAACTCATTATTTTAAAAGAGGTTAACCCACGGATTTTGAAAAAATTTCAACAATATGAAAATCTGGTTTTAGTGTATAGTTTCATCGATCACTAACATAAGATGATTGTCAAAGAGTTTAGAACCTCTGTTGTCTCCGTTTCTCTAGATAATGAAGATTTTATAATGGTAATTCCACTAATTTAGGCAGTATATGAAATTTTAGTAAACTAAATATTAAAAAAGTAGAATGATTCCTAAATACCATAAAAGATAGTTTATAACACATTAATTAAAATTTAGAATGTGGTTTGAAAATTTTTTAAAAAAGTGAAAAGTATAAACTTCAGTATATAGAGGATTTACCGAAAACTCATTATTTTAAAAGGGGTTAACCCCCAGATTTTGAAAAAAATTCAAAAATATGAAAATCTTGTTTTAGTGTATAGTTTCATCGATCACTAACATAAGATGTTGGTCAAAGAGTTTAGAACCTCTGTTGTTTCCGTTTCTCTAGATAATGAAGATTATATAATAGTAATTCCACTAATCTAGGCAATATATAAAAAATTTTAGTAAACTATATATTAAAAAATTATAATGATTCCTATATACCATGAAAGATAGTTTAGAATACATTAATTCAAATGTAGAATGTGGTTTGAAAATTTTAGACAAAAGTAAAGAGTATAAACCTTACTAGTTAGGGGATTTACCCAAAACTCATTATTTTAGAACGGGATAACTCACGGATTTTGAAAATTTTCAAAAATATGAAAATGTGGTTTTAGTGTATAGCTTCATCGATCACTAACATAAGATGATGAACAAAGAGTTTAGAATCTATGTTGTCTCCGTTTCTCTAGATAATAAATATTTTATAATGGTAATTCTACTAATTTAGGCAGTATATGAAATTTTAGTAAACTAAATATTAAAAAATTAGAATGATTCCTATATACCATGAAATATAGTTTATAATACATTAATTAAAATTTAGAATGTGGTTTGAAAATTTTAAACAAAAGTGAAAAGTATAAACTTCAGTATATAGAGGATTTACCGAAAACTCATTATTTTCGAAGGGGTTAACCCACGGATTTTGAAAAAAATTCAAAAATATGAAAATCTGGTTTTAGTGTATAGTTTCATCGATCACTAAAATAAGATGATGGTCAAAGAGTTTAGAACCTCTGTTGTCTCCGTTTATCTCGATAATAAAGATTTTATAATGGTAATTTTACTAATCTAGACAGTATATGAAATTTTAGTAAACTAAATATTAAAAAATTAGAATGATTCCTATATACCATGAAAAATAGTTTAGAATACATTAATTAAAATGTTTAATGTGGTTTGAAAATTTTAAACAAAAGTGAAGAATATAAATTTCAGTTATAGAGGATTTACCGAAAACTCATTATTTTAAAAGGGGTTAACCCACGGATTTTGAAAAAAATTCAAAATATGTAAATCTGGTTTTAGTGTATAGTTTCATCGATCACTAACATAAGATGATGGTCAAAGAGTTTAGAACCTCTGTTGTCTCCGTTTCTCTAGATAATTAAGATTTTATAATGGTAATTCCACTAATTTAGGCAGTATATGAAATTTTAGTAAACTAAATATTAAAAAATTAGAATGATTCCTATATACCATGAAAGATAGTTTATAATACATTAATTCAAATTTAGAATGTGGTTCGAAAATTTTAAACAAAAGTGAAAAGTATAAACTTCAGTATATAGAGTATTTACCGAAAACTCATTATTTTCGAAGGGGTTAACCCACGGATTTTGAAAAAAATTCAAAAATATCAAAATCTGGTTATAGTGTATAGTTTCATCGATCACTAACATAAGATGATGAACAAAGAGTTTAGAACCTATGTTGTCTCCGTTTCTATAGATAATGAATATTTTATAATGG
Organism: Raphanus raphanistrum subsp. raphanistrum; assembly: GCA_019706035.1. NCBI lineage: Eukaryota > Viridiplantae > Streptophyta > Magnoliopsida > Brassicales > Brassicaceae > Raphanus > Raphanus raphanistrum. The sequence continues at coordinate 58,136,610 of CM033988.1, forward strand.
TAATTCCACTAATTTAGGTAGTATATGAAATTTTAGTAAACTAAATATTAAAAGATTAGAATGATTCCTATATACCATGAAAGATAGTTTATAATACATTAATTAAAATTTAGAATGTGGTTTGAAAATTTTAAACAAAAGTGAAAAGTATAAACTTCAGTATATAGAGGATTTACCGAAAACTCATTTTTTCGAAGGGGTTAACCCACGGATTTTGAAAAAATTCAAAAATATGAAAATCTTGTTTTAGTGTATAGTTTCATCGATCACTAACATAAGATGATGAACAAAGAGTTTAGAACCTCTTTTGTCTCCGTTTCTCTAGATAATGAAGATTTTATTATGGAAATTTCACTAATCTTGACAGTATATGAAAGTTTTGTAAACTAAACATTAAAAAATTAGAATGATTCCTATATACCATGAAAGATAGTTTAGAATACATTAATTCAAATGTATAATGTGGTTTGAAATTTTTAGACAAAAGGAAAGAGTATAAACTTCTGTATATAGAGGATTTACCGAGAACTCATTATTTTAGAAGGGGTTAACCCACGGATTTTGAAAAAATTTCAAAAATATGAAAATCTGGTTTTAGTGTATAGTTTCATCGATCACTAACATAAGATGATGAACAAAGAGTTTAGAACCTATGTTGTCTCCGTTTCTCTAGATAATGAATATTTTATAATGGTAATTCCACTAATTTAGGCAGTATATGAAATTTTAGTAAACTAAAAATTAAAAAATTAGAATGATTCCTATATACCATGAAAGATAGTTTATAATACATTAATTAAAATTTAGAATGTGGTTTGAAAATTTTAAACAAAAGTGAAAAGTATAAACTTCAGTATATAGAGGATTTACCGAAAACTCATTATTTTCGAAGGGGTTAACCCACGGATTTTGAAAAAAATTCAAAAATATGAAAATCTGGTTTTAGTGTATAGTTTCATCGATCACAAACATAAGATGATGAACAAAGAGTTTAGAACCTCTTTTGTCTCCGTTTCTCTAGATAGTGAAGATTTTATAAGGGTAATTTCACTAATCTTGACAGTATATGAAAGTTTTGTAAACTAAACATTAAAAAATTAGAATGATTCCTATATACCATGAAAGATAGTTTAGAATACATTAATTCAAATGTATAATGTGGTTTGAAATTTTTAGACAAAAGTAAAGAGTATAAACTTCAGTATATAGAAGATTTACCGAGAACTCATTATTTTAGAAGGGGGTTAACTCACGGATTTTGAAAAAAAAATCAAAAATATGAAAATCTGGTTTTAGTGTATAGTTTCATCGATCACTAACATAAGATGATGAACAAAGAGTTTAGAACCTATGTTGTCTCCGTTTCTCTAGATAATGAATATTTTATAATGGTAATTCCACTAATTTAGGCAGTATATGAAATTTTAGTAAACTAAATATTAAAAAATTAGAATGATTCCTAATATAGCATGAAAGATAGTTTATAATACATTAATTAAAATTTAGAATGTGGTTTGAAAATTTTAAACAAAAGTGAAAAGTATAAACTTCAGTATATAGAGGATTTACCGAAAACTCATTATTTTCGAAGGGGTTAACCCACGGATTTTGAAAAAAAATTCAAAAATATGAAAATCTGTTTTTAGTGTATAGTTTCATCGATCACTAAAATAAGATGATGGTCAAAGAGTTTAGAACCTCTGTTGTCTCCGTTTATCTCGATAATGAAGATTTTATAATGGTAATTTTACTAATCTAGACAGTATGTGAAATTTTAGTAAACTAAATATTAAAAAATTAGAATGATTCCTATATACCATGAAAGATAGTTTATAATACATTAATTCAAATTTAGAATGTGGTTTGAAAATTTTAAACAAAAGTGAAAAGTATAAACTTCAGTATATAGAGGACTTACCGAAAACTCATTATTTTCGAAGGGGTTAACCCACGGATTTTGAAAAAAAAATCAAAAATATGAAAATCTGGTTTTAGTGTATAGTTTCATCGATCACTAACATAAGATGATGAACAAAGAGTTTAGAACCTATGTTGTCTCCGTTTCTCTAGATAATGAATATTTTATAATGGCAATTCCACTAATTTAGGCAGTATATGAAATTTTAGTAAACTAAACATTAAAAAAAAAGAACGATTCCTATATAACATGAAAGATAGTTTAGAATACATTAATTAAAATGTAGAATTTACCATGAAATATAGTTAATAATACATAAATTAAAATTTAGAATGTGGTTTGAAAATTTTAAACAAAAGTGAAAAGTATAAACTTCAGTATATAGAGGATTTACCGAAAACTCATTATTTTAGAAGGGGTTAACCCACGGATTTTGAAAAAAAATTCAAAAATATGAAAATCTGGTTTTAGTGTATAGTTTCATCGATCACTAACATAAGATGATGAACAAAGAGTTTAGAACCTCTTTTGTCTCCGTTTCTCTAGATTGTGAAGATTTTATAATGGTAATTTCACTAATCTAGACAGTATATGAAAGTTTAGTAAACTAAACATTAAAAAAATAGAATGATTCCTATATACCATGAAAGATAGTTTAGAATACATTAATTCAAATGTATAATGTGGTTTGAAATTTTTAGACAAAAGTAAAGAGTATAAATTTCAGTATATAGAGGATTTACCGAAAACTCATTATTTTAGAAGAGGTTAACCCACGGATTTTGAAAAAATTTCAAAAATATGAAAATTTGGTTTTAGTGTATAGTTTCATCGATCACTAACATAAGATGATGAACAAAGAGTTTAGAACCTATGTTGTCTCCGTTTCTCTAGATAGTGAATATTTTATAATGGTAATTCCACTAATTTAGGCAGTATATGAATTTTAGTAAACTAAATATTAAAAAATTAGAATGATTCCTATATACCAAGAAAGATAGTTTATAATACATTAATTAAAATTTAGAATTTGGTTTGAAAATTTTAAACAAAAGTGAAAAGTATAAACTTCAGTATATAGAGGATTTACCGAAAACTCATTATTTTCGAAGGGGTTAACCCACGGATTTTGAAAAAAATTCAAAAATATGAAATCTGGTTTTAGTGTATAGTTTCATCGATCACTAAAATAAGATGATGGTCAAAGAGTTTAGAACCTATGTTGTCTCCGTTTCTCTAGATAATGAATATTTTATAATGGTAATTCCACTATTTTAGGCAATATATGAAATTTTAGTAAACTAAATATTAAAAAATTAGAATTATTCCTATATACCATGAAAGATAGTTTATAATACATTAGTTAAAATTTAGAATGTGGTTTGAAAATTTTAAACAAAAGTGAAAAGTATAAACTTCAGTATATAGATGATTTAGCGAAAACTCATTATTTTCGAAGAGGTTAACCCACAGATTTTGAAAAAAATTCAAAAATATGAAAATCTGGTTTTAGTGTATAGTTTCATCGATCACTAACATAAGATGATGAACAAAGAGTTTAGAATCTCTTTTGTCTCTGTTTCTCTAGATAGTGAAGATTTTATAATGGTAAATTCACTAATCTAGACAGTATATGAAAGTTTAGTAAACTAAACATTAAAAAATTAGAATTATTCCTATATACCATGAAAGATAGTTTAGAATACATTAATTCAAATGTATAATGTGGTTTGAAATTTTTAGACAAAACTAAAGAGTATAAACTTCAGTATATAGAGGATTTACCGAAAACTCATTATTTTAGAAGGGGTTACCCCACGGATTTTGAAAAAATTTCAAAAATATGAAAATATGGTTTTAGTGTATAGTTTCATCGACCACTAACATAAGATGATGAACAAAGAGTTTAGAACCTATGTTGTCTCCGTTTCTCTAGATAATGAATATTTTATAATGGTAATTCCACTAATTTAGGCAGTATATGAAATTTTAGTAAACTAAATATTAAAAAATTAGAATGATTCCTATATACCAAGAAAGATAGTTTATAATACATTAATTAAAATTTAGAATGTGGTTTGAAAATTTTAAACAAAAGTGAAAAGTATAAAATTCAGTATATAGAAGATTTACCGAAAACTCATTATTTTCGAAGGGGTTAACCCACGGATTTTGAAAAAATTTCAAAAATATGAAAATCTGGTTTTAGTGTATAGTTTCATCGATCACTAAAATAAGATTATAGTCAAAGAGTTTAGAACCTCTGTTGTCTCCGTTTATCTCGATAATGAAGATTTTATAATGGTAATTCTACCAATCTAGACAGTATACGAAATTTTAGTAAACTAAATATTAAAAAATTAGAATGATTCCTATATACCATGAAAGATAGTTTAGAATACATTAATTAAAATGTAGAATGTGGTTTGAAAATTTTAGGCAAAAGTGAAGAATATAAATTTCAGTATATAGATGATTTACCGAAAACTCATTATTTTTGAAGGGGTTAACTGACGGATTTTGAAAAAATTTCAAAAATATGAAAATCTGGTTTTAGTGTATAGTTTCATCGAGCACTAACATAAGATGATGAACAAAGAGTTTAGAATCTCTTTTGTCTTCCGTTTCTCTAGATAGTGAAGATTTTATAATGGTAATTTCACTAATCTAGACAGTATATGAAAGTTTAGTAAACTAAACATTAAAAAATTAGAATGATTCCTATATACCATGAAAGATAGTTTAGAATACATTAATTGAAATGTATAATGTTGTTTGAATCTTTTAGACAAAACTAAAGAGTATAAACTTCAGTATATAGAGGATTTACCGAAAACTCATTATTTTAGAAGGGGGTTAACCCACGGATTTTGAAAAAATTTCAAAAATATGAAAATCTGGTTTTAGTGTATAGTTTCATCGATCACTAAAATAAGATTATGGTCAAAGAGTTTAGAACCTCTGTTGTCTCCGTTTATCTCGATAATGAAGATTTTATAAAGGTAATTCTACCAATCTAGACAGTTACAAAATTTTTGTAAACTAAATATTAAAAAATTAGAATGATTCCTATTTACCATGAAAGATAGTTTAGAATACATTAATTAAAATGTAGAATGTGGTTTGAAAATTTTAAACAAAAGTGAAGAATATAAATTTCAGTATATAGAAGATTTACCAAAAACTCATTATTTTCGAAGGGGTTAACCCATGGATTTTGAAAAACTTTCAATAATATGAAAATCTGGTTTTAGTGTATAGTTTCATCGAGCACTAATATAAGATGATGGTCAAAGAGTTTAGAACTTCTGTTGCCTCTGTTTCTCTAGATAATGAAAATTTTATAATGGTAATTCTACCAATCTAGACAGTATTTGAAATTTTAGTAAACTAAATATTAAAAAATTAGAATGATTCCTATATACCATGAAAGATAGTTTAGAATACATTAATTAAAATGTAGAATGTGGTTTGAAAATTTTAAACAAAAGTGAAGAATATAAATTTCAGTATATAGAGGATTTACCAAAAACTCATTATTTTCGAAGGGGTTAACCCACGGATTTTGAAAAAAAATTCAAAAATATGAAAATCTTGTCTTAGTGTATAGTTTCATCGAGCACTAACATAAGATGATGGTCAAAGAGTTTAGAACTTCTGTTGCCTCCGTTTCTCTAGATAATGAATATTTTATAATGGTAATTCCACTAATTTAGGCAGTATATGAAATTTTAGTAAACTAAATATTAAAAAATTAGAATGATTCCTATATACCAAGAAAGATAGTTTATAATACATTAATTAAAATTTAGAATGTGGTTTAAAAATTTTAAACAAAAGTGAAAAGTATAAACTTCAGTATATAGAGGATTTACCGAAAACTCATTATTTTCGAAGAGGTTAACCCTCGGATTTTGAAAAAAATTCAAAAATATGAAAATCTGGTTTTAGTGTATAGTTTCATCGATCACTAAAATAAGATGATGGTCAAAGAGTTTAGAACCTCTGTTGTCTCCGTTTATCTCGATAATGAAGATTTTATAATGGTAATTCTACCAATCTAGACAGTATATGAAATTTTAGTAAACTAAATATTAAAAAATTAGAATGATTCCTATATACCATGAAAGATAGTTTAGAATACATTAATTAAAATGTAGAATGTGGTTTGAAAATTTTAAACAAAAGTGAAGAATATAAATTTCAGTATATAGAGGATTTCCAAAAACTCATTATTTTCGAAGGGGTTAACCCACGGACTTTGAAAAACTTTCAAAAATATGAAAATCTGGTTTTAGTGTATAGTTTCATCGAGCACTAACATAAGATGATGGTCAAAGAGTTTAGAACCTATGTTGTCTCCGTTTCTCTAGATAATGAAGATTTTATAATGGTAATTCCACTAATCTAGGCAGTAAATGAAATTTTAGTAAACTAAATATTAAAAAATTAGAATGATTCCTATATACCAAGAAAGATAGTTTAGAATACATTAATTAAAATGTAGAATGTGGTTTGAAAATTTTAAACAAAAGTGAAGAATATAAATTTCAGTATATAGAAGATTTACCAAAAACTCATTATTTTCAAAAATGTTAACCCACGGATTTTGAAAAAATTTCAAAAATATGAAAATCTGGTTTTAGTGTATAGTTTCATCGAGCACTAACATAAGATGATGGTCAAAGAGTTTAGAACTTATGTTGCCTCCGTTTTTCTAGATAATGAATATTTTATAATTGTAATTCACCTAATTTAGGCAGTATATGAAATTATAGTAAACTAAATATTAAAAAATTAGAATGATTCCTATATACCAAGAAAGATAGTTTATAATACATTAATTAAAATTTAGAATGTGGTTTGAAAATTTTAAACAAAAGTGAAAAGTATAAAATTCAGTATATAGAAGATTTACCGAAAACTCATTATTTTCGAAGGGGTTAACCCACGGATTTTGAAAAAATTTCAAAAATATGAAAATCTGGTTTTAGTGTATAGTTTCATCGATCACTAAAATAAGATTATAGTCAAAGAGTTTAGAACCTCTGTTGTCTCCGTTTATCTCGATAATGAAGATTTTATAATGGTAATTCTACCAATCTAGACAGTATACGAAATTTTAGTAAACTAAATATTAAAAAATTAGAATGATTCCTATATACCATGAAAGATAGTTTAGAATACATTAATTAAAATGTAGAATGTGGTTTGAAAATTTTAGGCAAAAGTGAAGAATATAAATTTCAGTATATAGATGATTTACCGAAAACTCATTATTTTTGAAGGGGTTAACTGACGGATTTTGAAAAAATTTCAAAAATATGAAAATCTGGTTTTAGTGTATAGTTTCATCGAGCACTAACATAAGATGATGAACAAAGAGTTTAGAATCTCTTTTGTCTTCCGTTTCTCTAGATAGTGAAGATTTTATAATGGTAATTTCACTAATCTAGACAGTATATGAAAGTTTAGTAAACTAAACATTAAAAAATTAGAATGATTCCTATATACCATGAAAGATAGTTTAGAATACATTAATTGAAATGTATAATGTTGTTTGAATCTTTTAGACAAAACTAAAGAGTATAAACTTCAGTATATAGAGGATTTACCGAAAACTCATTATTTTAGAAGGGGGTTAACCCACGGATTTTGAAAAAATTTCAAAAATATGAAAATCTGGTTTTAGTGTATAGTTTCATCGATCACTAAAATAAGATTATGGTCAAAGAGTTTAGAACCTCTGTTGTCTCCGTTTATCTCGATAATGAAGATTTTATAAAGGTAATTCTACCAATCTAGACAGTTACAAAATTTTTGTAAACTAAATATTAAAAAATTAGAATGATTCCTATTTACCATGAAAGATAGTTTAGAATACATTAATTAAAATGTAGAATGTGGTTTGAAAATTTTAAACAAAAGTGAAGAATATAAATTTCAGTATATAGAAGATTTACCAAAAACTCATTATTTTCGAAGGGGTTAACCCATGGATTTTGAAAAACTTTCAATAATATGAAAATCTGGTTTTAGTGTATAGTTTCATCGAGCACTAATATAAGATGATGGTCAAAGAGTTTAGAACTTCTGTTGCCTCTGTTTCTCTAGATAATGAAAATTTTATAATGGTAATTCTACCAATCTAGACAGTATTTGAAATTTTAGTAAACTAAATATTAAAAAATTAGAATGATTCCTATATACCATGAAAGATAGTTTAGAATACATTAATTAAAATGTAGAATGTGGTTTGAAAATTTTAAACAAAAGTGAAGAATATAAATTTCAGTATATAGAGGATTTACCAAAAACTCATTATTTTCGAAGGGGTTAACCCACGGATTTTGAAAAAAAATTCAAAAATATGAAAATCTTGTCTTAGTGTATAGTTTCATCGAGCACTAACATAAGATGATGGTCAAAGAGTTTAGAACTTCTGTTGCCTCCGTTTCTCTAGATAATGAATATTTTATAATGGTAATTCCACTAATTTAGGCAGTATATGAAATTTTAGTAAACTAAATATTAAAAAATTAGAATGATTCCTATATACCAAGAAAGATAGTTTATAATACATTAATTAAAATTTAGAATGTGGTTTAAAAATTTTAAACAAAAGTGAAAAGTATAAACTTCAGTATATAGAGGATTTACCGAAAACTCATTATTTTCGAAGAGGTTAACCCTCGGATTTTGAAAAAAATTCAAAAATATGAAAATCTGGTTTTAGTGTATAGTTTCATCGATCACTAAAATAAGATGATGGTCAAAGAGTTTAGAACCTCTGTTGTCTCCGTTTATCTCGATAATGAAGATTTTATAATGGTAATTCTACCAATCTAGACAGTATATGAAATTTTAGTAAACTAAATATTAAAAAATTAGAATGATTCCTATATACCATGAAAGATAGTTTAGAATACATTAATTAAAATGTAGAATGTGGTTTGAAAATTTTAAACAAAAGTGAAGAATATAAATTTCAGTATATAGAGGATTTCCAAAAACTCATTATTTTCGAAGGGGTTAACCCACGGACTTTGAAAAACTTTCAAAAATATGAAAATCTGGTTTTAGTGTATAGTTTCATCGAGCACTAACATAAGATGATGGTCAAAGAGTTTAGAACCTATGTTGTCTCCGTTTCTCTAGATAATGAAGATTTTATAATGGTAATTCCACTAATCTAGGCAGTAAATGAAATTTTAGTAAACTAAATATTAAAAAATTAGAATGATTCCTATATACCAAGAAAGATAGTTTATAATACATTAATTAAAATTTAGAATGTGGTTTGAAAATTTTAAACAAAAGTGAAAAGTATAAAATTCAGTATATAGAAGATTTACCGAAAACTCATTATTTTCGAAGGGGTTAACCCACGGATTTTGAAAAAATTTCAAAAATATGAAAATCTGGTTTTAGTGTATAGTTTCATCGATCACTAAAATAAGATTATAGTCAAAGAGTTTAGAACCTCTGTTGTCTCCGTTTATCTCGATAATGAAGATTTTATAATGGTAATTCTACCAATCTAGACAGTATACGAAATTTTAGTAAACTAAATATTAAAAAATTAGAATGATTCCTATATACCATGAAAGATAGTTTAGAATACATTAATTAAAATGTAGAATGTGGTTTGAAAATTTTAGGCAAAAGTGAAGAATATAAATTTCAGTATATAGATGATTTACCGAAAACTCATTATTTTTGAAGGGGTTAACTGACGGATTTTGAAAAAATTTCAAAAATATGAAAATCTGGTTTTAGTGTATAGTTTCATCGAGCACTAACATAAGATGATGAACAAAGAGTTTAGAATCTCTTTTGTCTTCCGTTTCTCTAGATAGTGAAGATTTTATAATGGTAATTTCACTAATCTAGACAGTATATGAAAGTTTAGTAAACTAAACATTAAAAAATTAGAATGATTCCTATATACCATGAAAGATAGTTTAGAATACATTAATTGAAATGTATAATGTTGTTTGAATCTTTTAGACAAAACTAAAGAGTATAAACTTCAGTATATAGAGGATTTACCGAAAACTCATTATTTTAGAAGGGGGTTAACCCACGGATTTTGAAAAAATTTCAAAAATATGAAAATCTGGTTTTAGTGTATAGTTTCATCGATCACTAAAATAAGATTATGGTCAAAGAGTTTAGAACCTCTGTTGTCTCCGTTTATCTCGATAATGAAGATTTTATAAAGGTAATTCTACCAATCTAGACAGTTACAAAATTTTTGTAAACTAAATATTAAAAAATTAGAATGATTCCTATTTACCATGAAAGATAGTTTAGAATACATTAATTAAAATGTAGAATGTGGTTTGAAAATTTTAAACAAAAGTGAAGAATATAAATTTCAGTATATAGAAGATTTACCAAAAACTCATTATTTTCGAAGGGGTTAACCCATGGATTTTGAAAAACTTTCAATAATATGAAAATCTGGTTTTAGTGTATAGTTTCATCGAGCACTAATATAAGATGATGGTCAAAGAGTTTAGAACTTCTGTTGCCTCTGTTTCTCTAGATAATGAAAATTTTATAATGGTAATTCTACCAATCTAGACAGTATTTGAAATTTTAGTAAACTAAATATTAAAAATTAGAATGATTCCTATATACCATGAAAGATAGTTTAGAATACATTAATTAAAATGTAGAATGTGGTTTGAAAATTTTAAACAAAAGTGAAGAATATAAATTTCAGTATATAGAGGATTTACCAAAAACTCATTATTTTCGAAGGGGTTAACCCACGGATTTTGAAAAAAAATTCAAAAATATGAAAATCTTGTCTTAGTGTATAGTTTCATCGAGCACTAACATAAGATGATGGTCAAAGAGTTTAGAACTTCTGTTGCCTCCGTTTCTCTAGATAATGAATATTTTATAATGGTAATTCCACTAATTTAGGCAGTATATGAAATTTTAGTAAACTAAATATTAAAAAATTAGAATGATTCCTATATACCAAGAAAGATAGTTTATAATACATTAATTAAAATTTAGAATGTGGTTTAAAAATTTTAAACAAAAGTGAAAAGTATAAACTTCAGTATATAGAGGATTTACCGAAAACTCATTATTTTCGAAGAGGTTAACCCTCGGATTTTGAAAAAAATTCAAAAATATGAAAATCTGGTTTTAGTGTATAGTTTCATCGATCACTAAAATAAGATGATGGTCAAAGAGTTTAGAACCTCTGTTGTCTCCGTTTATCTCGATAATGAAGATTTTATAATGGTAATTCTACCAATCTAGACAGTATATGAAATTTTAGTAAACTAAATATTAAAAAATTAGAATGATTCCTATATACCATGAAAGATAGTTTAGAATACATTAATTAAAATGTAGAATGTGGTTTGAAAATTTTAAACAAAAGTGAAGAATATAAATTTCAGTATATAGAGGATTTCCAAAAACTCATTATTTTCGAAGGGGTTAACCCACGGACTTTGAAAAACTTTCAAAAATATGAAAATCTGGTTTTAGTGTATAGTTTCATCGAGCACTAACATAAGATGATGGTCAAAGAGTTTAGAACCTATGTTGTCTCCGTTTCTCTAGATAATGAAGATTTTATAATGGTAATTCCACTAATCTAGGCAGTAAATGAAATTTTAGTAAACTAAATATTAAAAAATTAGAATGATTCCTATATACCAAGAAAGATAGTTTAGAATACATTAATTAAAATGTAGAATGTGGTTTGAAAATTTTAAACAAAAGTGAAGAATATAAATTTCAGTATATAGAAGATTTACCAAAAACTCATTATTTTCAAAAATGTTAACCCACGGATTTTGAAAAAATTTCAAAAATATGAAAATCTGGTTTTAGTGTATAGTTTCATCGAGCACTAACATAAGATGATGGTCAAAGAGTTTAGAACTTATGTTGCCTCCGTTTTTCTAGATAATGAATATTTTATAATTGTAATTCACCTAATTTAGGCAGTATATGAAATTATAGTAAACTAAATATTAAAAAATTAGAATGATTCCTATATACCAAGAAAGATAGTTTATAATACATTAATTAAAATTTAGAATGTGGTTTAAAAATTTTAAACAAAAGTGAAAAGTATAAACTTCAGTATATAGAGGATTTACCGAAAACTCATTATTTTCGAAGAGGTTAACCCTCGGATTTTGAAAAAAATTCAAAAATATGAAAATCTGGTTTTAGTGTATAGTTTCATCGATCACTAAAATAAGATGATGGTCAAAGAGTTTAGAACCTCTGTTGTCTCCGTTTATCTCGATAATGAAGATTTTATAATGGTAATTCTACCAATCTAGACAGTATATGAAATTTTAGTAAACTAAATATTAAAAAATTAGAATGATTCCTATATACCATGAAAGATAGTTTAGAATACATTAATTAAAATGTAGAATGTGGTTTGAAAATTTTAAACAAAAGTGAAGAATATAAATTTCAGTATATAGAGGATTTCCAAAAACTCATTATTTTCGAAGGGGTTAACCCACGGACTTTGAAAAACTTTCAAAAATATGAAAATCTGGTTTTAGTGTATAGTTTCATCGAGCACTAACATAAGATGATGGTCAAAGAGTTTAGAACCTATGTTGTCTCCGTTTCTCTAGATAATGAAGATTTTATAATGGTAATTCCACTAATCTAGGCAGTATATGAAATTTTAGTAAACTAAATATTAAAAAATTAGAATGATTCCTATATACCAAGAAAGATAGTTTAGAATACATTAATTAAAATGTAGAATGTGGTTTGAAAATTTTAAACAAAAGTGAAGAATATAAATTTCAGTATATAGAAGATTTACCAAAAACTCATTATTTTCAAAAATGTTAACCCACGGATTTTGAAAAAATTTCAAAAATATGAAAATCTGGTTTTAGTGTATAGTTTCATCGAGCACTAACATAAGATGATGGTCAAAGAGTTTAGAACTTATGTTGCCTCCGTTTTTCTAGATAATGAATATTTTATAATTGTAATTCACCTAATTTAGGCAGTATATGAAATTATAGTAAACTAAATATTAAAAAATTAGAATGATTCCTATATACCATGAAAGATAGTTTATAATACATTAATTAAAAATTAGAATGTGGTTTGAAAATTTTAAACAAAAGTGAAAACTATAAATTTCAGTATATAGAGGATTTACCGAAAACTCATTATTTTCGAAGGGGTTAACCCACAGATTTTGAAAAAAAAATCAAAAATATGAAAATCTGGTTTTAGTGTATAGTTTCATCGAGCACTAACATAAGATGATGGTCAAAGAGTTTAGAACTTCTGTTGCCTCCGTTTCTCTAGATAATGAATATTTTATAATGGTAATTCCACTAATTTAGGCAGTATATGAAACTTTAGTAAACTAAATATTAAAAAATAGAATGATTCCTATATACCAAGAAAAATAGTTTATAATACATTAATTAAAATTTAGAATGTGGTTTAAAAAATTTAAACAAAAGTGAAAAGTATAAACTTCAGTATATAGAAGATTTACCGAAAACTCATTATTTTCGAAGGGGTTAACCCTCGGATTTTGAAAAAAATTCAAAAATATGAAAATCTGGTTTTAGTGTATAGTTTCATCGATCACTAAAATAAGATGATGGTCAAAGAGTTTAGAACCTCTGTTGTCTCCGTTTATCTCGATAATGAAGATTTTATAATGGTAATTTTACCAATCTAGACAGTATATGAAATTTTAGTAAACTAAATATTAAAAAATTAGAATGATTCCTATATACCAAGAAAGATAGTTTAGAATACATTAATTAAAATGTAGAATGTGGTTTGAAAATTTTAAACAAATGTGAAGAATATAAATTTCAGTATATAGAAGATTTACCAAAAACTCATTATTTTCAAAAATGTTAACCCACGGATTTTGAAAAAAATTCAAAAATATGAAAATCTGGTTTTAGTGTATAGTTTCATCGATCACTAACATAAGATGATGAACAAAGAGTTTAGAACCTATATTGTCTCCGTTTCTCTAGATAATGAATATTTTATAATGGTAATTCCACTAATTTAAGCAGTATATGAAATTTTAGTAAACTAAATATTAAAAAACTTAGAATGATTCCTATATACCAAGAAAGATAGTTTATAATACATTAATTAAAATTTAGAATGTGGTTTGAAAATTTTAAACAAAAGTGAAAAGTATAAAATTCAGTATATAGAAGATTTACCGAAAACTCATTATTTTCGAAGGGGTTAACCCACGGATTTTGAAAAAATTTCAAAAATATGAAAATCTGGTTTTAGTGTATAGTTTCATCGATCACTAAAATAAGATGATGGTCAAAGAGTTTAGAACCTATGTTGTCTCCGTTTCTCTAGATAATGAATATTTTATAAAGGTAATTCCACTAATTTAGGCAGTATATGAAATTTTAGTAAACTAAATATTAAAAAATTAGAATGATTCCTATATACCAAGAAATATAGTTTATAATACATTAATTAAAATTTAGAATGTGGTTTGAAAATTTTAAACAAAAGTGAAAAGTATAAACTTCAGTATATAGATGATTTAGCGAAAACTCATTATTTTCGAAGGGGTTAACCCACGGATTTTGAAAAAATTTCAAAAATATGAAAATCTGGTTTTAGTGTATAGTTTCATCTAGCACTAACATAACATGATGGTCAAAGAGTTTAGAACTTCTGTTGCCTCCGTTTCTCTAGATAATGAATATTTTATAATGGTAATTCCACTAATTTAGGCAGTATATGAAATTTTAGTAAACTAAATATTAAAAAATTAGAATGATTCCTATATACCAAGAAATATAGTTTATAATACATTAATTAAAATTTAGAATGTGGTTTGAAAATTTTAAACAAAAGTGAAAAGTATAAACTTCAGTATATAGATGATTTAGCGAAAACTCATTATTTTCGAAGGGGTTAACCCACGGATTTTGAAAAAATTTCAAAAATATGAAAATCTGGTTTTAGTGTATAGTTTCATCTAGCACTAACATAACATGATGGTCAAAGAGTTTAGAACTTCTGTTGCCTCCGTTTCTCTAGATAATGAATATTTTATAATGGTAATTCCACTAATTTAGGCAGTATATGAAATTTTAGTAAACTAAATATTAAAAAATTAGAATGATTCCTATATACCATGAAAGATAGTTTATAATATATTAATTAAAATTTAGAATGTGGTTTGAAAATTTTAAACAAAAGTGAAAAGTATAAACTTCAGTATATAGAGGATTTACCGAAAACTCATTATTTTAGAAGGGGTTAACCCACGGATTTTGAAAAAATTCAAAAATATGAAAATCTGGTTTTTGTGTATAGTTTCATCTATCACTAACATAAGATGATGAACAAAGAGTTTAGAACCTATGTCGTCTCCGTTTCTCTAGATAATGAATATTTTATAATGGTAATTCCAATAATTTAGGCAGTATATGAAATTTTAGTAAACTAAATATTAAAAAATTAGAATGATTCCTATATACCAAGAAAGATAGTTTATAATACATTAATTAAAATTTAGAATGTGGTTTGAAAATTTTAAACAAAAGTGAAAAGTATAAACTTCAGTATATAGAGGATTTACCGAAAACTCATTATTTTCGAAGGGGTTAACCCACGGATTTTGAAAAAATTTCAAAAATATGAAAATCTGGTTTTAGTGTATAGTTTCATCGATCACTAAAATAAGATTATGGTCAAAGAGTTTAGAACCTCTGTTGTCTCCGTTTATCTTGATAATTAAGATTTTATAATGGTAATTCTACCAATCTAGACAGTATACGAAATTTTAGTAAACTAAATACTAAAAAATTAGAATGATTCCTATAAAGCTTGAAAGATAGTTTAGTATATAGAGGATTTACCGAAAACTCAATATTTTCGAAGGAGTTAACCCATAGATTTTGAAAAAAATTCAAAAATATGAAAATCTGGTTTTAGTGTATAGTTTCATCGATCACTAACATAAGATGATGAACAAAGAGTTTAGAACCTCTTTTGTCTCCGTTTCTCTAGATAGTGAAGATTTTATAATGGTAATTTCACTAATCTAGACAGTATATGAAAGTTTAGTAAACTAAACATTAAAAAATTAGAATGATTCCTATATACCATGAAAGATAGTTTAGAATACATTAATTCAAATGTATAATGTGGTTTAAATTTTTTAGACAAAAGTAAAGAGTATAAATTTCAGTATATAGAGGATTTACCGAAAACTCATTATTTTAGAAGGGGTTAACCCACGGATTTTGAAAAAATTTCAAAAATATGAAAATCTGGTTTTAGTGTATTGTTTCATCGATCACTAACATAAGATGATGAACAAAGAGTTTAGAACCTATGTTGTCTCCGTTTCTCTAGATAATGAATATTTTATAATGGTAATTCCACTAATTTAGGCAGTATATGAAATTTTAGTAAACTAAATATTAAAAATTAGAATGATTCCTATATACCAAGAAAGATAGTTTATAATACATTAATTAAAATTTAGAATGTGGTTTGAAAATTTTAAACAGAAGTGAAAAGTATAAACTTCAGTATATAGAGGATTTACCGAAAACTCATTATTTTCGAAGGGGTTAACCCATAGATTTTGAAAAAATTTCAAAAATATGATAATCTGGTTTTAGTGTAAAGTTTCATCGATCACTAACATAAGATGATGAACAAAGAGTTTAGAACCTCTTTTGTCTCAGTTTCTCTAGATAGTGAAGATTTTATAATGGTAATTTCACTAATCTAGACAGTATATGAAAGTTTAGTAAACTAAACATTAAAAAATTAGAATGATTCCTATATACCATGAAAGATAGTTTAGAATACATTAATTCAAATGTATAATGTGGTTTGAAATTTTTAGACAAAAGTAAAGAGTATAAATTTCAGTATATAGAGGATTTACCGAAAACTCATTATTTTAGAAGGGGTTAACCCACGGATTTTGAAAAAATTTCAAAAATATGAAAATCTGGTTTTAGTGTATAGTTTCATCGAGCACTAACATAAGATGATGGTCAAAGAGTTTAGAACTTCTGTTGCCTCCGTTTCTCTAGATAATGAATATTTTATAATGTTAATTCCACTAATTTAGGCAGTATATGAAATTTTAGTAAACTAAATATTAAAAAATTAGAATGGTTCCTATATATCATGAAAGATAGTTTATAATACATTAATTAAAATTTAGAATGTGGTTTGAAAATTTTAAACAAAAGTGAAAAGTATAAACTTCAGTATATAGAGGATTTACCGAAAACTCATTATTTTCGAAGGGGTTACCCACAGATTTTGAAAAAAAATCAAAAATATGAAAATCTGGTTTTAGTGTATAGTTTCATCGATCACTAACATAAGATGATGAACAAAGAGTTTAGAACCTCTTTTGTCTCCGTTTCTCTAGATTGTGAAGATTTTATAGTGGTAATTTCACTAATCTCGACAGTATATGAAAGTTTAGTAAACTAAACATTAAAAAATTAGAATGATTCCTATATACCATGAAAGATAGTTTAGAATACATTAATTCAAATGTATAATGTGGTTTGAAATTTTTAGACAAAAGTAAAAAGTATAAATTTCAGTATATAGAGGATTTACCGAAAACTCATTATTTTAGAAGAGGTTAACCCACGGATTTTGAAAAAAATTCAAAAATATGAAAATTTGGTTTTAGTGTATAGTTTCATCGATCACTCACATAAGATGATGAACAAAGAGTTTAGAACCTATGTTGTCTCCGTTTCTCTAGATAGTGAATATTTTATAATGGTAATTCCACTAATTTAGGCAGTATATGAAATTTTAGTAAACTAAATATTAAAAAATTAGAATGATTCCTATATACCAAGAAAGATAGTTTATTATACATTAATTAAAATTTAGAATTTGGTTTGAAAATTTTAAACAAAAGTGAAAAGTATAAACTTCAGTATATAGAGGATTTACCGAAAACTCATTATTTTCGAAGGGGTTAACCCACGGATTTTGAAAAAAATTCAAAAATATGAAAATCTGGTTTTAGTGTATAGTTTCATCGATCACTAAAATAAGATGATGGTCAAAGAGTTTAGAACCTATGTTGTCTCCGTTTCTCTAGATAATGAATATTTTATAATGGTAATTCCACTAATTTAGGCAATATATGAAATTTTAGTAAACTAAATATTAAAAAATTAGAATTATTCCTATATACCAAGAAAGATAGTTTATAATACATTAGTTAAAATTTAGAATGTGGTTTGAAAATTTTAAACAAAAGTGAAAAGTATAAACTTCAGTATATAGATGATTTAGCGAAAACTCATTATTTTCGAAGGGGGTTAACCCACAGATTTTGAAAAAAAAATTCAAAAATATGAAAATCTTGTTTTAGTGTATAGTTTCATCGATCACTAACATAAGATGATGAACAAAGAGTTTAGAATCTCTTTTGTCTCGGTTTCTCTAGATAGTGAAGATTTTATAATGGTAAATTCACTAATCTAGACAGTATATGAAAGTTTAGTAAACTAAACATTAAAAAATTAGAATGATTCCTATATACCATGAAAGATAGTTTAGAATACATTAATTCAAATGTATAATGTGGTTTGAAATTTTTAGACAAAACTAAAGAGTATAAACTTCAGTATATAGAGGATTTACCGAAAATTCATTATTTTAGAAGGGGTTACCCCACGGATTTTGAAAAAATTTCAAAAATATGAAAATCTGGTTTTAGTGTATAGTTTCATCGACCACTAACATAAGATGATGAACAAAGAGTTTAGAACCTATGTTGTCTTCGTTTCTCTAGATAATGAATATTTTATAATGGTAATTCCACTAATTTAAGCAGTATATGAAATTTTAGTAAACTAAATATTAAAAAAATAGAATGATTCCTATATACCAAGAAAGATAGTTTATAATACATTAATTAAAATTTAGAATGTGGTTTTGGAAATTTTAAACAAAAGTGAAAAGTATAAACTTCAGTATATAGAGGATTTACCGAAAACTCATTATTTTCGAAGGGGTTAACCCACGGATTTTGAAAAAATTTCAAAAATATGAAAATCTGGTTTTAGTGTATAGTTTCATCGATCACTAAAATAAGATTATGGTCAAAGAGTTTAGAACCTCTGTTGTCTCCGTTTATCTCGATAATGAAGATTTTATAATGGTAATTCTATCAATCTAGACAGTATACCAAATTTTAGTAAACTAAATATTAAAAAATTAGAATGATTCCTATATACCATGAAAGATAGTTTAGAATACATTAATTAAAATGTAGAATGTGGTTTGAAAATTTTAGACAAAAGTGAAGAACATAAATTTCAGTATATAGAGGATTTACCGAAAACTCATTATTTTAGAAGATCACGAAAACTCATTACCCACGGATTTTGAAAAAAATTCAAAAATATGAAATCTGGTTTTAGTGTATAGTTTCATCGATCACTAACATAAGATGATGAACAAAGAGTTTAGAACCTATGTTGTCTCCGTTTCTCTTGATAATGAATATTTTATAATGGTAATTCCACTAATTTAGGCAGTATATGAAATTTTAGTAAACTAAATATTAAAAAATTAGAATGATTCCTATATACCAAGAAAAATAGTTTATAATACATTAATTAAAATTTAGAATGTGGTTTGAAAATTTTAAACAAAAGTGAAAAGTATAAACTTCAGTATATAGAGGATTTACCGAAAACTCATTATTTTCGAAGGGGTTAACCCACGGATTTTGAAAAAATTTCAAAAATATGAAAATCTGGTTTTAGTGTATAGTTTCATCGATCACTAAAATAAGATTATGGTCAAAGAGTTTAGAACCTCTGTTGTCTCCGTTTATCTCGATAATGAAGATTTTATAATGGTAATTCTACCAATCTAGACAGTTACAAAATTTTAGTAAACTAAATATTAAAAAATTAGAATGATTCCTATTTACCATGAAAGATAAATACATTAATTAAAATGTAGAATGTGGTTTGAAAATTTTAAACAAAAGTGAAGAATATAAATTTCAGTATATAGAAGATTTACCAAAAACTCATTATTTTCGAAGGGGTTAACCCACGGATTTTGAAAAAATTTCAAAAATATGAAAATCTGGTTTTAGTGTATAGTTTCATCGAGCACTAACATAAGATGATGGTCAAAGAGTTTAGAACTTATGTTGCCTCCGTTTCTCTAGATAATGAAGATTTTATAATGGTAATTCTACCAATCTAGACAGTATTTGAAATTTTAGTAAACTAAATATTAAAAAATTAGAATGATTCCTATATAACATGAAAGATAGTTTAGAATACATTAATTAAAATGTAGAATGTGGTTTGAAAATTTTAAACAAAAGTGAAGAATATAAATTTCAGTATATAGAGGATTTACCAAAAACTCATTATTTTCGAAGGGGTTAACCCACGGATTTTGAAAAACTTTCAAAAATATGAAAATCTGGCTTTAGTATATAGTTTCATCGAGCACTAACATAAGATGATGGTCAAAGAGTTTAGAACCTATGTTGTCTCCGTTTCTCTAGATAATGAAGATTTTATAATGGTAATTCCACTAATCTAGGCAGTATATGAAATTTTAGTACAAGATCGGTTAGACACCAGAATTAATGGGTGGACATTTCGATATTTTACAAAAGGAGGTAAGGAAGTGGTCATTAAGTCAGTGGTTACGGCTTTACCAAACCATGTAATGTCTTGTTATAGACTACCACAAACAACTATAAAGAAACTAACGAGCACGGTCGCAAAATTCTGGTGGAGTCCTGGGGGCAGTACTAAAGGAATGCATTGGAAATCATGGGATAAAGTGTGCCTTCCAAAAGAAGAAGGGGGACTGGGTTTTAAAGATATTAAGAATTTTAATACGGCGATGCTAGGAAAGCAACTTTGGCGTCTAATAAATAAACCAAACACCCTATTTTCCCGGGTGTTTAAGGGTCGGTATTTCAGGAACGCTTCACCCCTGGAACCAATCCGTTCTTACTCCCCATCATATAGCTGGAGGAGTATTGTATCCGCTAGATCTCTGGTTAGCAAAGGACTAATTAAAAGGGTGGGAACAGGTTCATCTATTTCAGTATGGAATGATCTTTGGCTCCCAACCACTCGCCCGAGACCAGCAAACAAAAATCAACACAATTTGTATCCGGAACTTACAGTGGATTCTCTTATCAACCCAGGTTCTAGGACTTGGAATTCACAAGCCATTCGGGCCTTGGTGGACCCTTTGGATGCGCAGATTATCGAAAGTATACCTCTCAGTAAATTTTGTATGAAAGACAAGGATGGCTGGCATTTTACTAATAATGGTAAATATACGGTTAAATCAGGATATGCGGTGGAAAGGATTTACCCAGATACAGAAAAACAACCAGTTTTCAATGGTCCAACGGTGGATGCATTGAAGGCTTTTTGTTGGCAGGTTAAATGTCCACCAAAGATGAAACACTTCCTATGGCAGATTGTATCAGGGTGTGTTGCGGTTAAAAAGAATTTAAAAACACGTGGGATGCAAGGGGAAATTAGCTGTGATCGATGTGGGAATGCATAGGAGTCCTTGAATCATGTATTCTTTGAATGTCCTCCAGCGAGGCAAGTTTGGGCTTTATCAACGATACCGACAAACCCGAATATTTTTCCAACAGAATCATTATTCACCAATATGGATCATTTATTCTGGAGAGTGCTACCCAAGATGAATGATTCCCAGTTTGCATGGATACTATGGTATATTTGGAAAGCAAGAAATGGCAAGGTATTTAGTAATCTGGATATTGATGCGAGGGATACTCTAAAACTGGCGGAAACGGAATCTACTATGTGGGCTGCGGCTCAAGAGTTGGACATACGGCAAACTATACAACCTCAAGTAAATCAACCAGTCAATATCCCAGGGAGATGGTGTTTCACAGATGGTTCGTGGAAGGATAAAGAACCTTTCTCGGGACAAGGCTGGTATAGTACCCTGGAAAGATACGAGGGACTAATGGGGGCGAGAAATGTTCGACCTAGTATGTCACCACTTCATTCGGAGGTGGAGGCACTGATTTGGGCAATGGAATGCATGAGAAATTTACGACAGTTTCAGGTTACGTTTGCAACGGATTGTTCTCAGTTGGTGAAGATGGTTTCGGAACCAGAGGAGTATCCAGCGTTTGCAAGTTATCTGGAGGATATCAAGAGGTTACGAAGTAGTTTCCACAGCTCACAACTCATTCATGTACCACGGACGGCAAACTCAAGGGCGGATCGTTTAGCACGTAGTGCCAGGCAACAATCGTCTTTTGTCGTTCACATGGATGCAGAGCTACCAGTTTGGTGTACAGAGTCTATATGAATCTGTATGTTTGATGACAAAAAAAAAAAAAAAGTAAACTAAATATTAAAAAATTAGAATGATTCCTATATACCAAGAAAGATAGTTTAGAATACATTAATTAAAATGTAGAATGTGGTTTGAAAATTTTAAACAAAAGTGAAGAATATAAATTTCAGTATATAGAAGATTTACCAAAAACTCATTATTTTCAAAAATGTTAACCCACGGATTTTGAAAAAATTTCAAAAATATGAAAATCTGGTTTTAGTGTATAGTTTCATCGAGCACTAACATAAGATGATGGTCAAAGAGTTTAGAACTTCTGTTGCCTCCGTTTCTCTAGATAATGAATATTTTATAATTATAATTCACCTAATTTAGGCAGTATATGAAATTATAGTAAACTAAATATTAAAAAATTAGAATGATTCCTATATACCATGAAAGATAGTTTATAATACATTAATTAAAATTTAGAATGTGGTTTGAAAATTTTAAACAAAAGTGAAAAGTATAAACTTCAGTATATAGAGGATTTACCGAAAACTGATTATTTTCGAAGGGGTTAACCCACAGATTTTGAAAAAAATTCAAAAATATGAAAATCTGGTTTTAGTGTATAGTTTCATCGAGCACTAACATAAGATGATGGTCAAAGAGTTTAAAACTTCTGTTGCCTCCGTTTCTCTAGATAATGAATATTTTATAATGGTAATTCTACTAATTTAGGCAGTATATGAAATTTTAGTAAACTAAATATTAAAAAATTAGAATGATTCCTATATACCAAGAAAGATAGTTTATAATACATTAATTAAAATTTAGAATGTGGTTTGAAAATTTTAAACAAAAGTGAAAAGTATAAACTTCAGTATATAGAGGATTTACCGAAAACTGATTATTTTCGAAGGGGTTAACCCACAGATTTTGAAAAAAATTCAAAAATATGAAAATCTGGTTTTAGTGTATAGTTTCATCGAGCACTAACATAAGATGATGGTCAAAGAGTTTAAAACTTCTGTTGCCTCCGTTTCTCTAGATAATGAATATTTTATAATGGTAATTCTACTAATTTAGGCAGTATATGAAATTTTAGTAAACTAAATATTAAAAAATTAGAATGATTCCTATATACCAAGAAAGATAGTTTATAATACATTAATTAAAATTTAGAATGTGGTTTAAAAATTATAAACAAAAGTGAAAAGTATAAACTTCAGTATATAGAGGATTTACCGAAAACTCATTATTTTCGAAGGGGTTAACCCTCGGATTTTGAAAAAAATTCAAAAATATGAAAATCTGGTTTTAGTGTATAGTTTCATCGATCACTAAAATAAGATGATGGTCAAAGAGTTTAGAACCTCTGTTGTCTCCGTTTATCTCGATAATGAAGATTTTATAATGGTAATTCTACCAATCTAGACAGTATATGAAATTTTAGTAAACTAAATATTAAAAAATTAGAATGATTCCTATATACCATGAAAGATATTTTAGAATACATTAATTAAAATGTAGAATGTGGTTTGAAAATTTTAAACAAAAGTGAAGAATATAAATTTCAGTATATAGAGGATTTACCAAAAACTCATTATTTTCGAAGGGGTTAACCAACGGATTTTGAAAAACTTTCAAAAATATGAAAATCTGGTTTTAGTGTATAGTTTCATCGAGCACTAAAATAAGATGATGGTCAAAGAGTTTAGAATCTATGTTGTCTCCGTTTCTCTAGATAATGAAGATTTTATAATGGTAATTCCACTAATCTAGGCAGTATATGAAATTTTAGTAAACTAAATATTAAAAAATTAGAATGATTCCTATATACCAAGAAAGATAGTTTAGAATACATTAATTAAAATGTAGAATGTGGTTTGAAAATTTTAAACAAAAGTGAAGAATATAAATTTCAGTATATAGAAGATTTACCAAAAACTCATTATTTTCAAAAATGTTAACCCACAGATTTTGAAAAAAATTCAAAAATATGAAAATCTGGTTTTAGTGTATAGTTTCATTGAGCACTAACATAAGATGATGGTCAAAGAGTTTAGAACTTCTGTTGCCTCCGTTTGTCTAGATAATGAATATTTTATAATTGTAATTCACCTAATTTAGGCAGTATATGAAATTTTAGTAAACTAAATGTTAAAAAATTAGAATGATTCCTATATACCAAGAAAGATAGTTTATAATACATTAATTAAAATTTAGAATGTGGTTTAAAAATTTTAAACAAAAGTGAAAAGTATAAACTTCAGTATATAGAGGATTTACCGAAAACTCATTATTTTAGAAGGGGTTAACCCACGGATTTTGAAAAATTTTCAAAAATATGAAAATCTGGTTTTGGTGTATAGTTTCATCGATCACTAACATAAGATGATGAACAAAGAGTTTAGAACCTATATTGTCTCCGTTTCTCTAGATAATGAATATTTTATAATGGTAATTCCACTAATTTAGGCAGTATATGAAATTTTAGTAGACTAAATATTAAAAAAATTAGAATGATTCCTATATACCAAGAAAGATAGTTTATAATACATTAATTAAAATTTAGAATGTGGTTTGAAAATTTTAAACAAAAGTGAAAAGTATAAAATTCAGGATATAGAAGATTTACCGAAAACTCATTATTTTCGAAGGGGTTAACCCACGGATTTTGAAAAAATTTCAAAAATATGAAAATATGGTTTTAGTGTATAGTTTCATCGATCACTAAAATAAGATGATGGTCAAAAAGTTTAGAACCTATGTTGTCTCCGTTTCTCTAGATAATGAATATTTTATAATGGTAATTCCACTAATTTAGGCAGTATATAAAATTTTAGTAAACTAAATATTAAAAATTAGAATGATTCCTATATACCATGAAAGATAGTTTATAATATATTAATTAAAATTTAGAATGTGGTTTGAAAATTTGAAACAAATGTGAAAAGTATAAACTTCAGTATATAGAGGATTTACCTAAAACTCATTATTTTCGAAGGGGTTAACCCACAGATTTTGAAAAAAATTCAAAAATATGAAAATCTGTTTTTAGTGTATAGTTTCATCGATCACTAACATAAGATGATGAACAAAGAGTTTAGAATCTCTTTTGTCTCCGTTTCTCTAGATAGTGAAGATTTTATAATGGTAATTTCACTAATCTAGACAGTATATGAAAGTTTAGTAAACTAAACATTAAAAAATTAGAATGATTCCTATATACCATGAAAAGATAGTTTAGAATACATTAATTCAAATGTATAATGTGGTTTGAAATTTTTAGACAAAAGTAAAGAGTATAAACTTCAGTATATAGAGGATTTACCGAAAACTCATTATTTTAGAAGGGGTTAACCGACGGATTTTGAAAAAATTTCAAAAATATGAAAATCTGGTTTTAGTGTATAGTTTCATCGATCACTAACATAAGACGATGAACAAAGAGTTTAGAACCTATGTTGTCTCCGTTTCTCTAGATAATGAATATTTTATAATGGTAATTCCACTAATTTAGGCAGTATATGAAATTTTAGTAAACTAAATATTAAAAAATTAGAATGATTCCTATATACCAAGAAAGATAGTTTATAATACATTAATTAAAATTTAGAATGTGGTTTGAAAATTTTAAACAAAAGTGAAAAGTATAAACTTCAGTATATAGAGGATTTACCGAGAACTCATTATTTTCGAAGGGGTTAACCCACGGATTTTGAAAAAAAATTCAAAAATATGAAAATCTGTTTTTAGTGTATAGTTTCATCGATCACTAAAATAATATTATGGTCAAAGAGTTTAGAACCTATGTTGTCTCCGTTTATCTCGATAATAAAGATTTTATAATGGTAATTCTACCAATCTAGACAGTATACGAAATTTTAGTAAACAAAATATTAAAAAATTATAATGATTCCTATATACCATGA
Organism: Raphanus raphanistrum subsp. raphanistrum; assembly: GCA_019706035.1. Taxonomy (NCBI): domain Eukaryota; kingdom Viridiplantae; phylum Streptophyta; class Magnoliopsida; order Brassicales; family Brassicaceae; genus Raphanus; species Raphanus raphanistrum. Next base: position 58,162,827 of record CM033988.1, read on the forward strand.
AAGATAGTTTAGAATACATTAATTAAAATGTAGAATGTGGTTTGAAAATTTTAAACAAAAGTGAAGAATATAAATTTCAGTATATAGAAGATTTACCAAAAACTCATTATTTTCGAAGGGGTTAACCCACGGATTTTGAAAAAATTTCAAAAATATGAAAATCTGGTTTTAGTGTATAGTTTCATCGAGCACTAACATAAGATGATGGTCAAAGAATTTAGAACTTCTGTTGCCTCCGTTTCTCTAGATAATGAATATTTTATAATGGTAGTTCCACTAATTTAGGCAGTATATGAAATTTTAGTAAACTAAATATTAAAAAATTAGAATGATTCCTATATACCAAGAAAGATAGTTTATAATACATTAATTAAAATTTAGAATGTGGTTTGAAAATTTTAAACAAAAGTGAAAAGTATAAACTTCAGTATATAGAGGATTTACCGAAAACTCATTATTTTCGAAGGGGGTTAACCCACGGATTTTGAAAAAATTTCAAAAATATGAAAATATGGTTTTAGTGTATAGTTTCATCGATCACTAAAATAAGATGATGGTCAAAGAGTTTAGAACCTTTGTTGTCTCTGTTTATCTCGATAATGAAAATTTTATAATGGTAATTCTACCAATCTAGACAGTATATGAAATTTTAGTAAACTAAATATTAAAAAATTAGAATGATTCCTATATACCATGAAAGATAGTTTAGAATACATTAATTAAAATGTAGAATGTGGTTTGAAAATTTTAAACAAAAGTGAAGAATATAAATTTCAGTATATAGAGGATTTACCAAAAACTCATTATTTTCGAAGGAGTTAACCCACGGATTTTGAAAAAATTTCAAAAATATGAAAATCTTGTTTTAGTGTATAGTTTCATCGAGCACTAACATAAGATGATGGTCAAAGAGTTTAGAACTTCTGTTGCCTCCGTTTCTCTAGATAATGAATATTTTATAATGGTAATTCTACTAATTTAGGCAGTATATGAAATTTTAGTAAAATAAATATTAAAAAATTAGAATGATTCCTATATACCAAGAAAGATAGTTTATAATACATTAACTAAAATTTAGAATGTGGTTTGAAAATTTTAAACAAAAGTGAAAAGTATAAACTTCAGTATATAGAGGATTTACCGAAAACTCATTTTTTCGAAGGGGGGTTAACCCACGGATTTTGAAATAATTTCAAAGATATTAAAATCTGGTTTTAGTGTATAGTTTCATCGATCACTAAAATAAGATGATGGTCAAAGAGTTTAGAACCTTTGTTGTCTCCGTTTATCTCGATAATGAAGATTTTATAATGGTAATTCTACCAATCTAGACAGTATATGAAATTTTAGTAAACTAAATATTAAAAAATTAGAATGATTCCTATATACCATGAAAGATAGTTTAGAATACATCAATTAAAATGTAGAATGTGGTTTTTTAAATTTTAAACAAAAGTGAAGAATATAAATTTCAGTATATAGATGATTTACCAAAAACTCATTATTTTCGAAGGGGTTAACCCACGGATTTTGAAAAAATTTCAAAAATATGAAAATCTTGTTTTAGTGTATAGTTTCATCGAGCACTAACATAAGATGATGGTCAAAGAGTTTAGAACTTCTGTTGCCTCCGTTTCTCTAGATAATTTATATTTTATAATGGTAATTCCACTAATTTAGGCAGTATATGAAATTTTAGTAAACTAAATATTAAAAAATTAGAATGATTCCTATATACCAAGAAAGATAGTTTATAATACATTAATTAAAATTTAAAAAGTGGTTTAAAAATTTTAAACAAAAGTGAAAAGTATAAACTCCAGTATATAGAGGATTTACCGAAAACTCATTATTTTCGAAGGGGTTAACCCATGGATTTTGAAAAATTTCAAAAATATGAAAATCTTGTTTTAGTGTATAGTTTCATCGATCACTAAAATAAGATGATGGTCAAAGAGTTTAGAACCTCTGTTGTCTCCGTTTATCTCGATAATGAAGATTTTATAATGGTAATTCTACCAATCTAGACAGTATATGAAATTTTAGTAAACTAAATATTAAAAAATTAGAATGATTCCTATATACCATGAAAGATAGTTTAGAATACATTAATTAAAATGTAGAATGTGGTTTGGAAATTTTAAACAAAAGTGAAGAATATAAATTTCAGTATATAGAGGATTTACCAAAAACTCATTATTTTCGAAGGGGTTAACCCACGGATTTTGAAAAACTTTCAAAAATATGAAAATCTGGTTTTAGTGTATAGTTTCATCGAGCACTAACATAAGATGATGGTCAAAGAGTTTAGAACCTATGTTGTCTCCGTTTCTCTAGATAATGAAGATTTTATAATGGTAATTCCACTAATCTAGACAGTATATGAAATTTTAGTAAACTAAATATTAAAAAATTAGAATGATTCCTATATACCATGAAAGATAGTTTAGAATACATTAATTCAAATGTAGAATGTGGTTTGAAATTTTTAAACAAAAGTGATGTGTATAAACTTTAGTATAGGATTTACCGAAAACTCATTATTTTCGAAGAGGTTAACCCACGGATTTTGAAAAAAAATCAAAAATATGAAAATCTGGTTTTAGTGTATAGTTTCATCGATCACTAACATAAGATGATGGTCAAAGAGTTTAGAACCTATGTTGTCTCCGTTTCACTAGGTAATGAAGATTTTATAATGGTAATTCCAGTAATATAGACAGTATATGAAATTTTTGTAAACTAAACATTAAAAAATTAGAATGATTCCTATATACCATGAAAGATAGTTTAGAATACATTAATTCAAATGTAGTATGTGGTTTGAAATTTTTTAACAAAATTGAAGTGTATAAACTTCAGTATATAGAGGATTTACCGAAAACTCATTATTTTAAAAGGGGTTAACCCATGGATTTTGAAAAAATTTCAAAAATATGAAAATCTGGTTTTAGAATGATTCCTATTTTAGAATGATTCCTATATACCATGAAAGATATTTTATAATACATTAATTCAAATGTAGAACATGGTTTGAAATTTTTAAACAAAAGTGAAGAGTATAAACTTCAGTATATAGAAGATTTACCGAAAACTCATTATTTTAGAATGGGTTAACCCACGGATTTAGAAAAAAATCAAAAATATGAAAATCTGGTTTTAGTGTATTGCTTCGTCGAGCACTAACATAAGATGATGGTCAAAGAGTTTAGAACTTTTGTTGCCTCCGTTTCTCTCGATAATGAAGATTTTATAATGGTAATTTCACTAATCTAGGCAGTATATGAAATTTTAGTAAAAAAAAGATTTAAAAAAATAGAATGATTCCTATATACAATGAAAGATATTTTAGAATACATTAATTCAAATGTAGAATGTGGTTTGAAATTTTTAAACAAAAGTGAAGAGTATAAACTTCAGTATATAGAGGATTTACTGAAAACTCATTATTTTAGAAGGAGTTAACCCACGGATTTTGAAAAAAATTCAAAAAAATGAAAATCTGGTTTTAGTGTATAGTTTCATCGAGCACTAACATGAGATGATGATCAAAGAGTTTAGAACCTCTGTTTTCTCCGTTTCTCTAGATAATGAAGATTTTATAATGGTAATTTCACTAATCTAGACAGTATATGAAATTTTAGTAAAAAAAATATTAAAGAAAATAGAATGATTCCTATATACCATGAAAGATATTTTAGAATACATTAATTCAAATCTAGAATGTGGTTTGAAATTTTTAAACAAAAGTGAAGAGTATAAACTTCAGTATATAGAGTATTTACTGAAAACTCATTATTTTAGAAGGAGTTAACCCACGGATTTTGAAAAAAAATTCAAAAAAATGAAAATTTGGTTTTAGTGTATAGTTTCATCGAGCACTAACATGAGATGATGATCAAAGAGTTTAGAACCTCTATTTTCTCCGTTTCTCTAGATAATGAAGATTTTATAATGGTAATTCCACATATCTAGGCAGTATATGAAATTTTAGTAAACTAAATATTAAAAAATTAGAATGATTTCTATATACCATGAAATATAGTTTAGAATATATTAATTCAAATGTAGAATGTGGTTTGAAATTTTTAAACAAAAGTGAAGAGTATAAACTTCAGTATATAGAGGATTTACCAAAAACTCATTATTTTCGAATGGGTTAACCCACGGATTTTGAAAAAAAAATTGAAAATTTGAAAATCTTGTTTTAGTGTATAGTTTCATCGAGCACTAACATAAGATGATGGTCAAAGAGTGTAGAACCTCTTTTGTCTCCGTTTCTCTCGATAATGAAGATTTTATAATGATAATTCCATTAATCTAATCTAGGCAGTATATGAAATTTTAGTAAACTAAATATTAAAAAATTAGAATGATTTCTATATACCATGAAAGATAGTTTAGAATATATTAATTCAAATGTAGAATGTGGTTTGAAATTTTTAAACAAAAGTGAAGAGTATAAACTCCAGTATATAGAGGATTTACCAAAAACTCATTATTTTCGAAGGGGTTAACCCACGGATTTTGAAAAGAATTCAAAAATATGAAAATCGTGTATAGTTTTATCGAGCACTAACATAAGATGATGGTCAAAGAGTGTAAAACCTCTTTTGTTTTCGTTTCTCTTGATAATGAAGATTTTATAATGGTAATTCCACTAATCTAGGCAGTATATGAAATTTTAGTAAACTAAATATTAAAAAATTAGAATGACTCCTATATACCATAAAAGATATTTTATAATACATTAATTCAAATGTAGAATGTGGTTTGAAATTTTTTAACAAAAGTGAAAAGTATAAACTTCAGTATATAGAGGATTTACCGAAAACTCATTATTTTAAAAAGGTTAACCCACAGATTTTGAAAATTATTCAAAAATATGAAAATCTGGTTTTAGTGTATAGTTTCATCGAGCATTAACATAAGATGATGGTCAAAGAGTTAACCTCTTTTGTCTCCGTTTCTTTAGATAATGAAGATTTTATAATGGTAATTTCATTAATCTAGACAGTATAATTTTTAGTATACTAAACATTAAAAAAAATAGAATGATTTCTATATACCATGAAAGATAGTTTAGAATACATTAATTTAAATGTAGAATGTGGTTTGAAAATTTTAAATGATTTTATAGTGGTAAGTCCAATGATTTAAGCATAGTGGTAAGTCCAGTGATTTATATTCTTGAGAGAAACGGAGACAACAAAAATTTCAAACCTCTTTGACCATCATCATATGTCAATACATGATGCAACTATTCATTTAAACAAGATTTTCATATTTATTGAACTTTTTCAAAATTTGTGGATTAATCACTATGAAAATATAAATTTTTTGTTAATTTCTATATATTGTAAATTTTATATTCGTTAAAGTTGTTTAAAATTTTCTTACTGCATTATTAATTTGTATTAATCTATTATAACTGAACTATATATAAAAACAGCAAAATTGCGTGTATAAATAAATATAAAAAAAAATATATCAATAAGAATCTGGTCTGTATACATAGAAGTCGTGGGTATGATGATAATCTCGTAAGCTGAAACAATCCACAAACCGGTGATCGTTGGAATTAGCCTGAACATAGGCCGGTTGATCGAGATCCTAAAGGTGCAAAAACTGAAGACTTGCGGTTCTGTATTGGATTGAGAATCTCTGATTTGTATAATAAATCTACAAGATCCTGTAAAACCCCACTAAACAAGTACATCATCAATCTGATTTGCTCCTGATGCTGTAGATGTTGCCAACGGTTCCCACAATGCTAACCACCACAGCCAAGATTAGCATTAACCACGAGACAGATCTCTCCACAAAGCTTAACGTATTGCTCTGTTTCCCTAACCGTAATGCGATAAGAGCAGGGAAGGTAAAACCAAGGGAAACCGCTGATGTTGCCCCAGTGAATTTGAAAGCAGTCCATATGTTTGGGATCATGGTGGAGCCGATGTAAATAAGAGCCAGCAAGACCAAGGTGAGCCCCAGAGATCTCTTTTTGCTTTCGGAGAGAGGAGGCGAGCCTTCAAACAACAAGGTATTAACGGTTTCCCTCAAGGAGAAATGAATGACGGGGAAGACGAGAACTAGATGGAGAATGTATCCGATTCTGACAACGTAATTCACCGCAGAGCTGAAACGGATGCCTAGATCTTGATCAAAGTTGGTCAAGATATCAGCTTCGGTGGCCACACCGAAGAGAAGATAGCCTGATATGGCAGTCGAAGCATAGACAACAACGCAGATAGCTGTGGTGATTCTCCCAACTTTGTTCATCTTATGAGGCGAACGACCTTCGAGCTCGTTATAGATGGGCTGGACATTGAAATGACAGACGTAAGCGTTTGACATAATCGGAATCACCACGAGAAGATCCAAGATGGCTTCTTTGGAGCTAAAATCAGGACTCATCCTGGGAGTATCAATAGTTCCTTCGATAAGCTTAATCGCCGCAACAGCGAAACAGACAACAACGAAGACAACAGCAAGAGCGACGGAAGCAGCAGAAGTAACGCTCAAGGAATCAATCTTGTTCAAAGCACAGAGAGGAGCCAAGAAGACAACCATAACAACCAAAATCAAAACTTTACGGTGATCCCAAAACCCATTCCCTAACCACTGATCCAAAACACCAATGTGATGAAGAGAACCAGACATGACATCACCCATTATAATGAGGTAAACAACGAGGACGCCGCCGTTGTTAACGATGATACAAATCTCAGACAAAACCCTAGCGGTCTTCCCCATGGCGAACTGCACAACCTCGCCGTAAGATCTGGACTTGTAAAGAACCGAGAACCTAATCAAAAGCTCGACGCTGATCTCCGACAAAACCGCCATGAGGAGGATCAAAACAAAACCGAGAACCAAGCCGAGGACTTTCATGGTGGCGGGCAATGCCATGATCCCAGCGCCGATGATGGATGTGGTGAGGTTGAAAACGGCGCCGTAGATCCCAGATCCTTGATTGGATTTGCCACGGGAGAGTGGATAATCAGCGATGTCGAAGTCTAGATCGTCGGCTTGTTCGACGAGGCTGCGGGAATCGTCGAAATCATTGACGAAGCTTTCTTCATCGGAAGGAGGAAGCAACTTGGTCTGTTGTTTCTGTAACTCCACGTAAGACTTTTTCGAAATGACGGAGTAACTGCTATCCATTTCCCCCCTCCCCTAGATCTAATTGAGATGTAAACTCTGTCTCTCTCTGAAACCAATCGCAATTAGAGAGAAAGGAGATGAACTTACAAACAGATGATCCAAGATTGAAGATGACGAAAGTCGGATACTTTTTTGAGAGAGGGAGAGAGAGATTGTTGAAAAAAGAAAAGATAAATCAAAGATGGTGAATTGAATTGAATTTGGGGGGTTAAGGGGTCAACAACAACGTCTCGATTGGTCCTTCTTCCTGCCTCGTAGGCGAGCGAGCGAGAGAGAGAGAGAGAGAGAGATTTGATTAGGAGAATGGTAAACTTCTACTCCACACGTGGCGTGGCGTTGCTTTATTAATCAAAGGCAGGATTAACTTTTTTCAGACTTCAAGTCTTGTTGCGGACAAAAGCCTTTTAATTTCGTCCCTTTTTAACAAAAGCCTTCTCCTCCTCAGATTCTTGTTAGCAAACACCAAGCCAAAAACAAAAAAACTTTGTGGTTTTAAAATTTTTTTTTTTTGTCGGTCATTAGAACATAGTATCCTTGTTTTGGAGAACCAAGAAAAGAAAAAACACTCACTTTTATGATCTAAAAGTTGAAAAACATTCACTTGGTTGAGCTGTGTTTTATCGAGAAAACATTCACTAGCAGCAAGAGACTGGGCTGCTAAAGAATTCAGCAATGATCCAGATGTAAGTGTCTTAGATATATTTTCATGATCTTGAAGCTCTCTTAACTTCCAAGCAATGTTTCAAATAAAATTTAATACAAAATGTAAGCATATTCAAGTTTCAAGTTTGCTTAGATTAGAAGTTCCAATTGTTTGTTTAAGAATCTGATAACAACAGACATTTACGTCTTTGTTTCTTTCTGTGTTTAACACTACCTCGAGAGGAGAGACAGACTTGATAACAACCAACCAAAAAATGAAAACTGTGGGTTTAGATTGAATGGATTATTTCTCTTACTAAAATTTTCAAAACATTGCTTGGACGTCATGAAGAAGAGAACTCTAGCCATTGAACATAAACACAAATAACAAACAATTGACTGCAACTTTGGGCTTTGGACATTTCACCAAACAAGGCAAGTCAGTAGGATCTCGGTCTTCTCTACAGATACTTTCTTGCAAGTGCACGCACCTTGGTGTCAAAATGTGACGATGAAATCCGAGAACCGGGCAGATACAATGGATTCAGAAGAATCTGCATCATGAGCAAACGATTCCCATCATATATCATTTTCGACAATTTAACAATGTTACTACCGAATTTAGATCAGATAAAAGAAGAGATACCTTAATATAAAGCTCATGAACCTCCTGGAAGAAGCTCTTGATGCCGTCTTCATTGCGTGAATCATGAAGGAGCATGAGTCGTGTATGTGCGATAGTTGAATCAAGGAAGATAAATTTAAAATTTTGGATATAACCTTAGTCTGTTAACCACAAAAGAAAGGCACGTACCAATCTCACAATATATACTTAGATGAATGGATGAATCAGAAGAAGAAAATGATCATTTGCAGTTGAATTTAAAAGAGTTCAAAAAAATGTGAGTAAGAAAAGGATATGGCCAGCGGTAACATAGACAGACACAACCAGATCGTTAAACCTGTCAACTGACTTCAAGAACCTGAAGAGTTTATATATGATGATGATGATGATGATGATAATGAGATGGAATTCTTCGGTATAAATATTTCACAAAAGGCTACTTTACTTACATGGCACTTGTAGTCCAAGCAAGGTCTTGGACAACATCTAATGCAGCGTGTAGTATAAACTGGTGCAACTGAGCAGCATCTTCTCTCTGCCAAAACGCAGAGAACAAAGTAGGCATTAAATTTTAAACAAAGGTGAAGTAGCAAAACTTCAAATTATCACCAGCTTAATGAACAAGAGTAATATAACCATATATATATATAGTCGATCCAATGAATGTCAAAATGACTAGTTAGGTGTATGTATGAAAGAAAGAAAGAAAGAGAAAGAAAAGTAGTACTTTGGCAGCAGAACCAACTTCAGCTTCATAGATGGGAATATCATTCCGACCCACTATTATAAAGCACGCTGTGTTAGCCATTCCGTCTACAAAATAGACCAAGATCTTGTGTCTCCTCCTGAAATACAAAAAAAAAAATCAAAAATGTGAATTTGGAGCTTTTGCTTCACATGGATCAAGTCGACGAAACAGGTAGACTTGGAAATAATCAATCAAATATTCTAAATACAATTGAATCCAAAGTAATCGAGGTTAAAGTTTCTATTAGATCAACAGGGATCAACAATTATAATTGTCAATAGACACAATAAAATAAAAAGGAGAAAAACTCACTCACGTCTAGAAATGAATGCAAGTGAGCGATGCGAAAAGCTGCAGTAAATTCAACCAGGCAGGATCGCACAGTCCTCAAACGCGATGAATCACAACTCCAATTCTTCGAATGAAAAAGATGAACAAGGAGCTGGAGATTAACAATCCAATCCAGGGAATTGCTAAGTATATTGGGCCTATTTCAGTTTACTATTGGGTTTCAAAGCCATTCTATCTATAAATTTTTTTAAATTATTAGATATGGCCCATATAAACCCAAATAACAGGCCCTACAATAGCCCAATATAGACATGAGTGATAGTATCGACGCCGTCTTAACCCTGGGGAGGTCGGTCTGTTACCTGACTTTTATCTGTTTGCGATTCGAGAGTTAGAGAGAAAGAGATCTGCTTTAGGTTTTCGTTTCCATCGTACTGAAAGGAAGCGTCTTTCTTCTGAGTGGATTTTCAATAATCATGGAAGTAGACGATGATTACGTGGAGTACGTTCCAGTGGCGAAGCGTAGAGCGATGGAAGAGCAGAAGATTCGCCAACGGAAGGGAAAAGTGTTAGAGCTGGAGGAAGAATCCTCGGAGAAGGAGAAGCTCGCCGAATCCAAACCTAGCTTGCTCGTCCAAGCAACTCAGCTCAAGCGAGATGTACCCGAAGTCAGCGCCACCGACCAAATCATCCTACAAGAGAAGGAGATGATGGAGCATCTCTCCGACAAGAAGACCCTCATGTCTGTTCGTGAGTTAGCCAAAGGTATCACTTACACGGAGCCTCTTTTAACAGGCTGGAAACCCCCTTTGCGTATTAGGAAGATGTCGAGGAAGCAGATGGATCTGATCAGGAAGCAGTGGCATATCATTGTTAGCGGAGAAGACATTCCTCCTCCGATCAAGAGCTTCGAGGATATGAAGTTCAAGAAACCTATTCTGCAGACGCTCAGGGAGAAAGGGATAGTGCAGCCGACTCCTATTCAGGTTCAGGGTCTTCCTGTGATTCTTTCTGGGAGAGATATGATTGGGATTGCGTTCACCGGTTCTGGGAAGACCATGGTTTTCGTGCTTCCTATGATCATGATTGCTCTTCAGGAGGAGAAGATGATGCCTATTGGTCCTGGAGAAGGTCCCATTGGCCTTATTGTTTGTCCCTCTAGAGAGCTTGCTAGGCAGACTTATGATGTTGTTGAACAGTTTGTCGCTCCTTTGGTTCAGGCTGGTTACCCGCCTTTGAGGTCTTTGCTTTGCATTGGAGGTGTGGATATGAGGTCCCAGTTGGATGTTGTCAAGAGAGGTGTTCACATTGTTGTTGCTACCCCTGGGAGGTTGAAGGACTTGCTCGCCAAGAAAAAGATGAACTTAGATGCCTGCAGGTAAGTAACCAACCCTATCTAATTATGTTTGTTTCCACTTATGCCTTGACTCTTGTTATCCATTAGCCTAGTTTCGTGGTTTAGGTGTGGTTTATTGCGCCTGTTTTGTCGTTAACTCCTAGTAAATGCCAGAGATCGATAGGATTGTCTAGGTTCTGTCAGCACTTTACTATGTGATTCGATATGGTTTCTTTTCTCTGAACCAAACTTGCAGCGCTCTTTTTTTTTTCTTTCTGAATGTATCTTTTTCTCTTGAGAGTCCTAAGGCTGTGCCATGTACTTCATGTTAGTTGGACGATGATGTTTACCTTACTTTCTTCTTCCTGATATAGGTACCTGACGCTTGATGAGGCAGATAGGTTGGTTGATTTGGGTTTTGAAGATGACATTAGGGAAGTCTTTGACCATTTTAAGTCTCAGCGTCAAACTCTTCTCTTCTCTGCCACTATGCCCACCAAAATTCAGATCTTTGCCAGAAGTGCTCTCGTGAAACCTGTGACAGTTAACGTAGGAAGAGCTGGAGCTGCCAATCTCGATGTCATCCAGGAGGTTGAATACGTCAAACAAGAAGCAAAGATTGTTTACCTCCTCGAGTGCCTGCAGAAAACCTCTCCACCGGTTCTTATTTTCTGTGAGAACAAGGCTGATGTTGATGATATCCACGAGTACTTGTTACTGAAAGGAGTGGAAGCCGTTGCTATCCACGGAGGAAAAGACCAGGAGGACAGAGAGTACGCCATCTCTTCGTTCAAAGCCGGGAAGAAAGACGTCTTGGTCGCGACTGACGTTGCTTCCAAGGGTCTTGACTTCCCTGATATACAGCATGTGATAAACTACGACATGCCTGCGGAGATTGAGAACTATGTGCATAGGATAGGAAGAACAGGACGGTGTGGGAAAACTGGGATAGCAACTACGTTTATAAACAAGAACCAAAGCGAGACCACGCTGCTTGATCTGAAACACTTGTTGCAAGAAGCTAAACAGAGGATTCCGCCTGTCCTTGCTGAGCTGAATGATCCGATGGAGGAAGCAGAGAGCATTGCGAATGCAAGTGGTGTCAAGGGTTGTGCTTACTGTGGGGGTCTGGGACATCGTATTAGAGACTGTCCAAAACTTGAGCAGCAGAAGAGTGTGGCAATATCTAACTCCAGGAAAGACTATTTTGGCTCTGGTGGATACAGAGGAGAGATCTAATCTGTGTTCCAATCTTGTATCCCTTTTGCAAGTTCTTATGATCTTAGCTGTCACTGACATTCATATGTAAAAGGTGACAAACGTATAATGTGTGTTTTTGAAAGCGACCCTACAGTGGTACAAACTTGCAATAGATATTTGGTTCTTCATGCAGCCATCATAACTTTTTTCATTTCCATGGCAATAAGGCTGTCACTTGATTTCAATGCTAGAGATGATAAAAAGGTGAAAAATTTTAAATATATGTCCATACGAAAAATCTTAAGAGGTAAAAAAGTAAAAAAGTAAAAATTTTGAACAAGAGTTACAAAATAAATAGGACAGATGTATTGGCAATTGAATCCGAATGTATTCATACCGTTACAAGTTACTAATTGAGTCCAAGCATGGCAACAATTAAAACTTTGACCAATGCATATAAATGCTTTTGAACAAGTACTTTGACTAATATTTTCAGTTTTGGTTACTGTTAAGTTTTGACTAATAATTAATTGATAGACAATGTATTCATAGCAATCTCAAAACTATAAATAGAGACTACTGCATCATAAGTAACTCAATTCATAAACATAAAGAAGAAGAAGAAGAAAATGAGTAAAGTAATGAGCATGGTGTGGATAATGATGATACTGGCTGTTTTGGTCATAGGAGGTGAGGCAAAAACCGAAATAGAATGCAGTAAGATTTGCCGTCCCCACTGCCAGCGCTCATCACCAGCGTCAGAATGTGCGGCTTGTCGTACAAAATGTTACAAGTCTCCACCTGTTGCAATGAGAGGCAAGAACCGCCGCATGGTTTCAGAGGACCACAAACAGCAATAGATCTTATTTGCTTTTATATCTAAATTATATATACAATAACACATGGTGACTATACATGTAAGGATCCAAACCTTTTAATATTTCTATGCAACGGTTTAATTAGATGAGATTGTTCTATGTTCTGTTTCTTTTCGTTATTTCAACAAATCAAACATGTTCAATTTATAACTAGTGTCTGATGGTTGGTCATTTCAATGAAGTATCCAACTTTGATTCTCGATTCTTAGCATTTTTTTTTGTCGGCCTTATCTCAGAAGCCAGTCGGAAGCAATAAAGCGCGTGATATGCTTGTCGTAGCCTGGTTGGCTTATTGGCAAAAGAACACAAGTATAACATCATTTTCACTTTTCTTAATGAGACCACTAAACAAAAAGTAAACCACCGCCACCGAATACAAAAAGAAGATGTAAAAAGAGTGAGAAATAGGCTTTTATATATATATGAGTTGAGCCTTTGTTCACGAGAAGATCCTGAAGAGGAAACCTCCATGTGTGGCAAAGAAGGGAGCAAAGACGAGAGACTCAACAGCCATTAGCTTTATCAATATGTTAAGCGACGGTCCTGATGTATCCTTCAATGGGTCTCCTATTGTGTCACCTATCACTGCTGCCTTGTGTGGCTCTGACCCTTTTGGTCCTAAGCTCCTCGCATGCTCTGATGCCCCCGCCTGCATCATCATTTCACAGTCCTCAAACCTCTCTCTTATGATATTTTTTTCACAATATACACTCTTTCTCTCTCACACTTTGCTTACCTCAATGTACTTCTTGGCATTGTCCCAGGCTCCACCAGTGTTGGATGCTGATATCGCAATCTGTTTATTAACAATCTCAGTGAACGTGCATGGAAACTTACGGAATTATTTTAATGGTTCATATAAGATTAATTACCTGAACTCCGGAGATAAGGGAGCCAGCGAGGACACCAGAGAGGGTCTCAACGCCAAAGAAGAAACCAACAATGAGAGGAGTAAGCATGACAAGGCAACCAGGAGGAATCATTTCCTTGATGGAAGCATCCGTTGAGATCTTTACGCATGTTGCATAGTCTGGTTTCGCAGTACCTTCCATGAGTCCAGGGATGGTGTTGAACTGCCTCCTCACTTCTTCCACCATCTTAAGAGCTGCACTTCCCACGCTCTTCATCGTCATTGCAGAGAACCAATACGGAAGCATCGCTCCAACAAGCAGCCCTATCACCACCTTTGGTGTCAACACATCCACCGTCTGTATTCCTGCTCGGCTCACAAATGCACCAAACAGAGCCAACGACACAAGAGCAGCAGAACCAATCGCAAATCCCTGTTGTACAGTACATAACAAACCACAAGCTTGAGCACTGTGGTTTATTTTGTATAAAACTGACAATGATATATACCTTTCCGATAGCAGCAGTGGTGTTTCCAGCAGCATCAAGAGCGTCAGTTCTTTCACGGATGCGATGGCTCATTCCAGCCATCTCAGCAATACCACCAGCATTGTCACTGATTGGACCATAAGCATCAATCGCCAGACCAGTAGCAATGGTACTGAGCATCCCAAGAGCAGCAACAGCCACACCGTACATTGCAGCAAAGCTGAAGCTAACAAATATACTGACAGCAATGGCAAAGATTGGAATGATGACGGATTTGTATCCAAGAGCAAGTCCAAATATAACGTTGGTTGCTGCTCCGGTCCTGCATGAATCTGCAACGTCTTGCACAGGGCTGCAAAATCACACACAGACATAATAAAATTGGTCATAAAAGAAAGAGAAACTGAGAATGATCAATATTGGGGCAAACTAGTCTCTTTTACCTGTATGCATTGCTTGTGTAGTATTCAGTAACAAAGCCGATAATGAGTCCAGCCCAGAGACCAACAGCAACACATAGGAATAGCTCCCTGCATATTTGTAAGCAACACACTTTGGTAAAAGGGTTCACACAAAAAAAAAAGCAAATGAAACCAATCAAAAAGGATCTTACCAGTTTTTCACAACTTTCTGTGTCCCAAAGTTGTAGATGGTGAAGGAAGATGGTAATCCAATCCACGACACTAGAGCGATTCCAACTGTCATGATAACGGTTGAAATAATAAGCTGGTTTTTCAAAGCTGGTTCGATCTCCTTTACTGCCTTAATCTCAGAGATGTCGGTTGCATAGAGGGTAGTGATCAAACAAACCAAGATTCCCACTGAACTGATGAGCAATGGGAAGAGCATGGCAGTGAAATCATGGTTGATTCCAAAGGAGGAGATGGAAGCAACAACAAGCGCAGCACAAGATGACTCTGCGTATGATCCAAAGAGATCAGAGCCCATCCCAGCAATGTCACCAACG
This sequence comes from Raphanus raphanistrum subsp. raphanistrum, assembly GCA_019706035.1. Classification (NCBI taxonomy): domain Eukaryota; kingdom Viridiplantae; phylum Streptophyta; class Magnoliopsida; order Brassicales; family Brassicaceae; genus Raphanus; species Raphanus raphanistrum. The sequence continues at coordinate 58,178,019 of CM033988.1, forward strand.
TTGTCACCCACATTATCAGCAATAACCTGAAACATAAACAACAATTAATTAATCAACTTCTCAGGTAACTAAGAAACATAAAGAATGTGTCTTACAGCAGGGTTTCTTGGATCATCTTCGGGAATATTCCTTTCGACTTTGCCGACAAGGTCAGCACCAACATCAGCAGCCTTAGTGTAGATCCCACCACCAACTCTACCAAAGAGGGCCATGGAAGATCCACCAAGACCATAACCAGTGATGGACTCAAAAAGACCCTCCCAGTCATCGCCGTAGTAAATCTTGAAGAGATTAATAGTAATATAAAGAACCAAGAGACCGTTGGCAGCGAGGAGGAAACCCATGACAGCGCCAGACCTGAAGGCAACGATGAAGGCCTTTCCAACGCCTCTCCTCGCTTCCAGAGTGGTTCTAGCATTGGCGTAAGTGGCGATCTTCATACCGAGGAAACCAGAGAGGACAGAAGTGACAGCGCCGAGGACGAAGGAGATGGTGCTGAAGAGGGCAGTGGCGAGAGCAGGCTTGCATGTTGTAGTCTTGTCGTAAGAGCAAGGCTGGCTCTTGGTGCTGAATCCTTGGACAGAGCCGAGGAAGAGAAAGATGATGGCGGCAAAGAGAACCATGAAAACGCCAACGTATTTGTACTCGGTGAACAGGAATGAGGTTGCACCTATTCATGTACACACGGAAGAGATCACATGTTCTTTAACAAGACAACCGAGTTATTTTTACCAAAAAAAACAAAAATACAAGGAAGTTTCAAAATTTCCAAAACATATTTTCACCACCTTTAAAACAAAAAGAAAAAAGTTTCAATTTTTTTCTCTGTTTTTTCTCTGTTTTCTAAGGAATTTTTAAAAATATTTCAAAAAAATAACAGAGAAAATCTTTTTTAAAAAAAAAAAGGCAAAAGCAAAATCAAACAAGAGTTGTCTATCACCTTCAGAAATAGCGGTCTGAATCTCAGCGCACTTGGCGACGACGCTCTGATCATTAACACCTTCCTCTTCCTCTATCAGATAATCCCCATTTACATTCTTTCCGTCTTCTTCTGTTACTGATGACGAAGACGACGACGCGCCACCATCTGCGGTGAGTTTCACGCAAGAGACTATATACCACTGGAACAGCGAGAAGGCTATTCCCACTACAGCGCACACCGGCACCAAGATCTCCGTCCAAAGCTCCGGTAACAACGCCTTCCCTATCATATCTTTATCTCTCTCTCCTTAAAACACTGTAACGCTAATCAAATGAGAATCAAAGGATAAAAGAAAGAGAGACTTTTGATGCTTCTAAAGAGATATATGAATGAAGTGAAGCAACTCGGTGAGCTATCGTGTCGTTTTTATAAGAAAGGAGTCTCGAATAAAGACAGTTGTAATTTTCTACGCTTGTGGCACGGTTATTACTATGCACCTACTTCTATGAACCGTTCAAACTTAATCTGACGGCCAAATTCTAACGTGTTAGTCTATGGAAAATTATTAATTTACGCGCCGGATAAGGTAGATAACCACGTCACATCCACGTGGCGTAGTAGACTCACGAAATGTTTACTGGAGGATCCTAAACGTAACCGCGGTTTTATAGGTCATGCGGAATTAAAATACGGTACGCAGTTCGTACAAATTACAGAATAAATTTGGATTTGATAGAAAAAATAGTGTGGTTTTGATAAAAGAAATAGTGAGATTTTATAAGAAAAAATAATGTGAAAAATATAATATAATATTTTTGTTTTAATTTAAATAATAGATATTTTTTAAAACAAAAATTTAAATAGAACATAAGGATACAAATATGTCTGAGAATTTCTGTATTGATTCGACTCGGTTCGAATACTTTGGATATCAGATAGTTAGATATAAGGTTAAATGATCTATTTACTACTTAACTATTTTAGGTATGGGTTTGGTTCAATTCGGTTTAAATAACATAACTAGAAATCGGAAAATATTGGAAAAAAACGGTCTTCATTCAATTCCGGTTTGGTTATTTCGATTAATTCGAATAATTCATGTTAAATATCAGATATTTTAGATAAATATCAAATAATTAGAATGATTTAGATAAAAATTTCAGATATTTAGAGTTACTTTGGATATTTCGGATAAATATATTTGAAATGTTTACAGATATTTTGTATAATTTATAAAAATCTAATTAATTCAAATATTTTATATTTTTTTAACAGAATTTAAATTATAAATATATATTTGGTTATATTATATAATATTTTATATATTCGGATACCAATTTGTTTCTGGTATAATTATTTTGAATATATAAATATAAAATCATTCGGGTATTTGAAATTTTTTCATCTGATTCCAGTTTTAGTATTTCGGTTTAGTTTGGTTCAGTTAAGTTTTGATTGAGGTTCAGTTTTTGGATTTTAGGTATTTTGCCCAAGCCTAGATACAAATCTCCAAATAGCACTAATCTAATGATAAAATAATTAAATTATTTAAAACCCTTAACCATAATAAAGAAAAGGATCGCTTGTTTTAAAATACTAACTAATTTTCAAAAAGGTTGAGTACGTTTTCAGAAAACCGCTGCTTATGAGACATGTTGTGGTTTTTGCTACTGTACACTTATTTTATAACGTAACTGCGGTTGTGTCGTGGTTTTTGACTACTGTACACTGTTTTATAACACAACTGCGGTTTTCGTTTTTTTTTCTTTAAACGTACACCTCTAAAGAAGAATTGTGAATGGTAATTGAAGTTTGTTTTTGAAAATTCTGCACTGAAATAAGCTAATTATAATTGTCGCCAATCACAACCTAAGATGCCACCGCACTGAAATAAGCGAAATAAACTATCTAATTAATGTTAATGTTAATTAGATAGTTTCACGTATATTTCGGTAAGGTTGAATATACCTCGAACACTGTAAGTCTAGTCATCACTCTCATCTTTCTCCATCTTATTACACGGCTCCACGTCCTCTGGCATTCATACGATTTTCCTTAACGTACAATATAATGATAGTGTTTTAGTTTGCATGGATTGATTCAAACGAATATTATAATTGTTGTTTTATATGATGTACATTGACAACACATGCTAAACATGCCCCATTTACGATTTAGTCTTCATCCTCTTGTCCCTTTCTGCACGCTAGACGTTACAAAATTAAGGAAATGTAACGTACGTAACAGAAATCTTTTTCGTACATGTGGCTAACATGATGAAGTTTAAGGAGAAAACGTCTTATGGAATATAAAAATACTAAATAGATGTTTTCTAGTAATCTGATGAGACTAGAATCTGTTTCAAGCTCACGTCAATTAGTAAGCCCTGATTGAGACTGGATCAACTGACTTAGAGAAGAGCTGAGAATATCTAAAGAATATTGTAGAATTTCTAAAACCTCATGCTATGGTCACAAATAATCAATACTCTCGAAGGAAAATAAAGCTAAAAATATTAAATCTCATGAGTTAGTTAGGAAGAAACTAATTAAGCCTCTTGTTGTTGTTGTAAGTGTGCTTTATCGGAAGACTTGAAAGTTTGAAGAAACTCTTTGGCCATCTTCAACTCCTGCATCTGCCTCGACTTGTCCCACTTGTGTTCACTCGCTAATATCTCCACCACACGCTTCAAAGCCTGCTCCGCTGCATTTGTATCTAAGAAGGCTATTCTACACCTCCTGGCGATGAAATCCACTGCTGATTCACAGTACTCGTTTCTTGCGCAGTAAGCAACTTCTGCTTCAAGGAACGGATGACCGTGTGCCAGCCTCTTCCCAAGACCCTCTTCTTGAGCAATGGTGGCGACTCGGTCAGCCATTGAACCATAGGCGTGTGACAAATGCTTTGCAGCAGCTGTGTCCATTGTCCCCGGAACCGTTTCCCCACCGTGTGTTTTCTTCATGCGCACGTATTGCTGTGCTAGAGCTGCGAACGAAGACGGGTCCCATCCGTAAGAACCTACAATCTGTAGTTTCTGCGTTACGCAATCGTTTCTAGGTTTCAGCTTTCCTGATTTGATTGCTGCGTCCACCGCGTCTTCCGCCATGCTGAAATGCAATCACTCCATGAGCATTTAGTTTACTAACACAAACGATCGATAACATTGTTTATACAAATCATAAACCCTTTTTACCTTCGATAAGTTGTCCATTTTCCACCTGTAATTGTAACCAGACCAGGACAATCCTCGAGAACAATGTGGTCTCTGGACATATTCTCTGTGTTTTTGGCTGTTGGATCCATGGCCAATGGACGAATACCACTCCAAGCGGAGAGAACATCGGTACGTCGAACCTAGAAAATTTTTATTAAGATCATCAACTATATTATCTTTTAGGAAAAATAAAAGAGGTTTAGGATGGACGTACCTTGATGTTAAGATAGTCGGTGATAGTGTCAAGTATGAATTGAATCTCATCTTCATGAGGTTTTGGAAGCGCAGTGATAGAAGTGGGAGAGTCTGTAGTGCCTGCTACTGTTTTCCCCAACCAAGGTAACATAAACACAACGCGACCATCCTTAGTCTTGGGGACTATCAACCCCATCCCTTGAGGAGAATAGTAGTCAGGCAACACAATGTGTACGCCACTGCTTGGGCATATCATCTGCTTCGACTCGCCATCAGCCATCTTCCTAACCGAATCACAGAAAGGTCCAGCCGCATTAACAACCACTTTAGCGTAAGTGTCAAACTCTTGGCCTAAAGATGTATATATGAAACAATGTGATCATCAGTTAGAGTGTATATATAGAGTTTACACTAAAATATCCAACAAATTGCTTTGTACAAATAATATACCTGAGAGATTGCTACGAATCCGTGCACCAATCACTCTCTCAGTAACATCATCCCTAATAAGGGAGACAACCTCTGCATGGTTCAGAACCAAAGCACCAGCTAACGCGGCAGTACATGCCAAACCAACATTGACACGCGAATCATTCATCTGCCCATCGTAGTACACAACAGTGCCTGTCAAAGTAGTACTCTTGTCTTTCCCTTTACTCGCGAGCGTTGGGAAGAGCTCAACAGACTGTTTAGCAGAGTAATATCTGGAGAGATGCAAGAGTCTTGGTCCAGCAACCAAGTCGTACATTTTCAGTCCCATCCAGAAGTAGACAACTTCGAACCAGCTGAAACAAGGTGTCATGCAGGGGAGTGCGCGGCAGAGATGGGGCGCGTTCTCGATCAGCTGTTTACGCTCCTCCAGCGCGTGAAACACAAGCCGAAGCTGTCCGTAATCAAGATTGAAAACAGCTTTCTCCAAGTAACGAACCCCTAATTGATCACATATTGAGACAATTAATTACCTAATATGTTCTGTAGTAAAAAGCTAAAATTCACGAGTTATGTGTTTATATAACTTATAGGTTATGGTGAGTGCCTTGATTTCATGCGATTTGCGTGTATCTCACGCAACGTATAGGAAATTAAAAATGTATGATTATAGTTTTTACCTCCATGAATAAGTTTTGTTGATCGTGAAGAGGTGCCGGAGGAGAAGTCATCACGTTCGACGAGACCAACACGTAGGCCACGTGTGGCGGCGTCGAGAGCGACACCAGAACCGGTGGCACCACCACCTATGACGAGGATGTCGAGCGGATTTGTCAAGCTGGCTCCACTCAGAGCCGATACTTGAACGGATCGAGACGGTACGGAAGCGGTTGGATCACCAAGGGTACGCTTCAACGACTCCACAACCGGAAGGTCTTTGTCGCTGGAGGTAAGAGACAAAACAGCGCCACCAGTGGCGAGGAAAGCGACGCCAGAGGCGAGACGGCGAAAAGAAGCGGCGTACATGGAGAGAGCGAATTAGAGAGAAAGAGAGAGAGAATGGAAAGTGATGTGATCATGATGATGAGATGGGGGAAGGAGTAGTAGATGTGAATCAAGCCAAATTTGGAAATATTCATTAAATGATGATTTCGTAATCTTCAAGCTTACCATTTATATACGCTAACGTCTAAGGAAGTTTTTAGCATACTGAATATTGTATTAGTTACTTTTCTACAAACGTAATATACTTAGTTTTGAATATTGTTGATAAAGGGTGTCAAACTTATATGAAAATTGATTTTGGAGATCTTATATGAACCATTTAGCTTTTGGCTTATATTATTTTGAGTAATGCACATGTATGTGACCAAGTGACTCAACTTGTCATAATACAAGCATCTAATGTCGAAAAAGTTAGAGCTAGCTATATGCATTCTTGCAATCTTTGTAAGCATATAAAAGATGAGTGTTTAGAAAGTTAAAACCGAGAGAACTGCTTTTGAGTTAGATCTTATTGGTTGAAAAATAGATTGAAAATGCTAAAGCAGTTACAATTGCATAGGTGGCTATTGTAGCAACCAAAAAAAATCATCAAGGATGTTCGGTTTGTTGGCCAATCTCTTATATCTTGCTGCATGTATAACTTAGAGATTGCAAAAAAAAAAAAATATATATATATATATATATATTACAAGATCATTTGTAGTTAATAGAAACTGGATAAGAACATCACATTCTTTGGTAAAGATATTGTAATCGTGGTGTTAAAAAGGATATTGTAATCGTTCATGTAAGGTCGCTTTCCCAATTTACATCTGATAATATTTTATTGGTAAACCAGCCACAAAAAGTTGGTATATTACCTCATCAGCAGTAATCAATCATATTAGTATAAGATGTATATATGAAAAGGATGTAAATGTAATTAGCATATGATTAGGGCTCTCGTACTCTGTATATATTCTCTAGTGCATTGCACATAATAAAGCATCACATTACATTTCCATTGCTGATCTCCTTACAAAAGCGCTACCCCGACCTCGGTTTCAGGAATTACTTTGCAAGCTCGGAGTTACTATAGTACCTCTTACTTGAGGGAACGTATAAGATGTATATATGGAAAGGATGTAAATGTAATTAGCATATGATTAGGTCTCTCGTACTCTGTAGATATTCTCTAGTGCATTGCACATAATAAAGCATCACATTACATTTCCATAATTAGTAGTAGATAAAACCCCATTAATCCATATCTTCTAATTGATAAAACTTTAGGCAAGATTATTTAATAATTTTTCATGACATCTAAATTTTGTGTATAGAAATATTATTTAAAAGTTCATGATGTCAAAAAAATAACTAAAAGTTTATAAATAGCATATAGTTATTGGCATGTAAAAAAGTCTAAATATTGGATAAGTTTCAAAGAAATCAACTCTAATAAAACCAGATTTGTGAACAGACATAGGAGTTTGTCAAAGTCAACGATAGAGACGGTTACAAAGTCCTCCAATGCTTGAAGAACACGTGAAAGATGGAGCTGAATTTAAGAAAGATGATCTCATAATATTTGACCTTCCACCAATAAAAACCATAATGAATACATCACCATCCGCTGGAGTAAACGGATAAAAAGAAGGGTTAACTTTCCAACAATATCTCTGACTCTCTAATTCAGCTTTCTATATATATCAGTTCCCATTGTTCCCACGTTATATCCTATCTTCAATCATCTTCACTAGTATATTTTTTCAATCTTCTCCTTGCTCGAGAGAAACAGAAACACCAAAAAAAAAATGGCAGGAGAAAAAGGTTTCATTGGATCAATAGATCAAGGAACGACCAGCACCAGGTTCATCATTTATGATCACGATGCTCGTGCCGTTGCATCTCATCAAGTCGAGTTCACTCAGTTCTATCCTGAAGCTGGGTAATCCCTTTCTCTTTCTGGATCTGTATCTCTTACTTGTTGACTTTTTGTTATATATATTTATATTTTTTTTACTTTAGTGATTGGTTATATATGTGATCACCGAGAGAAGTAGGTGAGACTTTTTGTATGGTCGACGATCCACATCTTTGTCTTACTGTTTCGCTGTCGTTGAAGCTAAATCGGATCATAAGTGTGTAGTGTATATTTCATTATTACATTCTTAAGGGGTTTCTATAATTTGTTTCTTCCTTATCCTCATCTCCAAAGTTCTTGGAACATTAATTTTGGAGTCCTTTGCTCAACGTTTAGTGTTTTTGTTGCATAGGTTTATATATTACTTATTCACTCTGACTTTCTGAATGAAGATGGGTGGAACACGATCCAATGGAAATACTCGAAAGTGTGAAAGTATGTATTGCAAAGGCTCTTGACAAAGCCACAGCCGATGGACACAACGTGGACGGTGGCTTGAAGGCCATTGGGCTTACGGATCAAAGAGAGACGACCATCGTTTGGAGCAAATCCACTGGACTTCCTCTCCACAAAGCTATCGTCTGGATGGATGCTCGCACCAGTTCCATCTGCAGGTAACATTACATATATAAAATCCCTCTTTCTTGTTTTGTCTTCTTGAACAATTTGTCCTAAAAATCCTCTGTTTTTAGTGAGTTCATGTCTGATGAAATTTTTTTAATGATCTTCACAGGAGACTAGAAAAGGAATTATCAGGCGGAAGATCCCATTTTGTGGAATCTTGTGGCTTGCCCATAAGCACATACTTCTCTGCCATGAAGCTTCTTTGGCTGATGGAGAATGTAGATGCTGTTAAAGACGCTATCAAAAAAGGAGATGCCATCTTTGGCACCATCGACACATGGCTTATCTGGAACATGACTGGGGGTGTGAATAGAGGGCTACACGTCACTGATGTCACCAATGCTTCTCGTACGATGCTCATGAACCTCAAAACCTTGAACTGGGACGAGGAAACTCTAAAAACTCTCGGCATTGCTGCTGAAATCTTGCCTAAGATTGTAAGCAACTCGGAGGTCATTGGAGAAATCTGCAAAGGCTGGCCCATTCCTGGCATCAAGATCGCTGGATGCCTTGGCGACCAGCACGCTGCAATGCTGGGACAAGCTTGCAAGAAAGGTGAGGCTAAGAGTACTTACGGAACTGGCGCTTTCATTCTTCTCAACACAGGAGAAGTTCCCATAAAGTCAGGACATGGACTTCTGACCACGTTGTCCTACAAGCTTGGGCCTCAAGCACAGACAAACTATGCTCTCGAAGGTTCAATTGCTATAGCTGGAGCTGCTGTTCAGTGGCTGAGAGATAGCCTTGGGATAATTAAGAGTGCCAGTGAAATTGAAGATTTGGCGGCTTTGGTAGAAACAACTGGAGGAGTATACTTTGTGCCAGCATTCAACGGTTTGTTTGCGCCTTGGTGGAGAGAAGATGCTCGTGGTGTCTGCATTGGAATAACTAGATTCACAAACAAGTCTCACATTGCAAGGGCTGTGCTGGAGAGCATGTGTTTCCAAGTGAAAGATGTGCTAGACTCCATGAACAAAGACGCTGGTGAAAAGGGCTCCCTAAATAACGAGAAGGGTGAGTTCTTACTTAGAGTTGATGGTGGCGCCACCGCCAACAACCTTCTTATGCAGATTCAGGTAATTAGTGATTATGATGATGATTTTGTAGTTTACTTTGAACATTTATCTCATTGTCCTTTTTGAAACATGGGCAGGCTGATTTGATGGGAACACCGGTGGTGAGGCCAGTGGACATAGAGACAACAGCACTAGGAGCAGCATATGCAGCTGGACTGGCAGTTGGATTCTGGAAGGAAGAAGACATATTCGAGTCAGGAGAGAAGTCAAAGAACTCTAAAGTCTTCAGACCAGCTATGGAAGAAGCAACCAGGAAAAAGAAAGTGGAGTCATGGTGCAAAGCGGTTGAGAGAACATTCGATCTTGCTGATCTTTCTCTTTAAAAAACTTGAGTTTATTTCCTTAAACCCCACGTTGTCTTTTCTTATTTACCCCAGTAGGGCTCTGTCGTTTAAGTCACGTTATGTCGTTTATTACATATAATATATAAATCTCTGAGTTACTACATGTAGAGATACAAGGTTTGAGGAAGCCAATATTTCAGTTGAAAGTTATAAAACAGAAAACATATCTTTGCCGGTGGAACTGTGATTATAGCTTTTATTTGTGATTCTTTAGGACAAGGCCCTTCTTGCTAAGCGGATGAAAGCATCGACAAGGCTGAGCCATGCTTGTCTAGGAGAAGATTCAAAACACAGAAACAAGAGAAAACCAGCAAATACAGACACATAAGTCACCGTGAGGCTCCAGTAGAAGACAACCATATCAATCACAGTGTCTTGATCATCTTCTCCTGTAAATCCCTCTTTTATCTCCGAGTCATCATCGTCAATGTTTCTACAGCTTCGGTTGGTGGGTAGTCCGCACAGAAAAGGATTACCGGTATAGCTGCTAACATCAAACGTAATCAGTTTTCCACCTTGTGGAATGGTACCAGATAGATTGTTGTAAGAAATATTCAAGACAGCTAGAGAATGAAGTTTAGCAAAGTCATGAGGGATTTCCCCTGATAGCCTGTTGAAAGAAAGATCAAGGCTCTCCAAAGCTGTCAGGTTTGAGAAGCTCTCTGGTATCTTTCCCCGCAAGGAATTGTGAGAAAGATTTAACACACGTATCCTCCAAAGATGACCAACCTCTTTTGGGATCTCACCGCTTAGCTCATTGCCAGCAAGATCCAGTCCATACATAAAACCATTGTAAGACTCGTACCTGTGTTTTGATGTAAAATCAACCTTATCATGTCTGTATGTCGATACAGATGGCTCTGAAAACATTTCTAGCTGGAGCACTGAGTTGTACTTGTAATATTCCTGAATGCCAACAGTTTCAAAAGTGTAATCTAAACCCATCCCTCCAAGACCTTGTGGCTCACCATTCCCTCCCAGTCCAAATGATAGGTTACGAAAGCATGGAGGTATGGACCCATTCAGGCTATTGTAGGCGAGGTCCAGTAGAATGACTTTGGTTAAGGAGCAGATGTGTGCAGGAATCTCACCTGTCAGATTATTTCCTCTCAGCAAAAGAACGCTGATGTTTTGGTTGTGCAGGAAGCGAGGGATACTCCCAGACAGTCTGTTGTATCTCAAGTCAAGTATCCGGATACTTTCAAGCAAGGTGTCTGGTATAGGTCCGGTAAGATCATTATCTTGCAGGTATAGATTCATCTTATATTTAGAAATGAAGCGTGGAGGTAAACTTCCAGACAACTTATTCCCAGATAGGTCCATGAAGTCCATCACACTCTGATTAAACATTGAGGCCGGGATGTTACCATGAAAGCCATTGTTTGCGAGATACAGACCGAAGATAGGAAACTTGGATAACCAACTAGGAAGTGCATCTGTGAGGTGGTTGTTCGTCAGGTCAAGTATATGCAGCTTACTTGAGTTTAGCAAGCCATCTCCAATCTTCCCTGTAAACTTGTTGTTGTCCATTCTCAGCACCTCCAGACTAGTCAAGTTTGTTGGCTCCTGAAAAATCTTACCGCTCAAGTTATTCTGAGAGAGTAGCAGCATAAGCAATGAAGGACAACCCATGGTGAAGTTTTGTGGAAGGTTCCCAGAGAAGTTGTTGTAGGACATATCCATGTACTTTATGCGTTTCATCTCACCTAGAGAAGAGGGCAAGTTCCCTTTGAACCCGCTACTAGAGATATTTAGCATTCTTAGGTTCGGAAGTATATGTCCAATGTTCTCGGGAAGCGGGCCGATAAAATGATTAGCCCCAAGACTCAGGACACTCACATTATGCACCAGTCTTGGCAGCTGAAATATGGAGAGTGCATTATTCTTTATGTGTAGACTCTCAAGTTCTGGATTGTTCTCCAGAATCCAAGTAGGAAACACTCCAGTCAGGTTATTGTTAGACAGATCAATCTTGCGTAAACCTCTCTGATATTTTAGAAAGCTAGGGATCTCTCCCAAGTTGCAATATGTTAGCTCAACGACATTCAACTGAAACTTTGGCCGCCACATATCTTGTCTGATCTCTACTTGTAGCAACTTAGATCTTGATGAAAGTCTGAAGACCTTGAGTTTGGAGAGGTTGGCTAGTGGGCTTAAAGAGAACAAGCTTTCAAAGCTATTTCCATACAGTGACAAGTACTCGAGGGATTTGAGGTTGCTGATGACAGATGGTAGGCTCCCGTTTAGTTGATTTTTTGAGAGATCAAGAACTAGAAGTTTAGACAAGCCACCAATGCACGGAGGGATAGAACCAACGAGTTTGTTGCTACTCAGGTCCAGCTCATGCAAGTTTTTCAGCTCGCAAATTCCTGCATATACAACAAACAAAACAGAGAAAAAAGACAAGTTGATCATAACTATCTTTCTGCTTCATAACACACTAACAAGAAAGGACACTTACACACTATTGACTACCAATAAGTAACAAGTGCATGTTGATATACAAGAGTCCTATTAAGCTGCATCTTGAAATGTACCAACCCTATAGCAATTGTCCTCTGGAGCTAGATATTAGTCTCTATCTCAAAATAAATATCATTTAATTAGTGATCTTAGTGTTCATGCGTGTAAGCTAAAACTAAATGAGGTTATAACTTGTGAGAATGCTTCATTAAAAGAAATGAAACTACAATTATTGTTACTTACCACTAGCTTCTAGTGAGCCAGAAAACTTATTATCACTTAGATCCAGAGCTTTGAGCTTATGCAGATTGGCTATCTCTGTGTCAAAAATCAAAAATAAACATATTATAAGTGATTTGGTACACAGCTATATATGTATTCTCATCAATGATCATCAAGCAAGGACTAAAAGATTTTGAGAGACAAGACAAGAAATGCAAATTTACTGTGAACGCTTTTACTGATACCTTTCCCTGGAAGAGAGCCATTCAAATAGTTGTTACTCAGATCAAGTATTTCCAAATTTCTCAAATTATTCAGTTCTGAATCAAAAGGCAAATAATTGATAGAGAAGAGTTAGAAAATTTAATATAGCACAGTGCTTGAAATCATAAGCCTTGTACATATATTTGCTTTGATAGAGAGATTACTCTCAAACATACATACCTTTTGTTGGAAAGCGGCCCTCCAAATTACAATAACGGAGAATCAAAGTCTTGAGTGATGATGTAGCGGCACTGAAGAAGGGTAAGATGCTGTTATTCATACCATTGGAAAATATATCAACAGTCTCGAGCTTTCTCAATCTTCCAAGGCTTTTATAACCTACCAAAAAGAAGAAAAAAAGGAGTCCCATGATCAGCATGTGTTATATATCTCTTATGCTTGAGAAGGAAAAACAAAAAGTAATCACGTCAGTTCTTATCAAGATCTCACTTATGGTTGACAACAAACTAAGTAAAAGTAAGTAACGATTATCAAAGGAAATGAAGGGGTATATATATATGCACCTTCAAGAGGGTCAAACCACCCAATAAATGTGTCAGTGATGTTGAGACTTTGCAGTTCTTCAAAGGGATGTAGCAATGACAGATTTAGGAGAAGATTAGAGTTTGATAGCTTCTTGATGAAAAAATTAATCCCAATCACATATCCATTGGCAGAACTACACTGAATCTCTCCCCAATAACAACAATCAATCTCTGTATCATTTGTCCAACCAGGAAAGGCGTCAGCTCCTCCAACTGAATTCACATAGGCCTTTAACTCCAACAGAGCCTCCCTCTCATTCTCAATGCAGCATGTATAACCCTGCATCTTCAAAGACATTACTATCACCCACACTGCAAACGAGAAATGCCCCAAACCAGACGCCATAGACAACAACAACAACAAAAAAAAATAATAATAATTGATGCTTTAGTGTCCAAATTTTTCTCCGAGTTTATAAGCAAAAACATTACTTTGCTTACAATTTATGCGATTATTATAGGAGCAGAGTCAATATTCTTATGTTTTATTAATAGCTCATATGTTGCTTGTATACCATAGTTTTTCCTTCATTGGCTGGCTTGATTTAAAAAACAAAGTAGTAATCCCAGCTTTAGACTTGACAGTTTTATTAGATTTTTGTTTCTTTGAATATTCAAATTTTATAGTTTCAGATAGACATGGACGGCCTCAACGACTGACTAGGAGAAGGCATACTCAGTCTTGCGCTGAGACTAAGCTCATCTTCATCTCTTAGCTCCAGCACATTCTTGTTCGATAAAAATTATTGTTCCCTCGCTTTTCAGTTGTTACCTTGACCTCGGCCTTCCTTTGGGCTGATGGGCTCTTAATGAGCCTATAACAACACCTTCCGCCAACTTCCTTCACGCAACTTAAAAAGGCCATTATTTTCTCTTCTTAATCTTCTATTCAAACTTCATTTGACTATTCCAATTTCTTTGTCCTCCACTAATTAATAACGTGCGTTATATTTCACATTTTGATGTCAATATAAAATATCACGCAAGATGTAAACTTGATCACAAGCTTTACCAAAAAAACACCAACAATAAAACCCCTATAATGCGTATACTTGACGATATACGAATTCTATAGCTATCGGCTACATCTATTTAATCTATTACTTTTCAAAATTTGAATCCTTAAATTTGTAAAAAAAAGGGTTCTGATGCACTCTTTGTCATTGCATTTATTTCTTTGGAGAATTCAAAATTCGAAAATTATAATTTATGAATGTGATCCTTTATACTTGTGAGTTAACCCCTCAACTAAATTTAACTACGTATAGACTATCATTTGCAGCAGTGCCGTCCCAAACTTTTACGTGGCCTAAAACCTTTCAGAAAATGTGGCCCTCTAATGTAACTTTTATCTAAAATTATTAAAAACAATGGTTGTAATCATATTCGAACAAGAGATAAAGAAGTTGTATTTCACTTGTTTAACCATCTCACCTACAGACAACTTTGTAAATTGTGGCCTATAATTTACTTTATATTATGTGGCCTAAAGCTAATGCTTCATGTGCCTTAGTAGAGGGACGAGCCTGATTTGCAGTACATATACGTTTGTGTATGTTGTGTTTGATATTAGACTAGTGGGATCATGTGGAAATATTAAATAATTTGCTTACTAAGTCAAGAATGGGTCGGCTATTCATCATTATCACATATTAATCTATATGATGTCCTCTTTTATCAGCTACTGAACTGGCAACAATTCTAATAATGTATGGCAAGCTTGGGAGGGTTTGACCCCTAACATTCTAACCATCTGGAAAAAAGTTTAAATACGTGTTCGAATAATATATTTTAGCGAATCATTATTAACAGTTAAAAGATTATTTATATTTGGTCAACCTATCATCTAAACATTCTAGACGTGCAAAGTCAAACGCATTATCAACTTTTAATTTACTAAATTTAATATGTTGGCAAAAATGTCAAACATACACACAAACATAAGGAGACGGTCTTCTTTAAATAAGTGGGTAGTAGGCAGACGAATGTCTCCTAGACAAAAACAAAACAGGCTTCTCTTCTCATCTCTTCTTCCAAAGGGTTTCAACCTCATACATCATCTCCACCGCCATGAGCCACCAGAACCAACACCAGCAGCCGCCTAGCTATGCGACGGACCCAAACACAATGTTCGTTCAAGCAGACCCCTCAAATTTCCGCAACATCGTCCAACAACTCACGGGAGCACCACCTGACCTCTCCGCTTCCGCCTCACAACAGAAGCTTCCTTTCACTCCCAAGAAACAAGCCTTCAAGCTCCACGAACGCCGTCAGTCATCCAAGAAAATGGAGCTGAAGATCAACAACGACTCTTTCAGCCATTTCCACCGAGGATTCCTCGTCTCTCCCGTCTCTCACTTTGACCCGTTCTGGGCGCGTGTGAGCCCACATTCAGCACGTGAAGAACACCACGTGCCTCCGGACAATGAAGAGCAAAAAGCCATAGCAGAAAAAGGGTTCTACTTCCTTCCAAGTCCGAGAAGCGGCGCGGAGCCAGCACCAGAGCTTTTGCCTTTGTTTCCTCTTTCTTCTCCCAGCGGCACTAATCACCGCACTGAAGATGATTATCGCAACTACTAATCAAAGTTTGTAATCGTAATTTTCAGTTTTACTAGGCTATTAAATCGTAAGCTGATATCGCCCGTTTGCTTTTTACCATTTTTGTTAGGGCTAATCTATCTTTTTTTATTAACCTTTAGACTTATTTCTATCACCACCCCTTCATTATTAGCTTGATGAAAGGTCAACTATTCCGCTGCGTGTAGTCCACTTCCATTAGAATATCTACAAGTTTTTTCTTACGCGGCAATTACTTTAACGTTAAGTCAAGAAGACATCATCATTTTCGCAAGTAGATGCTTTAAAGAATACGTGGGGGATCCAAAAACACAAGCTGCAAAAATAGTTTGGAAAATTTATTACATATCCATTTTCTTTCCTACATTACTTTAATTGCATCTATTATCAAACCATTTATTTCACTTGAACACAAGCTGATGCATGATGTAAGATGAGGAGGTGAATGAATAGATAACCTACATGTTGACTTTTTTGGGTTAACGAAGAAAGTAAATTAAGGTCAGTTCCTGTGGATACGGTGGACAAATATTAGTAAAAGTTGATTTGATCTTTTAGATTTGACCCAAAAAAACCTAGATATCTGTAATTTTATAAATTAAAGCAAATACAAAATTTTAATATTCATATTTAAAAAACTAAATTAATTATTTGGTTATTTAAAAGTATTTAGTTTTTCTCTTAATGCAATGAAATATTATCATTTTATATTAAATTATCATTTTCTTTTAATATTTTCCAAAAAAAAATAGTTATTTTTACAGGATCAGTGGATTCAAAATACTGATTTTTTGAATATCCATAATGCTAATATCCAAAAATAATGATCAAATTAAATAAAAATTGATTATTTGTGTGCTGAACGAATCAGAGATATTCTTAAAATCTCTGTTCCGTGCCCACCTTTACTTGTAGCGATAGGGTAGACAGTGTGTAACAGTGCTCTGTTCAATTTAATTTGTGTGTGTCATAAAAGCTGCCAGCCGTTGGATTTAATGGACAAAGCTGTGACGCAGCATGAAGCGGCATCTATTTCCTCTTCAGATCCAACGGCTAATATTAATTATAGAAGATGAAAAAGTAGTGGTATTAATAATAGATGTTACTTGTAACAGAGGGTGTCTCTGCCTCTCACTTTAAAGTCAGTTGTCAGTCTATCTTCGAACTCTGCCCCCTCAGGTGTGATCCAAATATTCAAAACTCTGTTCAAATCCTAGCCCACCATTTGTCCTTCCAAAATCAAATGCTGTCACAAGGCCATTTTGAGTTCAAGAGAAGCATTAACTAAATTTGGCTTACTGGACCTACAATAAAAACAATTAATGGGCTTACTATTACTCAGCCCACTCAGCTTACTTAGGATCCTCGTACGTCTTTCTTAAACCTCTCCCTTATATGTATGGGGTATGATAACTCGGTCACATCACTGGTCCAGCTCTATTGGTACATATACTATAGTCATAGTCTATACTATTGGTATACCACTAAAACTTAAATGTTGGAACTTTTCTTCTTCGCATTTTGGAGTTTCATCTGCAAGGTGATAGCCAGTAAAAAATGTGGAAGAGGAACATAACAGATTTTTCTGTTAGTCTATAAGATTTCCATAAGAAAAGCTTGGTTACTCTCCACTTTTTGATGTATAAACTATTTAGTAAACTCTTTGTGATATCAATATATTTGATTTGTCGAATAAAAAGATGTCACATTTTAAATGGAAAACATAAAATCATATAATTTTTATATGTATTCACACAACTACATTTCTTTGCTCCTTTGAAAGAGAGATTTATGCACTAACATCCAAGAAAACCTACCGGTTTTGACTAAACTCCAGAGATTGAAGGATTTCATATTAGACCTCCAAGAAGCAACCAGCTTGCACATGACCAACATGTGTTTCTAATTTTACCCATCGAAAGCTACTTAAATCACATATGTACCCTACGGTGGAGCCACTATAACCAGCCAAAGTCTTGCCGTTGCCGATCACAATCAACTTTCCCGACCTCGTTACCACGTACGCCACACTGTACATGTCAGCAGGGATCTGGCTTACTTTCTGCCACGTGTCATTTTTCAGAACCATCACATCTCCACGCCAGCACGCAAACAGATCTCCGTCTTCGGCGGTGGTAGCATATATCGGAGTGCTTACGGTTTCCCCGCCGTCGAGAAACTCCTCTTTCACTGGACCCCATATCCACATGGACACATCGAAAGATTCAGCAGATTTACTGAACTGCCCCTGTTCCTCCGTGGCGTATCCACCGATGACGTGGAATTTGCCAGCGTGGAATATGGCCTTGCACTCGTCTCGTTCCCGCGACATATCCGGCAAAAACGTCCACTTGTCTTCTGCTAGATCATACACCATCGCTGACGTCAGCGCTTGCTTCTCCTCGTCGTGTCCTCCGGCAACCAACACCGTCCGATCCGAATCCGAAGCGCAGCCGAAGAATGATCTCTTGACACCTGGCATGGTTGCTCCCGCGCGCCATTTGGAGTTGAGAAAACTGAAGACGAAGACCGAATCAGAGGCCTGCCATGTAACCGGATCAAGCCCACCCAATACAATAAGATCCGACCCGATAGAAACCATTTTACAGAACAGAGGCAGTCCGTTGGATTGACCCGGAATCGGAGGAAGCTCCGTCCAGAGACCCGACCCGGATTCGAGAACAGCGACCCGGTATTCCGGCGATGCGAAATTCTTTCCGGATCCAGGTTCTCTGTCCGTGTCGACACGAGCCTGCGACATGATAAGAAGCTCTTGGCTATGTCCTGAAGCTTTTCGTTGCTGGAAAAACTCGGAGAGAGACACTTCACGGTTCCAGCCTCTGCAAACGGAGGCGATGACAGGGAACTGTTTGTAGGAAGAGCGCAGGAGACACTCGCGAGCTACGTCGTAGGGAAGATTAGGGATGAGTTCCATCTCGAGAGATTTGACTCTTTTTTTTTATTTTCTTTAGTTTGTGGAGAAGACGAGAAGGAAAAAGATTGATAGCTTTAAAAGAGTGAAAGATGTAACAGTTTCAGTGAGACAAAAAAGGGAAGTGGATAGAGAGAAGGTTGAGAAGATGATGAAGAGGAAAGAGGAGAGTGTGTTGCTTTATAGATATTTGATGATAAGTGTTTCTAGAAACTCTCAACCCCTTGATTCATCCATATCTTTCCTTCATTATTTGCCCAATCAAATAATTCGTGATTTTTGTCTTTGTCTGAAGAAAAACAATGGGTTTTTTTCTGTAAGCCTGTTATAATTTACTTATAATTTATATATTATAATTTATTTATTTATTTTGGATCAAATGAGGATAACGGCATGTGAAGTGAGAATGGGCATATGGTTAATGGTTTGTGACTTGTAGCGTAAAGGTCGAGACTTTGAATCAACTGGGACAAGTTGAAGGTTCTGATATTTTAAATTAATACTGTTATACATAGATATTATTATTAGACGTTGTTTATAATTGTTTTATCTGTTTTATCTAACGATATACAAGACCGTAAGTATACACTTCATAGTGTGCAAAGGAACAAGAATAGATAAATCTATCTTTGAAGAAAAAGAAATCTATACACTTGCATATTAGCGACTGTACTTTCTGTATGTACCTTATGAATCTATATTTTAGATCACACCCTTTTTCTCAGATTATAATATTAATCGTAATCACACCCTTTTGCTTTGTAAAGGATCTATTTATTAGTTATAATAAACAACTGAACTAACGCAGTACTACAGAAAAGGGTTTCAATATACATGTGGAACACAGTCCAAACACATATTTAATAGCGTTTAAAAATCAACCAATATTTATAGAAAGATATAAAAATACGAGAAATGAGCAGAATTTATACAGATCTAGCTGAAAAACAATGTTTTGGTCTTTCCTCCTAGATTATCTTTTCTATATCCCTTCTAGAAGCTTTTATATTGGCATTTTTCTTATCCGGCTTGTTGTCTGTACGTGTGTGTCACAACTTCGGTCGACCATAAACAATTTGCTTACCTATTTATTTGTTTGAATCTTCTATAATAATACTAACCATTACATTGCATCGATGAGCAAAGATGAAACTAAAGATGTATATCCCTTTATAAATGATAATATGTGGGTTACAATGCATAATAGGCAGATAGATCTTTGCCGTGTTTAATCATTTTTCTTTTCTTTTTTTTTTTGACATCGAATAGTAAACAAAGTAACTAAGCTGCGTTGGAGAGACTAGCTTGAGAAGCTAGCCAGCTTGGGGCAACGCAGTCAACGTACGGGATGTGCTGAACTCGTGATCTTCCACCTTTAGCCAGGCGGTCTGCACGGACATTTGATGAACGCGGGATATGAATGAAAGATATATCTGTGTATTCCATGGACAGAGCTTTGATTTCGTCTAATTCTGCTGCCATTGATGGCCAGTCTTCCTCTTTGCATATCAACTTGACCAGCTGTTCACAATCCATTTCGAATCGCACTTCTCTGTTTCCTGTCTTCAAAACCTCCTGCATAGCCCATATAACTGCCTCCGCTTCTGCGTGTAAGGGAGATGCCGTGCTTGCCAATCCATGAGCGCCGAACAGAGCTGTTGAGTCCGCCTTTAGAAGCGTGAAACCTAGTCCGGTTCTTTCGTTGCTGCTTATCCAGGACGCGTCCGTTTGGCACCTCCATTGTATAGCGTTTGTACTTGGTGCTATTCTGCTCGTAGCTTGCGGTTCCATTTGCATAAAATCTTCTGGTGGTGGTATTTTCTGAGCCAACGTCCAGCTTTCCGCTTCCTTGATCGCTAATTGTAGAGTATCGAGGGGAGCAATATCTTTGTTACTAAAGACTTTCTCATTCCTCGATTTCCATATATACCATAGGATCCACGGGGCGGGGGCCAACACTGCTGCGTCAATTCCTAGTTTCTTTGCACGTAGAAGTAAATAGTCAATGTTCTCATAAATTGAGGTGCACGGGAATCTTCCCGGAGGGGTAGGAACCAGCGATAACGCCCAGACTTGAAGTGCCGGGGGACACTCGAACAGGGTATGGTTTATGGATTCCGTCTCCGCACCGCAACGGATGCATACACTGTCCCTGGAGCAATGCCGGTCCTTTAACTGTTTTGCAGTGGCGAGATATCCAGAAGTGGCCTGCCAAAGGAAGTGCTTGAGTTTGCGCGGGGCTTTGATCTTCCAGATTTCTTTTTTTAAACCCGTAGTACTTGGTTCAGAGACCATGTTTGTTTGAGCAGCAGTTCTGATGTTTCGTGCCACAGTGTAGCCTGATCTTACTGTGTATAGTCCTGACTTTGTGAAGTCCCAGCTATAGCAGTCCTGTCGTCCAATTCTGCTCACTCGTATCTCCATTATGCGGGGTATATCTTCCGTAGCGATCATCTCGTTGAGCATGTCCAAGTCCCATTCATGTCTCTCGGGATTTATCAGGTGGTGGACGTGGATGTCATCGTCACGCAAAGCTCTAGTGCTTCTCGGCGGTCGTGGAGGGTCTGTTTGTAGCCAAGGTTCCTCCCATACTTTCGTATCATGCCCGTTCCCTATCCTCTTCCGGAGCCCTTGTTTTAGTACTTGTTTCGCCGCCGATATACTCCTCCACCCATATGATGGGTTATTTGCTCGCTCCACATTCATTGGGCTCGTATGCTTATAATATCGCCCCTTCATAACCCGAGCTAGTAAGGACTTCGGGTATTTGAGTAATCTCCACAATTGTTTCGCTAGGAGTGCAAGGTTGAAATCATTAAAATCTCGGAACCCTAGGCCTCCCTCTTCTGTTGGAGCACATATTTTGTCCCATGCCACCCAATGGAGCCCCCTATTATTTAACTTGGTACTCCACCAGAAGCGTGAGACTGCACTAGTGAGCTTTGTCGTTATTCCTTTGGGCAGCAAGTAGCAGGACATAACATGGGAGGGGATAGCCTGCGCCACTGCCTTGATCTGGATTTCTTTTCCTCCTTTAGAAAGCAGTTTTGTTGACCAGGAGTTCGTACGATCATTGAGTCTCTCCTGTACGAAACTGAAGACTTGTTTCTTAGAGCCACAAATCGTTTCCGGTAAGCCTAAGTACATACCCATGCCACCTTCTTGATTTATGTTGAGTGACCTTTTAAGGTCTGTTTTTAGGGACGCTACTACCTTAGAACCGAACATAACTGAAGATTTGGTTTTATTCAGTTGCTGTCCTGAGGCGTTACTGTAGACGTCGATGATCCGCATCAGTTCGCTGCATTCTTCCTGGGTTGCCTTACAGAAGAATAAGCTGTCATCCGCGAATAGGAGATGCGAGATTGATGGGCACGGTCTCGCTATCTTTAGGCCAGTGAGCTTCTTTTCCCTTTCCGCTTGCTTGAGTTGGGATATCAGTACTTCAGTGCATAGTACAAATAAGAACGGCGAAAGGGGGTCTCCTTGTCGCAGTCCTCGGGATGGTATAATATTCCCTTTTGCCTCACCATTGATGAGGACTTGATATGACACTGTCGAGACGCATCGCATGATGAGTTGTATCCATCTCGCATCAAACCCCATCTTCTCCATCATGGTCTCTAGAAAGCTCCACTCCACTCGGTCATATGCCTTGCTCATATCTGTTTTGATTGCCACAAATTTACTCTGGCAGCTTGGATTCGTTCGGAGGGCATGGAACATTTCCTGTGCAATAAGGATATTGTCTGAGATAAGTCTACGAGCCACAAAGGCCGATTGTGTTTCCGAGACTAGCTTCGGGAGTACTTGCTTGAGTCTCGCAGCAAGGACTTTCGATATGATCTTGTAGCTTACATTACATAAGCTAATAGGGCGGAACTCTGTCATAGATGTGGGTCTTTCTGTCTTCGGTATCAGACAAATGTTTGTCTGGTTAATACGCTCATCCAGTTCCCCCGATGCAAAGAAGTTCTTCACCATTCGCACAATGTCCGGTCCTATGAGGTTCCAAAACCTTTGGTAAAAAAGACTGGTCATGCCGTCCGGGCCGGGAGCTTTATCTGGATGGATCGCAAAGACCGCAGCTTTTATTTCTTCATCCGTTGGTGCCCTCGTCAACCTTGTATTCATATCATGTGTAACCTTCTCGGTAGTAAACCGGAAAGCTTCCGCGCGGTCACTCGGGATTGAAGCAGCAAAGAGGTTAGCGAAGTAATCTGTTGCCAAAGCTTCTATGCCCTCTTCCGATTCCACCCAGTTGCCAAAGGAGTCCAAGAGTTTTGTTATGCGATTCCGAGCTCTCCTTTGTTTTGTTTTGGCATGGAAGAACTTCGTGTTTCTGTCCCCTTCCCTGAGCCATATAGTTCTACTCTTTTGCTTCCAGAACAGTTCTTCTTCTCTATAAGCTTCACAGAGCTTCCATTTTAACTCTAGCTCTTCTTCTGTGGAGATACTATCATCATTTTGGGCTTTATCGATTTCCAGCTTTAGTCTCTCGATCAGCTTTTGATTATTTGATGGGTTTCGTTTTTTCCACTTTGAAATCGCTCTTCTACATCGGCCTATCTTTTCGTGGAGGCATGCTGGCGTTGGGTTTCCTTGTTCCCATCCTTGTTTTACTGTATCGTAGAAACCCTCCTTTCCGAGCCACCTCTTGTCAAATTTAAAATCATTTTTCTTTTCTAAAGGATGTTTATTTAAGTTGATTAGCGCGTGACATAACGAAGGGAACGTTTATCTCCTTGCACACGAGCATTATGCAACGACCATTGTTTTAAGAAAACTAACAAAACCATCAATGCTTAGTACGTACGTAAATAATTTAATCTAAATCGTACAGACATTTATATATACATGCACAATCGTTCTAGCTGTAAAAAGTTGATTAATACAGTCAGTAAAAAAAGTTGATTAATAAAATATCTGGAGTAGCAGCATGATCCATGCAGCTTGGACTAGTGTGCACCAAATGTATAAGTTTGTGAGTATATTTAACGTATAAATTTAGTTAATTTCTGTAAAATCTAATGACTATGCACCCTATATGTATTTGCATATACTGTATATATATGATATTTCTTTTGGGGGGGGGGGGAGATGGTACCTATCAGAATGAAGGAATAAATATAATATATAGCATCATATTCTTTAGTGAATATAAATAACACACTGAGATTAAAAGTTTACGTTCACTGTTGATCTATCTATTCCGCATAGTTTATATATTAACTTTTTTTAATGAAGAAGTTTATACATTGTTTCGAATACAATTGTTTCTTTGACTTTTTGTATTTGACAAAAAAAAATTCATAGGATCTTACACAATATACTCCTTCCGTGTCTGGATTTTAAGGGTTTTTATTTTGTTTCAAAGTAATTGATATTTTCGTTAATCTAGATAAAATTTAATGTTTTTTTCAAATTGTGACCAATTATAAAATAATGTATTTTTTTAATTGGTTGAAATAGTTTTATTTAGTAATATCAGAATGAAGGAATAAATATATAGCATCATATTCTTTAGTGAACATATAAATAACACACTTAGATTAAAAGTTTACGTTCACTGTTGATCTATCTATTCCGCATAGTTTATATATTAACTTTTTTTAATGAAGGAGTTTATACATTGTTTCTAATACAATTGTTTCTTTGACTTTTTGTATCTGACAAAAAAGTTCATAGAGATCTTACACAGTATATTTCCTCCGTATCAGTATAAGTGAGTTTTAAAAAATTTTATTTTGTTTCAAAATAATTAATGTTCTTGCTAATCTAGATAAAATTTAATGTTTTTTACAAATTGTGACTAATTATAAAATAATGTATTTTTAATTAGTTGAAAATAGTGTTATTTAATGATATTTTTATGCAACCAAAATAAATCACATAAAAATTTGTATTTTTTTAATTTTTGTGAAAACCTTAAAACTCACTTAAAATAATACATAAGAAGTATAAGATAGATGGATTATTATGTTGAAAGTTTATCTAATTTATTATGGTATCAACCGATCCACTCAATCAAATCTGATACATTATCAATTCAACCCAAAATCGGCCGTTCAAAGAGTTATCATCCCGTAATTGCTGTGAGAAAACCTGTTGCTGCATGACAATAAACTAAATTTAAATTAGCTCAAAAAAACTAAATTTAAACTGTGATGTGGAACAATGACACTATTTTAGTGTCAAAATCACACTATTTTAGTGTAGTTTTAACACCAAAAATAAATTCTTCTCCAACCACAACACCAAATTTCACACTAAAATTATTTTATAATATTATATATATTTATCTTTTGTTTTTCATTTATTTATTTGTATGTGTTTATTAATAAAATAAATGAATAGTGTTTTATTTGAGTGAATAGTGTTTTGGTGTGATGAATAGTATCACACCAAATTTAGTGTAAAATTATAGTGTTACACAAAAATTGTGTGATTTTTAGAGTTGGGTTAGAGATGGTTTTGGTGTAAAATCTATACTAAAATGGTGTTTTGGAAGAAAAAAAAAAAAAAAAAAAAAAAAAAAAAAAAAAAAAAAAATGGTGTTTTGGAGTTTCATTGGAGATAGCCTAAGGAGGGAAGCAAACCGAACGGCACGGCGTCCGAGTGACTAGAAAGGTTGACGAGAACAAAACGACACGGCGTCGACATCCTTAAAGAGAAGAGTCGTGATTCGTTGGGTGGCTCTTTGATAAATCAAAACGATAAAACGACGTTCACAGATGGGAATAGACTAGTAAAACTGCTTTGCTGGGAGTCTGGGACCTACATAGTGAATGTTCTTGTCGAAATTTCAAAACTCAATACTTTTTCTTTGGTCGCAATCAATAATTCATATTTTTGAAAAAGGTATTCATCACTAGAAAATTCGCCAAACCATTTATTAAAAGACAAAAACAATAGAAAAATGAAATAATTTGCCAAATCGTTTTGAAATAATGAAATGCAACTAGTGTATCATTGCATACAACATGTCATATTACGAACACAAGATTTTCCCATAAGTGTTTCACTGCTCTGAAAAAGAAGAAATAGAAACTGGATATTTATGCTGTCGACATCAAAATAAAGAAGGTCGCAGAGGATAAGCTCTCATTAATTTCCTTAGGTATTATACGTCCTTTATATCCATTATGAATCATGATAGTTATCCAGTAGCTAACGTGGATTTTATATCTTCTACCGCCGGTAATTGTATCTCTTTTTAAGTGCGCGTAACAATTATTTATTTTCATCCTCATCAGCATGCATACATCAACTCTATTTTTTAAAGGTTAGTTTCCTCGATGGTCGAGACCAAGTCTAGCTGACTTTCGTATATTGTTTTGCTTGTTAACGTAGGTTAAGAAACGCCATTATAGTTTGTTTATGTTACTTAGGGGGAAAAAGTTTGACAATACGATTTATTAAATGGTAGTAAATGAAGACAATCGAATGACAAAATACCCCAAATATACTTTGCTTGTAGCTACAACATCTAAAGCGACGACGAGGGAATTTTTTAAAAAACGAAGGTAAATCAACAGATTTTAGATGATAGAAAACACGTTTTTATATTAATAGCGTCGGACAAACGGACGAACGACAACACACGGCGTTCAAACAAACAAGTCAAGCGAGAAAAGCGGACACAGAACATGCCAAAGCCATTGTGATATTTTTTCTTTCTATGATTTCACTATGCAACGTGTATGAGTCATGACGACTGACTATGGTTTTTATTTTACTATTAACAGTACGTAACATTGAAGAAAAAAACCCCTGAAATTTCGGGATCGACTTTTCAGATATCCAAAAAAAGTTTACGGCTAAAGAAGGGAGAGTTAATGCAAATAAAGATATCGACATGTGAAAGAAAAAAAGATATTGATATGTGTTTGACTCTGTTTTTGTTTTTTGTTTTTTTGTTGTGTGTGTTTGACTCTGTTGTATTCAAACTAATTGGTTCTAGTCTTCTAGAACTCCGAGCAGCAATACGAGAGAAAGATACGAAGAGCATTTTAGCAACAAAAGAAAAAAAAAAGGATAAGAAGAGCATATACATAGTAGTTTGTGAATGGTTGAAAATGGGACATGACAGACGAACCATAAGATTTCAGAGTAATTAAATAGGAAGTTCCCTCGCCGTGTAAGCTTGTTCAATGCATGCGTCTGTGTCTAAATTCAACGAGCTTCTTGTAGTTATTAGGAATGTATGATGTACAAATGGTTTCACGTTAAATGTCTTAAGGGCGAAATAGTAAAAAAAGTAAACAACTAAGGGCTGAAATTGGTTAAAAAGCCGTGAACGGCAGGATTCGAACCTGCGCGGGCAAAGCCCACATGATTTCTAGTCATGCCCGATAACCACTCCGGCACGTCCACTTCTGTTGGAAGGCTAAAATATAAATTTTATTGCACTACAAAAACTTTGACACCAAACTGGCACTTCCCTCTCCACCAAGAAGGAGAAAAGCACGGTGGGTTAAGGTTCAATAGCAATATATATGGCCATGGTTTCAAGCTAGTAACCACATTGCGTAGGTTTAGATCATCGTATCTCCTCGTAGTGGACATAGAGAGTAAGAAGGTTCTTATCTTGTCGGAATGCGATAAGCAGATAAGCCCAAAATAAAAGAGCAGAACACAGGGAAACGTTACAACCTGAGCAAAGTTCAAGTACCACACTCATGGTCTGTGAAGTGTATAACTTTTAGCTGTCACGTTAAGGAAATGTTTTAGTGCATGTCGGAAAATGTTAGTCGTGAGAGAAGTACATCTCACATGCCCTTGTCAATGGGAGCTACATATCCATCTAACTCTGCATATTAATTGTTGATCTGTGATGAGACCGTTGGAATGACTGGAGAAAGAAGAGATAGAGAATGGTTTACATGAACGATTCTTCAGAGTCAATCTTGTTTCATTTTGGTTGCATATGAAGACGTTGGCCTATTCGTAGAGAATGTTGGTAACAGAAATTAAACTGAAATTGACCCGGCCTGCTCGACTCGAGAAGATATTTGGAGTAATTAAATTTGTATGGACTGGTTTGGGTTCGGTTTAGTATTTAGTCTTTACAGTTTGATGAATTGATGGGGCTCGTTAGGTTGAGAATCAGATATAGTATTTGCTGAAAGGTTGTTTCCGGTTTATTCAACTCCCATGATATCTATTCTATTAATTCTTCAACATGTCCTATTGATATTTAGTTGTGTCTAACTATTATTTTCAACCCAATATTCATTTATAAGAAAATTATATTAACCATAACTGCTTTTGTACTAATAAAATAACGTTGTAACCTCCACTTCCATATGATTCGGAACCCATATGTCGTTCAAGTTGACAGTTACAAAAAATCAATATTATTGTTTTCTTTTGGTGTATATACCAAATCGGCAAATCCTTTTGTTGTAACACAGATCAACATCTAATGTAAATTAAAATATTTGCCTATAGTACGGGTTAGAACTTTTTTTATAAAACTAAAAAATTTTATCTTACGTAAATCATGTACACAAGTTCGATTGTAAAATTTGTAATAAATAAAAAAATAAAACATAAACTATATAAATGTTTATATTTATAATGTTTATTAAATAAAATTATCAAAAATAATCATGCGTTTTCAAAGCATATAATAAAATTGTTTAAAGTTAACAAATTAGGTTGAAATAGAGTTTAACAGGATTAAAGATAACTTTTAATAGAAATAAATATTTACATGAACTCATTTAGTTTAACGGGTTCTAATAGGTTATTCAATTAAAAATATTTATTAATTTGATTTTACTTAAAGTTAGTGACCATATTAACCCATTTACATATATAAATACTTAACAAAATATATTAAATTTTATTTTTTTCAAACACTTTTCAAAAAAAAAATTCGGTTTTCGGGTTGGGTTTGATTTTAGTTTTCGAATATAATACATTAATAACATGGTTCGAGTATATAGGTCAAGTATAATAGTGTACGAGACTTTGATTTTCGTTGGTTCCGAGTCAGATGTTTTAGGTTTGATTATTCTTAACTAATTATGTTATATAACTACTAAAAAAATATAATATATTGCAAATTTAATGAATAAACTTTAAAAATAATTTACAAAATGCATATGGCACGAAGTATAGTTATGCAACTTGACATATTTAATATAGTTACCAAAATTAAATTAATATTAAAGAAAAATATGATTATAGAAAACATAAATATAAAAATTAAAATTTTCAAAAAAAATTAAAGTAAAAAATATACCCGCCCTTTTGAAAGGGCGGGTCAAAATCTAGATAACTGCATCTATAATTATATCAAAACACTGACCACATTATAATTTTCTCTACCAAAATCAGTTATCACGTTTTTTTTTGAAAGCGGGTTTTATGATATCAATACTATTAATTCTTCAACATGTCCAATTGATATGGGTTAGGTCCAATTTAAAAAAGTGGCATCCAAATATAACTAACTAAAATAACCGTATAATAATAACTAGATTTTGACCCGCCCTTAAAAAGGGCGGGTATATTTTTTGTTGGAAAATTATTTTACGTAATAAAAATTATGATTTTTGATAAATTATATATTTTATTTTTTTTATGAAATTTATCTTAAATTTACTTATATGACTTATTTTTTTTTCTTTTCAATATTACTAAATTTTAGAAGACTCTAAATAATTTCAACCCGTAATATGATTTTATTTATTTAAACCGAATTTAAACTTATTTTACACTGATTTTTTTAGTTTAAATAAAATATTTTATATCTTCAACACTCTTGTATTAAAAAATTCATTTGTGCGTTTAAAAACATTTTCTATAATTTTATTAAATTTAGTTTATGTGATTTAGTTTTATTTTAAATGAAACTATTTTTTAAGGAGTTAGATAGTTCAGATCCGTATTTGATTTTTTTTTATTTAATAATTTTTTACGACAATATAATTAAAGGAATGTAACTAAACCTGATTCCAAACACATTTCATTAAAAATACTATCCTTGTTTCCAAACATCTCTATTTTGTACTTCAACTTTAATAATATAGATAAGAAAACTGCATAACTTAATATATAGTCAACCTCCATAACCACTAAGTCCTATTTTTAAGGGCTACAAATATTGCAACATAAATGTACGAATATATATATTTTTGTTTCATTTTCCTTACTCTTTTGCTTCACCTATTAATTATCCTATATCTAATTCCAAAATCATAGTATTTTATTAACAACCAAAAATATTCAGGAATCAAAATATAACCGCCTTCTACATATACGATATGGATTAATATACTGTATTTATGTATTTTTTCCTTACTCCTATTTTATAAAATATAGAAAGTGGATATGTATGTATACGGGTAGGTTTTCTATGAAAGGATCATGTGCTTGAACTAAATTTTACAAAATATTAATAACTTTTTAAGTATTTAAATGTCTATTGTAAATAATAAAATTAAATTTAAAATCTAAAATAATCTAAAAGTAAAACATAAAATTATAATTGATAATTGATAACAAAAATAAACTAATACCAAATCACAACAATTAGATTTGTTAATAGATTCATAATCCACAAGATCATATATATATATATTTTTATATAAAAACCAAAAATCTAATTTTCTAATTAGAATACAAACATATTCTAATAATATAATTAAAAATCTAAAAAGTTAATAATTAAAAATTACGTATTGGTTTAACCAGTGGTTCAACTGGTAACCGAGTTTTGAGTTTTAGCGGATTTCCATGGGTTTTACCGGGTTTCCGTGGGTTTTACCAAGTTTCGTGGGTTTTACCAGATTATTAAACAATGATGTTTTTCCTAAAACTCAAACTGAATTACATACCAGATCCACGGGTTTGTCGGTTTAATCGCGAATCCGGATCGGTTTCAAAATATTGTGTACAAGTGTATAGTTATATAACATCACAAATTCAATATAATTATCAAAACTTTTAACTAATAATTTTTAAATATAGTAAATATGATTATAAATAAAACACAAATAAAAAATTAAAAACAAAAAATATACCCGCCCATAGAATCTAGTAATACTGTAAAGTTTAATATTTATGCGAACCGGACGAGAATAATCTAAACCGGAAACATGTATCGAGATGGTTAGGAGGATAATTGAAGATTGAAGACCCATTTTTGGTTTAAGAGTCGTCGTCTGCTCTGTTCGGCACTCTCTTCGCTCGCTCTTTCAAGTAAGAAAAATGGGGGCTTCGCTTCCTACTAAAGAGGCTAACCTCTTCAAGCTCATCGTCGTATGTTCCTAATTCTCTCTGTGTAGTTTCTAGCTAGCTGCTAGCCTAAAATTTGGAAAAGGATGAGTGACTTGTTGTTATTCCCCCTGCTTTGTTAAATATGATTAATGTGTGCTTCCCCCTCATGTTTCAAAGCTTCAATTGCATTGACTGTAGCCTATTTCTAGACTCTAGTGCCCTTGATTGCTTCATCTATCTATATAGCTTATTCATCACACTTTTCATATGATTAGTTTTAGTATAACTCAGTCTTATCATATTCCTCTGAGTGATGTTATAATGCAGAAATCTTATGAGACTAAGCAATACAAGAAAGGACTCAAGGCTGCTGATGCCATTTTAAAAAAGTTTCCTTCTCATGGCGGTCAGTTTATCATTACCTCCAAAACCCCTCCTATCTGTTTTCTGATTTTTTTTTTTATGTCAAATTTCTTTTTGCCCTCTCACTTTGCAACTCTACGTAATTTTCTCTGTTCCTAATGATGCCAAAAAAGAAAAAAAAAATCAAGTAAACAAGTACAAGGCTTCTAGTAAACAAGTATAAGGCTTACTATTTTGTTAGTTGAGATTTGTTTTGTTTTTCTTTTCCTTCTTTTTATTACTTGTTTCTTTTATTCTTTGTGATTTTCAGAGACTTTATCGATGAAAGGACTCACTCTAAACTGTATGGACCGCAAAACTGAAGCATACGAGCTTGTTCGCCTTGGAGTCAAGGTTCGATAACTCATATAATAACATCAATCCTTAGTCTCCGGTATGATTTTCAGGATAATATATAATTTGTACTTTTCTTTTTCTGTGCAGAATGACATCAAAAGCCATGTTTGCTGGCTGGCATGTACTTGGTCTCCTTTACCGTTCTGACAGAGAGTATAGAGAGGCCATCAAGTGCTACCGAAATGTTCTTAGAATTGATCCTGATAACCTTGAAATACTAAGAGACCTCTCACTCTTGCAGGTAAGGTAATTATGGGAAATTGGATTGGGCAGAAATTCTTACATGGCAATTCGTAAGTTGACTATTGTTTCCTATGGCACTCTCAGATGATTCTGTATTTTTTTTTCTTGAGTACTGACAATTCTCGTAAACAAATAAATAGTGCATTTTTTACCTTTCAGATATTATGAAGGCCTCCAGAAATGTCTTGAATTGTATTCCGAAAATGGTCAATATTCGTCTGACCAAATTGAGAAGTTAAATACCTTGTACCAGTCTCTAAGCTAGCAGTACACTCGCTCATCCGCTGTTAAGGTGAGAAAAGGCGGATCAGTTCCTGTAGTAAAGTACATTTTCAAATATCCTTTACCGGTTGTCCATTTTGCTCTCTCTGATATTTTGTGGGTGCTCAGCGATACTAAGTTATTCTCTATTTTCCTTCAGAGGATACCATTAGATTTTCTGCAAGATGAAAGTTTTAAGGAGGCTGTAGGAAAGTACATTAAACCTCTGTTGACAAAGGTATCCTTTAATTCCCTTGACTCTCTTTGTTACACAATACTCTGTAATAGAATATGCTTCTTATATATCTTGATGGTTGTCTCAGGGTGTTCCTTCATTATTTTCCGATCTCTCTTCTCTATATGATCACCCTCGCAAGGTTAGTGGCCTTGAGAATGCTGTCGCAAATTCATTTTATCTGGTTTCACTTTGTTATACTGTTTTTTGTGTATTTTGTTAACCAGCCTGATATATTGGAGCAACTACTTATTGAGATGGAAAATTCGATTAGGACTACCGGAAGTTACCCAGGAAGGTATACAACTGAATTATTACTGAAGCATTCACTTGATAAACGTCGTCTATGATATATGGTCTTATTTTATACTAAATTGACAGTGAAATGGTATCATATTTATTATTATTAGTAATTTTTTAATTGATGCAGTGATGTGAAAGAGCCCCCATCAACTCTATTGTGGACATTGTTTTTCTTGGCTCAGGTTCACTGTTGCTATATGTCTGAATTTCTCACTATAATTAATAAAAATTCGGTTGTATTTTTGTATATTTTATCATGATACTTTTCATAATGCAGCATTATGACAAGCGTGGTCAGTATGATGTTGCCCTTGGCAAAATTGACGAGGCTATTACTCATACGCCGACAGTGATTGACCTATACTCCGTTAAGGTATCTTTGTTTTGATCCATAAGTTTTTTTTTTGTATATGCCACTGTTTATGCTTCCTCTAAGTATGGAGATACATTTTGAAAACTTCACTGACAGGATAGCTTTGTCTGAACTTCTCTGTTAAACATAATTTGTATGATTTTTCAACACCATGTATCAGATTATCTTTTGTTTGAGGACACACCTGTTTCTTCTTAACCATTTTACTGGTTTCTGTCAACAGAGCCGAATAATGAAGCATGCAGGAGATTTGACTGCCGCTGCCGCACTTGCTGATGAAGCTAGATGCATGGACTTAGCAGATCGCTATATAAACAGTGAATGTGTTAAGCGTATGCTGCAAGCAGATCAGGTTTACATCTTGGTTTTGTTCATGTTATATTTTTTGGGTAGATTTCGTAGAAGTTAGGCCTCAACACTAGCTCTTCGTTCTACGAATTCTTCTTGTGTAGGTGTCCTTGGCTGAAAAAACTGCTGTTTTGTTTACAAAAGAGGGGGATCAGATCAACAATCTTCATGACATGCAGTGCATGTGGTACGGCTCTAGATGACTGAGTAATTTTGATGAAGTAAAACTGACATTTTAGATGTCTTTCTAATGACTGTTTCTTTTTTTAAATTTCATTTCGTAAAAAGGTATGACCTTGCATCTGGAGATAGCTACTTCCGTCAGGGTGATCTTGGACGTGCCCTTAAGAAATTTTTGGCTGTGGAGAAGCACTATTCTGACATTCATGAAGATCAATTTGATTTCCACTCGTACTGCTTAAGAAAGATGACTTTGCGTTCATACGTCGACATGCTTAAGTTCCAAGACCGATTGCACTCATTCCCATATTTCCACAAAGCAGCAATCAAAGCTATCAGGTAAACTCTTGGTTGCACAAATGTAAACCAACTACAGTATCTACTGTATGCATGATAGTTTCCATTAAACTGTAGTCACATTTGCCTCTCGGCTTTTGATATACAGGTGCTATCTGAAATTGCATGATTCTCCCAAATCAACTGCTGAAGAAGATGAAATGTCCAAGCTGGCTCCTGCTCAGAAGAAGAAAATCAAGAAGCAGAAAAAGGCAGAAGCCCGAGCAAAGAAAGTAGGTATTTTCGTTGTTTTGTCTGAGTAAATTAACACTTAGGTGGCTTAAGAGTGGTCTTCTTCGTTTCAGGAAGCTGAGGGTAAGAGTGAAGAATCAACTGCCAGTGGCGTCTCCAAGTCCGGCAAACGAAATGTGAAACCTATAGATCCAGATGGGGAAAAGTTAATTCAGGTTTTTGTTTGCTTCATTTCTGTAAGATGTATTGTGGTCTTCGCCATAACTTTATTAGGGGAGGCTTACTGGGAAACTAAATCTGTACAGGTGGAAGAGCCAATGGCAGAGGCCTCGAAGTACTTGAGACTTCTCCAGAAGCATTCACCTAATTCTTTGGAGACTCATCTACTTTCTTTTGAGGTTAATATGAGAAAACAAAAATTTCTGCTTGCATTCCAGGTAACTAATTTCTCGTCTGGTGGCCATATTCAAGCTCACTGTTTCTATAATATCCTTTGTTCAAGTAACCTAAGGGCGGGTTGTTGCCGTCTCATTTTTCTTCAGGCTGTTAAGCAATTGCTTAAACTGGACGCGGAGAACCCTGATTCACATCGTTCCCTGGTATGAACTCTGTGCTACTCGTGTGTTCTAAAGGATGCGTAATCATGCAAAGAAGAGAAGGGATAATAATAATAATGTTTTCCCTTCAAGTATTATGTAGCTAAGTCATGTTTTCATTTTGGTTTATGCCTTTGAACTTGGATGGCAGATGAAATTCTTCCTCAAGACAGGATCGACAAGTGCTCCAACGACCGAAGCTGAGAAACTTCGCTGGAGTGTCCTAGAGGCTGATCGCCCATCAATCAGGTGACTACTCAAAACTATTATCCAATCTTACTGTTGATGATGTATATTAATTGTGATAAAATTTTCCATTTGTTTGCGTTGTAGTCAATTGCAAAATAAATCACTAGTGGAGGCAAACAAAGAGTTTCTTGCTAGACACGAAGGTATGTCTCAAAATTGATCACATGGTACACTTCTATATGTCAGTGTCTGATTATTAAAAGAAAAAGGTGTTCACGTCTGCATATTAAATTTGCAGATTCTTTGGTGCACAGAGCTGCATACGCAGAAATGTTGTACCTTTTAGATGCAAGCAAGAAAACCAAGTCTATCAAAATAATT
This sequence comes from Raphanus raphanistrum subsp. raphanistrum, assembly GCA_019706035.1. Classification (NCBI taxonomy): domain Eukaryota; kingdom Viridiplantae; phylum Streptophyta; class Magnoliopsida; order Brassicales; family Brassicaceae; genus Raphanus; species Raphanus raphanistrum. The sequence goes on from CM033988.1 coordinate 58,213,361, forward strand.
GAAGACTCAACCAAGAAAGTGGTTCAACCGTAATGCTCGTTGACCTTATGGTTCCTGGCTCTCTCTCTCTCTGTTTTGTTTAACATCGTTGTCCATGTGCAGAAACGGAGCTCTAGGACTAGCAAGAGAGTGGAAACTCAAAGACTGTATAGCTGTTCATAAGCTTCTAGACACAGTTCTTCTCGACTCAGAAGCTGCCTCCAGTAAGCATTAAATATCTTCACTACGATGTGATGTCCCCATTAAGTAGTACCGTTATGACTCTGGCTGCGGCTGCATTTTCATTTATTGCGTTTGGTTAGTCTTATGAACGGAGCACGCTTCCATGATATTAAGGTCCTTAGGGTTTACAAGTATTAAGGAGGGTTTTGAATACAATTGCAGGATGGAAAACACGATGTGCAGAGTATTTTCCCTGGTCAACTTACTTTGAAGAAAAGGGCAGCTCTGTGATGCCTGAGTCAGTGTACAACTCGTCTCGCAAGAGTAATGAGAATGGCGACACACCAAACCATCCAATGGGGACTGAATTGAGCGATGGACAACTTGAAGCATTCAAGAGCCTCTCGGTCTCAGCCTGAAGCTATTTTTTTCGTATCAATAAGAGGCAAACCTACCCCGGAGATATTTATGCAAAAGACAGACTTGCAGACCTAGATCAAACTTGAGATTTAGTGAATTTCTGTCGCAGAGTTGTGGATCAAAAGATGTTTGGAGCTTGTAACAATGCCAAATATGTATTATTGTTTTTCTATACAAGGCTGGGTTTCAAGTCTGATGAACAGATGGCGCATAGAAGATATGATATTATTTTGTCTCTTTTCATTTTTGTTTCCCTCTTGACACTTTATGAGGATGTACTAGCTTTTTTGATGTTGTGCCCTTTTAAGAGTGTGATTGGTAATTAGTGGAGTAATTTGGAGTAAATCAAGTAGAGTAAATAGGAGAAAATATGTTAGTAATAAAGTAGAAATCAGAGGAAAACAAGTAAGTGGAAAAGAAAGAGAAAATAATAAGAGAAATTGGTGAGATTGCATCTGACCAATCCCTTAATTGGCAATATATCATTTATCACATAAACTATTTTGGATGACTATTTTGCCTCTGCATGTTCTATCAATTGAATAATTTTTATTCTCTTTTAGTTTATTTTTTTTATTTTTTATTTTTATTTTTATCTTCTTTCTTTTTTTCTTTCATCTCTCATCACTTATAAACCAAATTCAAGTTTCAATTATCTGATTACTTATGATTATCAACTTTTTCATCTATTTTATTAACTTCGGTCAGTTATATCTGATTACCTCGATAACATAATTTATAACATGTTAATAAGTAATATTCAACGTTAACATAATGCGTAACATGTAATACAGTCTGTTAACTCGCTAACAAAATTTGTAACAATCTTAATAGTCAAATTCATAGTGGGTTAATTTTGGTAAATGATACTGAATTATATAGTGTATTATTATGTTATTGATTTGTTTAATGTATTATAATAAAGTATAACGTAATAAGTTACATGATAAGTAGCTCACAAATAGATTGATACATATCTGTGAATTAATAAGTTATATGATAAGTTGGTTGTTATCCGTTAACCGATTTGTTACTTGGTACATGTATTGTTAGCTGATACATTATATGATACCAAATAATTGATAATTTGTTTGTATGATATTACAAGAGATTTGATGTTCATTGATACATAGTTTGTGTAGATGATAAATGATTGAATAAATAACTTGTGAGCTTGTACATTTTTTATATTTAGTTTGTTAGCTGACAAATAGATTGATACATGGTGTTGATTAATAAGTTGTTATCTGATACATTATTTGTTATCTGATACAAATTTTGTATGATAAATGATTTCTTATATGTTTTGGTATCTGACACATAGTTTGATACCGAAAAATTCATAACTGTTTTATCTGACACATAGTTTGATACCAAAGAATTCATAACTATCATATTTGTTATCTAATACAAGTTTTATATGATAAATGATTTCTTACATGTTTTAGTATCTGACACATAGTTTGGTACCGAAGAATTCATAACTGTTTAACATGATGTTACAAAAGTCTTTACGTTAACTGGTACATGATTTGTTTTGCTGATACTTAGTTTATTAGCTCACAAACGGATTGATACATGTCTGTGAATTAATAAGTTACATGATAAGTTGGTTATTATCCGTTAACTGATTTGTTACTTGGTACATGTATTGTTAGCTGATACATTATATGATACCAAATAATTGATAATTGGTTTGTATGATATTACAAGATACTTGATGTTCATTGATACATAGTTTGTGTAAATGATAAATGATTGAATAAATAACTTGTGAGCTTGTACTTTTGTTATATTTAGTTTGTTAGCTGACAAATGGATTGATACATGGTGTTGATTAATAAGTTATTATCTGATACATTATTCGTTATCTGATACAAATTTTGTTAAGTGTTTCTTAATTTTCTAGAACCGTAATTGGGGACGGCTGAAAGAAAATTGACAGTGACGTATTCATGTAGAGGAACCAAGTTTTATCGGATTGGTTGTTGATCAGCGACGTTTTCAGTTTATGTATTTGTTTAAGAGAAATTGTTATTTATACATCTAAAAATTGAAGTAGACATAAATATATATAGATCACTTTATGCAAACTATCAAAGTACATGGTGTATTTTCGTCGTTAGCGTTTAATACTATTTTTATATATACATCTTTTGATAAGTTATTCCATACATGTTAGATGATATATATACTACTATACCTTAGAAGTTATACATTACACTAATTATAATTTGACCAAAAATTAGTTTTCAGCTAAAATAATGTGTACCTGCTAAAATTTAGAGTTACACGCTGTGTAACAACAAAGTTAACCGTTAATATATATTTGATATATAACACAACATATTAGCTGCTATAGAATATTTTATCGATAACGTAATCTCGATTTGATCTTCCTGCTTTATCCAACAGTCTATCGTCTGTTCCGCCGTCCATTTCTGCAGTCTGACACACGCTTTCTCTGTAGTCTGATACACATCTTTTTTGCAGTCTAACATGTATTCAATAAAGGAATGACATTTTCGTCCGCACAATACCAAAAAGTTATTTCTTTTTGAGTTATGTACAATCATGGATAATTGACCAATTTGAATCTTCCTTGGGGATATTTTACTCATTATCCTAAATAATAAATGATGTTATTCTCACTAAAACTAGAGTAATAAATAGTGCAGATTTTACTCTATTTGAACAGTGAAAAGAGTATCCCAGAGAAAATAGTATTTCACCTAATTGGCAAAATTCTGGAATAATTAAGAGTAATAAATTTTCCACCCCACCAAGTTGCGCTAACAATACCATTAAATCAAAGCCTAACTTTATTTATTTTCTTTTTTTCTCCGCATTAAGCTTGTTTGACAAACTCTGCAAAATTTTGAAAACTAAAATGGTTTCGCGTTTCTACTCGGTAATAATACAGCAGTCATAATTACATTTAAACTATATAATTTCGTCATTTAGTTACTCTCGAGAAGAATGTTGGTCTTGGTTATGGTCGATTTCCTTCTAATGTAAAACTATTAATTTGTCATTTAGTTATTCTGGATGAGAAGAATGTTGGTCTAGGCTATGGATCGATTTTCTTATAATGCAAAATTATTAATTTCACATGTGACTATGCGATAGATATATCTTATTCTTTTTACGAACTCGAATTTGTCTGATTTTTGGTATACAGATTTTATGATTAATCGATTGACTCTCGGTCCGTCAAATATACCGGATCAACCAGAAAAAAAAAGAAAGAAGATTGTGATAAAGTGATAATTCTTTGTCCGTAAAAAGTGACCACAAGTGTAATTGTTTCGAAAGATAACAAACCAATAAGTCACTGTTAAAACAAACAAAATAATTCATGAATTGCAGAACTCTTGTTGTCATTCTAGACTGTTTTGTTCCATGTGCTTTTTTAAACCGACTAAACAAATAAAATTTAAAAAGAACGGCTGACCGGAATTACCGGTCACGGATTTGCAATCCTGAGTTTGTCACGTGTATATTCAATAGGCCACTCGCTATTTGGATTGTCTTAAAAACTCGTAAGAATAGTGACATGAAGCATCGTGAATCAATAATGTTTCCCGGCGAAGAAACAGAATCACGTGAGTTATGCGTGACCCTACTGCAGTCATAAATGTTTTCGCTCCGTCTAAAACGTTTTTTGTTTTCCTTTCTTATGGTTCGTGTTTTACGTTATTAATTATTGGTAGCATATACTCCCTCCGTTTCGAATTAGATATCGTTTTGGAGCAAAATTTTCGTTTCAAAATAAGTGTCGTTTTATGATTTCAATGCAAAACTTATTGACTTTTTAATCTAATCTATTTTTCTATTGGTTGAAATCTAGTTAGGTGTATTGATAATGATGTTTTTATCTAGTAAATATATAAAATTAAATGTTTTATTAATTTGTGTGCTGAAGTCTAGAACGACAAATAAATTGGAACGGAGGAAGTAGTTAGTAGGAATCAAATTCGAAACTGATGAAAACAGTGATCTCATACAGACAAACAAGTATTACTGTCAAGCAATTAATACTAGGGATGTGTTCTTTTCGAGAGTCTTCTACTCCTTCCTTTTCATTTTATATGTCGTTCTAGACTTTTGCACACATATTAATAAAACATGTGATTTTATATATTTCCAAGATAAAAACACAATTATCTATACACCTAACTACATTTCAACTAATAGAAAAATAAACTGGAGAATCTTATTAATAAATTTTGCATTGAAATTGTAAAACGACACTTATTTTGAAACGAAAAATTTTCCATAGAACGACACTTAATCTGAAACGGAGGGAGTACTTATTAACAGGACTGCTTATTAATCAAGTGTGTGTGAACATATTATATACTACACTAATAGCTTATATTGTGATTTTATCGACCAACAGTAAAAACTAATATTATTGGTGGAACGTTTTTTTCAAGACATTTAATTGGAAATATTCGGATAAGTAAACTGACAAGAAAGCCTAGACAAATGAAATACTACATCTACATGCATGGCGATCTCTCTCGAAGAATATATGGCACTACAAGAAAACATCGATATTCTGAGGGACATTCCGAGGGAAAATGATTTCCTCGGAATTTTCTGACGAAAAACCGAGGAAATTCCAAGGAAACCCATAAATGTGGTTTCCTCGGAATTTCCTCGGAATTTTCTGAGGAAATTCCGAGGAAAACACATTTCCTCGGAATATTCCGAGGGAATACCGAAGAAACCATTTCCGTCGGAAAAAAACGACGGATATTTCTAAAATTCCGAGGACATTTTGTAGCCGTTAGAGAGCCGTTGGGATAGCCGTTGGACAATTTTAAAAATTCCGAGGAAATTTCGAGGAAGGGTAGTTTTTCCTCGGAATTTCCTCAGTATATCGGCTGGATTTCATCTATAAATACAGCTACCCCTCTTCCTCTTCATTCACTCTATTTCTTCTTCTTCTCTCCTACTATCACGAAATTGATATAAAAAAAACATGTTTTCTTCAAATTATTTTCGTTCTTGGATCGATCGACCTCATTTGGATCTGGAGACGAGATTGCTTACGAAAGAATACCAACGAGGTATAACCGAATTCATGGGGTTAGTTCGCCGACAACCGGAAGCAGAAACATGTAAGTTAAGATGTCCTTGCTCTAATTGTAAAAATAGAAAAAATTATTAAAAAGTGGGATGTTTGGACTCATCTGTATTTGAGTGGGTTTACACGAAGTTACAAAATTTGGTACCATCATGGGAAAACTGGTTATGAACTTGGTAGTACTAGCGAACCTCAGCCGGCGGTTAGATTAGAAGAACCAATTAGAACGGATGTAGATTATGGTGTAGGTACTGAGCAGATGGTAAATGATCATTTTAGAGGGGAAAATTTACCCAATGCAGAAGCTAGGAGATTTTATGATATGTTGGATGCTGGAAAGCAACCATTGTACGAAAGTTGCAGAGATGGTCATTCAGCTTTATCATCTGCTACAAGACTGATGGGCATTAAAACATATTATAACACCTGATAAAGACATAGAAAGGTTTGGACCTAAAGATGTCTAAGTCCTAATCTATATGATCAAATGCTTATGAACGAATAGATAAAACAATGCAAATATGCAAGATATCACTTCTCCTTCACAAAACATAAAAAAAGAAGCCATTGACTCGGAATCAGAGTAGCTTTATTTTTTTATTTTTTTTTGTTGAAATACCGAGGAAATTCCGAGGGACTTTAGGGTTTCCTCGGAATTTCCTCGGAATTTACCTTCTCGATTTAGGGATTTGATTATAAAGTATTGTTCCTCGGAATTTCCTCGGAATTTTCTGAGGAAATTCCGAGGAACATGTGGGTTCTCGGTTTAAAACCCTTAGTTCCTCGAAATTTCCTCAGAAAATTCCGAGGAAATTCCGAGGAAAGTACTGATTTTCAGTATTTCCTCGGAATTTCCTCAGAATATTCTGACGAAATTCCGAGGAACTTGGGGTTTTAAACCGAAAACAACGTTTTGCGGATTGAATAACACATATATAACCTTCATTAAGTGTCTTAACCATATTATGAAGTCAAACTTTGGTGTTTTACATAATAACAAACACTTTTACGATTGCTTGAACGAAAACCACACAACATAAGATAAACACTTATACACTTTAATAAATGTTAAAGGGAATACTTACAATTATTTTTGAAATTTTGTTATTTCCTGGTTTATGATCATCTATACAAAGAATCCTCAATGATATGCATTACATTTGTATAAGAAATGAAATACGGCAAAAAAATTGGAATTTGAAACCCCAAACCCTGTTTCCTCGGAATTTCCTCAGAATATTCTGAGGAAATTTCGAGGAACATAACCAAGGTTCCTCGGAATTTCCTCAGAATATTCTGAAGATATTCCGAGGAACCCTTGTTCCTCGGAATTTTTTCATTTACCCGGGAACCCTAGCCGCCAAACATTTCGGGAAAATCAGATATATCTAAACCGAGGAAATTCCGACGACCCTTAAAAATATACTGAGGAAATTCCGACGGAAAATGTCCGTCGGACCCCTCATAAAATTAGGGCATCTCGATTCTTTCTTCCCCATTTCTCTCTTCCTCTCCTCTATTCCTCTACGCGGCTCCTCCTCCTCCTCCATCGATTTCCGGCGAATCCCACCGTTTGTTTCCTCCAATTCTTTGCCAAATCATGTAAGCACCTATCCCTCTCTCTTTTCTTCAAAAAGTTTGAGTGATTATGGTTTGTGAGATTAGAATTTAGGATTTTAGGTTGTTAGATGGATAGTTTAGGATTGAATGGGTAGTTTAAGTTAGGATTGTTGTTTTAGTTTTTTTTGGAATTATTTTTTGTTATGGTTAAAATTCAAAACGTTTTTTGATTTTTAAAAGCGTTTTTCTATTTTTAAAAACGTTTTTCAAGTTTCCAGTAATAATAAAACATTTTTAAATTTTTTTTAAAAAATTATAAACCTTTTTTCTCTATTTATAAACGATTTATAATTTTTATACATATATATATATATATATGATAAATCATGTATACTAAAAAATTATAAATTTTTAATAATTTCTATATATTAAAACTAATTTTGTAATTATTAAATAATTTTAATATATTAAAACTATTTTTGTAATTATTAAACTATTTTTATATATTTAAACTATTTTTTGTTTAAGCGTCTCAGCTTCAAACCAAGGATGACGATTCCACGGGTTCGACCTACTTGCCTCGGGTTCGGATCAACGAAATCGTTGAATCGGTAAGTTCTTTTTTAATGTTCAATTTATTTTTTCTATTATTTAATTTTGGCACTTTTCTATTTCAGGCGGTTCCAAAGAAGAAGGGACGTTTGTTCGGTTTGGGTCGTCGTTCCCGGTCGGTTCCGTCTTCTGCTGAACCACCGCCCTTTGTTGATCCAGAAGTACTTTTGGGTCAGATGAAGGACAAGGATGATCGCATATCTGCGTTGGAGTCCATGGTGGCGAGTCAACAGGCGGGCTGGGAGGCACAGAAGAAGCTCAACGAGCAAATGTTGGAGATGATGAGGAGGTTGCACCCGAACGAGGTGCTCCCGACCATGCCAGATCCGAACGTCCAAAACCCGTAGCTTTTTTTTTTTATAAACTCTGAAATGTTTTTTTTATTTGTACGACTTTGAATTTTATATAATAATATGTTTCCAATTTAAATTTTATATTTTCAAATTTAAATTTCAAAAATTAATTTAAAAAAAAATTATTTTTTTTTTAAATTAAATTTTTTGAAAATTCCGAGGAACACTTCCCTCGGAAAATTCCGAGGAACAATTTCCTCGGAATTTTCCGAGGGAAGGATTCCTCGGAATTTACCCTTGGTACAAATCGGAACTTCCGACGATTACTTCCCTCGGAATAGTCCTCGGTATATACCGACGGACGTATTCCTCGGTATATACCGACGGACGTATTCCTCGGTATATTCCGACGAACAGTGGTCCTCGGTATTTCCTCGGAATTTGTGTTCCTCGGAATTCCGTCAGAAATTTCCGAGGGAATTCCGAGGAAATATAAAATTCCGAGGAATTTTTTTCCGAGGACGTATTTCCTCGGTATGTCGTCGGAATAGCGTTATTCCGACGACATACCGACGATTTTTTCCCTCGGTATATGCATGTTTTCTTGTAGTGTGGGAACTAAAATTGACAACACACTAACTCATATATGGATTTTCTTTTGTCTCTGTTATTAATTAAAATTTCGACATTTATTAGCACACTATAGATTATATAGCTAATAAGCTATCTATCTTCCGTGTAAGATTATCTAAAACTAAATTGACATGAACGCAAGTAAATTCATATATCTTTGACATTTTTACCAAAAAAAGTAAATTCATATATAAAAAAATACAAAAAACCACTAATAAGAATAATGTTTTTTTTTTCTTTAGCAAAAAAAAAAAGAATAATGTTTTTTCCCTGTCCAATATGTGAAATCATATCCAGTGAAATGGCAAAAAGATACAAGAAATCTTGAATCTAAGAGCATCATTAACGCATGTTCTTAAAGGGATGCTTAATGATTTTCTGATTTAAAAAAAAGGAAAATTGATTAATTAGAGAGAATGCGCTGCTTAATTAAGCATCACAGGCAGCGCGTCTTATTGAACACGTGTTGTCCATTCCATGTCTCTCTCTCATTTTGTCTCTCTCTGTTCTGTCTCTCTCTCTCTCGACGAAACCGATGATTTCGTTTCTCTCTCGCCGAAATCGATCTTCATCGACGCCTCCTCGACGCCGCCGTGATAAACGACGATGATATGTCGTCGTCTCTCTCGCTCTCTTCTCGGCCTCCAGGATTCCTCATCGATCGAATGCATGATGATTCTCGTCTCAAATCTCCAGTGTCTTACGGTCAGAGAGAAACGGCGAACGCGGAGGAAGACGAAGAGCGTGGAGAGAGTCTTCCTCTCTCGACCATGATGATTCTCGTCTCGCTAAGTAACTCCTCGAGTTTCACTCTGCATTTGGTGGAATTCTCAATGGTTTGTAATTACTAATTAGTTTTTTTTTGTGAATTTACAGTCGAATCGATGCTTCTATTGGGAACGATGAAGTTCCCATCGATGCTCGAGACCTTGCTAAAGCCCTTAATCAAGTTTGTTTTAGTTTTTCGACTTTTAAAGTTTCAATTTTTCAAGTTGGTTCTTCTTGTTTGGTGTTAGTATACTCATGCTGATGTTGTTTCTGTGTGTTGTTATGGTGTCAGGTGTTTTAAAGGAGTGGTTACGCCAATTAGTATCAGATACAGCAGTAAAAGAAGTGGTTAAGCCAATTAGTATCAGATACAGGTAAACGTCTTGAGCCTTTAATGTCTTTGAGTTTCATAGTTAATGTTTCTGGATGAGTTTCATACTTAATGAAAAAGGATCTGTTAGGTTGAGTTCAGTAGTTAATGTGATGGTCATTTGATATGTTGTAATGTCTTTGAGTTTCATAGTTAATGTTTCTCATTGAGTTAGGTTGCGTTAATGTTAGAAGCTTTGTCAAAGTGTAATTAATGGAAATTAGATAAATGTCAACTCGAATTTGGTTGGTGTTAATTGAAACTCTTTCCTTCTCTTCCATCTTCAAAACTCTCACCTTCTCTTCCATCTATAAAAAGCTGATTATAGTGAAGAAACAGCGCATGAATAAAAAAAAAGGAAGTTGTTTCTGGTTTCTCTCCTGGAAATGAAAGAAAAGGTCTTAACTTTACCAATGTTTTATCCCTGCTCTGTTTTCCTCTTTCTTACAACGAGATGTCTTTTCTATTCAATATTTTGAATTATGAGCTTGTGTCTGCAACTGAAAGAGTATATTGATGATACCGAGGATCTGATCAATATCAAGCTGGTAACAACATACAAAACCAAGCTATGTCTATCTTGTTCTTGTTTCATACCTGGTCTCTGACTTTGTGTCCATGTTTTTTTCTTGTCTACTAGAATTTGTATAATCAAATGTTTAGTGGATTTCGTAAATATTTGATGCTTTCACAATGTGGTTTTATTGAGATTGAACTCTAATATATGTCTGTGTAATATAAAGGGTTGGTGCTCCTGCTCGTGTGGGTTTGGTTGCCCCAATTGATATCGTTGTCCAGCCTGGTAACACTGGTCTTGATCCATCACAGACATCTTTCTTCTCACATGAAGAAGGAGAAGGTGATGATGATGAAGCTGAGAAAACGGCTGTTGAAGTCCAAGGCTTCTTGTGGTTTGTATTCAGGAATGGTATGTCCAGCACCTTGATAGTTAGAAATGTAAGATTAGAGATGAAAATGTGGAGGTCTAGTATTGTGATTCGGATTTCATTACTGAATTGATGATGTGATTAGTATTGTGATTTAAAGATGAAATGTGGTGGATTAGTATTGAGAAAACGGTCATTAAAATACCAAACTTTCACAGAATAGCCAAAAAAAGTATGGACTTTCCTTTAATCCAAAAAAGTCACAAACTTGTTTTGACCTAGCCATATTAGATATACTTTAGGTCAACTGTTTTTGTCGTTAAATTTCTGTCTACAGTTCACGGAGATCTTTGCGTCGTCGTTTTAAGAATAGAACATATTTTACAAAATCTCCAAATTTATACTCTGAGAACCCTAACTCTCCATCGACCTCTTTCATCTCTTCTCTGCAACTAGATTTATCATCTCTGTGTAAAACCACAAATCGTTTCTTCTTTATATGATGAGACGCCAAAAGTTTCCTATACGTCGAGGCAGAGCTAAAAAACGTGAAACTCCACTGGTTTTTGAAGGTGATGAAATACGGTCCAGTGCAATTGAAGAAGATGAGCGTGAACACATATCTGGTGATGATTGTGAGGTTATTGCTGATGATCCTGCTGATGAAGCCGAAGAAGAAGAAGAGAATGAAGAAGAAGGCGTAAGAATTGATGAAGAATCTTGTGAGGTTTTATCATCACACTTTGGAGATGTTGCAAGGAATGATGATGGAGAAGATAACGATGACAGTGGAGAAGACGACTGCTGGACAGAGGATAATATACCTGATCCTATATCATATGATGATGAGGAAGAAGATGCGCAACGAGAAGCTCGTGAGGATGCATCATCTGCTGATGAGGTTTTATTTTTGGGAAAGACATTTTCATCTGCATCCGAATTCAAACAAGCTCTTCTTAGGTATTCTTTAAAAACAAGATATGATATCAAGCTCTACATATCAACACAAATGAAGCTTGGTGCTGTTTGTTCTGACACTGAGTATGATTGTCCATGGAGAGTGTATTGCTCGTATGAGAGGAGGAAACATAAACTGCAAATAAAGGTTTATGTAAATGAACATGCTTGTGTACGTTCTGGTTCCTCAAAGATGTTGAAGACGTCATCAATTGCGCTGCTGTTTACGGAAAGGTTAAGGTTGAATCCTAAGCTCACGGCTAAGGAAATTTGTGAAGAGATCAAGAGAACCTACAACTTGACTGTTACTGAAGAGCAATGTCGAAAAGCCAAAACCAAAATCACAAGAGAAAGAAGGGCAGGCCATGAAAAACACTTTTCCAGAATCTGGGATTATGAAGCCGAGCTTCAAAAGACTAATCCGGGCACCATAACAGAGATAATGACCATTCCCGGACCAACACCAGGAAGTAAGCAAAGGTTTGATCGCATCTACATTTGTTTTGAAGCACAACGTGCAGCTTGGAAGTCGACCTGTAGACCTATTATAGGACTGGATGGTGCATTTCTGAAATGGGATGTGAAAGGCCAATTGATCGCTGCAGTTGGAAGAGATGGAGATAACAGAATTGTACCTATTGCTTGGGCAGTTGTGGAGATTGAAAATGACATTAACTGGGCATGGTTTGTGAATCGCTTGAAAGTGGATTTAGAACTCGGTGATGGAAGCAACTTCACATTCATATCTGATAAGCAAAAGGTAAAGATCTTGGTCTTTTTGTTTATTTTGATAAACTCGTAGCTCACATGGTCTTTTTTGTTGTTTTGAAGGGTTTGGTGAAAGCTGTTCAACTTGAACTTCCTAACGCAGAGCATCGCATGTGTGCAAGACACATCTTAGGAAACTGGAAGCGGGACAGCCACGACCCACAGCTAGAGAAACTATTTTGGAAAATAGCCCGCAGCTACACCTTAGGAGACTTTAGAGAGAATATGAATACACTGAAGAGCTACAATCAAATGGCGCATCAAACTCTACAAGCCACCAGTCCACATACATGGTCTCGAGCTTATTTTAAGGTTGGTTCATGTTGCAATGATAATTTGAACAACCTTAATGAATCTTTTAACAAAACCATCCGTGAGGCTAGGAGAAAACCACTACTTGACATGCTAGAGGATATAAGGCGCCAATGTATGGTACGCACAGCAAAAAGGTCCATCATTGCTAATAGGTTGAAGACTAGATTCACAAAGAGAGCACATGTTGCAATAGAAACCGCTATAGAGAAGACTCAAGATTGTATTCGATACATGGCTACAGGTGATGTCTATGAAATTGAGTATCACAGTTGTTCATATAGCGTTGATATGGGTTTGAAATCATGTGGTTGTGGGATGTGGCAACTGAACGGAATCCCTTGTAACCATGCTGCTTGTGTGATCCTTGCAAAGAAGCATAAAGTAGATGACTATGTTTCTGATTATTACACAACCATAAGATGGAGGAAAACTTATGAGTATAGTATTAGACCAGTGGAAGGGATGAAATTGTGGCCTATGCTGAACAGGTTGCCCGTCTTGCCTCCACCAAATAGGCTAGGCAATAGAGGACGACCAAGCACGTATGCGAGGCGAAAAAGCGCAAATGAAGCATCTTCTTCCTCTAGCAAAACCAAGCTAAACCGAGCGAACCGTGTCATGACATGCTCTAACTGTAGAGAAGAAGGACATACCAAGGTGAGCTGTTCAAAACCAACGGTTCTACCTGAACCTAAACGTCCAAGGGGTCGGCCAAAAAAAAATAATTATGTAAGCTTTTGATCTCTTTTGTTTATATCTACATTTATATCATTTTGATATTGTCTCACAAGGTTGCGTGTTCTATACAGGAAGGAGGATCACAAGGCTTTTCACAAAGTGAATCACAAATTAGCTCACAACGTTGATGATGGTCGTGGGATGGATTTTTTATTTTATTATATTGTTTTTCAGCTGATGCTATTTTTTGTTATGGACTGAGTCACGTAGAATGTATGCTTCAGACTTGAAATCTCCACCTGGCTTTTTTTTTGTTTCAGATTTTGCTGGAATCGCCACCTTGCTTTTTGTTTCAGACTTTGTTGGATTTCTTTTTGTTTCAAGCAAACGTGCTTTTGTTAGTTTCCAATGCTTGTTTGGTTAAACATAGATAATGAAAATAAGAGGAACAATGTTAAAGATAGAAGAGCTCACATATAAACATAGATTAATTGTCTTACAAATGAAACAAAGATGTAACAGTTTAATAGAATAGATCTTACCATAGAGACAAAGAAAAGGATCCTTCACGGTTTATAATACTTCTAAAGGAAGATGTATATATAAAACAAATGAAAATATCTCTTTGAACATGGCTAAGTTAGATGACAACTCAAAATTCTTGGAATTTACCGAGAAGCTAAAAGCTACTTGAACACAGAGGAGTTTTTTCGAGGCTCTCAAGGGACACTTGAACACAGAGGAGTTCATCGACACGGTTGCAGATGAGTTCAAGAAGACTCTCGTCAAAGCTTAAGAAGTTTGGGTCAGTTCCTCAGTCATAAGTGTCTATCTGTGGGTTAGTAGTTCAAGCAACCAACCTAGCCTTTTATATTGTAAGAATGTTTTTCAAGTTTTGGAAGTGAATCTTCAATCTCTTCAAGCAATCATTTCTCTACCCAACACACACTTCGACGGCAAACTTCTCTTCCAAAATCTCGTTTTATCTGACGGGATCAAACTTACCTCTCTCACTTGATTCTAGCATGTAAAATAGAGGAAACCAAGTCGCAGAGAAGGCAAAAAAATACTAAATCCGTTTGCAGAGAAGAAGAGTGAAATTGAATTGGGGCTTGGGGTTCTGAGAGTTGATTTGGGGATTTTTTAAACTTTGTTATATTTTTAAAACGATACCGTACAAGCCTCCGTCAACAGCAAACGGAGATTTGACGACAAAAATAGTTGACTAAAAATGTATTCTTTATGGCTCGGTCAATATTAGTTTTGTTGTGATCCGAGAATATATGATCGACATAATCTGTTACGATACTTATCACCTTTCTAGTACTTATCTTATAGATTTGATAACTACAAGTCCCATGTATATATATGAGATATTTGGTCGACAATAAAGTTACGCTTTCATAATATCAAACACGTTATCAGCAACGATTTGCTCTAACAAAACCCTAGCCTCCTCCGCGACGAGAAGCTGCTTGAGACGGAGAAGCTGTTCGCGACGAGAAGCTGCCCAAACGACGAGACCGATCAACACTTCCGAGATCAAAGAATGAAAAGTGGAATGGACTCATTTGTGGTAGACAGTGGCACCAGCCATACCATCCTGAGAGACAAACGATACTTCATAAACCTGATTAATAAAACAGCCGACATCACAACCATAGCTGGTACAGCTAATCTAATCGAAGGCTGCGGCCAAGCATGCATTTTATTGCCTAATGGTACACATCTAGAGATAGATGATGCATTGTACTCACCTAGCTCTAATAGGAGCTTGTTAAGTTTCAAAGACATTAGACTCAATGGTTTTCATGTTGAAACCAAGGGTGAAGGAAATAAAGAATTTCTTCAGATTTATAATATCACCCAAGGCAATAAAAGAGTCCTTGAGACTATACCAGCATGTGGGACTGGACTTTACTATGTTAAGACTAGTCTGGTTGAGGCTAATGCCGTGATGAACAAAGAACTCAAAGAAGAGTTCACTCTTTGGCATGACAGGTTGGGTCACCCCGGATCAGTGATGATGAGAAAAATCATAACAAATTCAAATGGCCACAATTGGAAAAATAAAAGAGTTATTCCTAAATACCTCACATGTGAAGCATGTTCACAAGGGAAATTAATCACTAGGCCATCACCAGCCAAAGTGAATAAGGAAATGATAAATTTTCTGGAAAGAATACAAGTTGATATTTGTGGACCGATACACCCACCTTGTGGGACTTTCAGATATTTTATGGTCTTAATTGATGCATCTACAAGATGGTCACACGTTTGTCTCTTATCAACTCGTAATCTAGCACTTGCGAGGTTGCTAGCTCAGATCATAAGACTTAGAGCACACTTTCCAGATTTTCCTTTAAAGACTATACGTCTTGACAATGCTAGTGAATTCACTTCCCAAGCTTTTAATGACTATTGTATGTCCATGGGGGTAAGTGTGGAACATTCTGTAGCACATGTCCATACTCAGAACGGTCTGGCTGAATCTTTTATAAAAAGAATTCAGTGGATTGCCCGACCACTCTTAATGAATACCAAACTCCCAATATCAGCTTGGGGACATGCTGTGCTACATGCAGCCGAGTTAATTAGACTCAGGCCTTCAAGTGAGCATAAATACTCGCCATCCCAACTAATTACGGGTCATGAGCCAGATATTTCCCATCTAAGAGTTTTTGGATGTGCAGTCCAAGTGCCTATAGCACCACCACAGAGAACAAAGATGGGACCTCAAAGGAGGATGGGAGTATATGTTGGATACGATTCCCCCACTATTATTAAATACCTAGAGCCAACAACTGGTGATTTGTTTAAGGCCAGGTTTGCGGATTGTCATTTTGATGAATCTAAGTATCCAGCATTAGGGGGATATTTTGGTAAGCTGGAAAAAGATATAAAATGGAATCAAACATCCTTAACATGGCAGGATCCTCGGACTAGAGATTGTGATCTAGAAGTCCAGAAAATAATACATTTGCAAGAGCTAGCTAATAAATTGCCAGATTCCTTTGCTGACCCAAATAGAGTAACCAAGTCATATATACCAGCTGCCAATGCACCGATAAGACTTGATGTCCATGAGGGACATAATCAAGCTGCTACTACGTCTAAACCACAATTAAAACGTGGTAGACCATCAGGTTCCAAAGACAAAGAAGTTCGGAAAAGAAAAGGTGCAAAGAAATCCGAATCTTCTGAAACCCTAGACATGGAAAAGGAAACTCATGTACCATCAAAAGAAACTTGGGACGCCAAGGATCAAGGTACTGAGGTTCCTGACAATAATGAGATCTCAATAAATTATGTCATGTCTGGAAGGGAATGGAACAGAAAACATGTCGACATGGATGATATATTTGCATACAATGTAGCACTTGAATTGATGGAAAATGAGGATCTAGAACCCACATCTATATATGAATGCATGCAACGACCAGATTGGTTAAAATGGAAAGAAGCCATTAATGTGGAGTTAGAATCATTGAAAAAGAGAGGTGTATTTGGACTGATCATCCGGACACCCCATGATATAAAACCAGTGGGATACAAATGGGTTTTTGTGAGAAAAAGAAATGAGAAAGGTGAAGTTGTGAGATACAAAGCACGACTTGTTGCACAAGGATTCTCACAAAGACCAGGAATAGATTATGAGGAAACTTATTCCCCTGTGGTGGATGCTACGACCTTGAGATTTTTAATAAGTCTGGCTATAAGAGAAGGTCTAGATATGCGGTTAATGGATGTTGTAACTGCCTACTTGTATGGTCCACTGGATAATGAGATATACATGAAAATTCCAGATGGTATTGAAATGAAAAACAAAGAGAGTTCTCGAGAACAACATTGTATCAAATTGAACAAGTCTCTTTATGGATTAAAGCAATCGGGTCGAATGTGGTACAATAGACTATCTGAATATCTCCTGAAAGAAGGATACAAAAACGACCAGGTCTGTCCATGTATTTTCATAAAGAAGTTCAATAAGGGTTTTGTAATCATTGCAGTATATGTAGATGATTTAAATATCCTAGGAACATCTGGAGAAATTTCCCAAACTGTTGAATATCTCAAGAAAGAATTCGAGATGAAAGATCTCGGGAAAACAAAGTTTTGTTTGGGTTTACAATTTGAGTATGTAAAAGATGGAATCCTTGTGCATCAAGAAACATATACAGAAAAGATACTCAAGAAATTTAATATGGACAAATCTCACCCATTAAACAGTCCCATGGTCGTGAGAAGCCTTGGTCCGGACACGGATCCATTTGGTCCAAAGAGGGACGATGAAGAGATCCTTGGTCCAGAGGTGCCATATCTCAGTGCCATAGGAGCTCTGATGTACTTAGCTGGCCATACACGACCAGACATCAGTTTTGCTGTGAACTTACTATCTAGGTTCAGCTCATGTCCGACCCAAAGACACTGGAATGGGATAAAACATGTACTTCGTTATCTACAAGGAACGAAGGATTTGGGTCTTATGTTTACTAACCAATCTAAGGAAGGTTTAGTTGGTTTTGCTGATGCAGGTTACCTATCTGATCCACATTGTGGTAGATCTCAGACTGGATATGTTTTTACACATGGAGGTACAGCAATATCTTGGCGGTCTATGAAACAGACCATGGCGGCTACTTCCTCAAATCATGCAGAAATATTGGCGATGCATGAGGCCAGTCGAGAGAGTGTATGGTTGAGATCTATGACACAACACATCAGTACCACTTGTGGTATAACCAAAGGAAAAGATCCACCTACCATCCTATACGAAGATAACACAGCCTGCATTGCTCAGCTTAAAGATGGATACATCAAAGGAGACCGAACGAAGCACATTCTTCCAAAGTTCTTCTTTACCCACGAGCTCCAGAAGGCAGGAGAGGTCCAAGTGCTACAAGTCAGTTCAAGTGAGAATTCAGCCGATCTCTTCACCAAGTCCTTAGCCACATCAGTGTTCAAGAAGCTCGTGCACCAGATAGGCATGCGTCGACTGAAGGATCTTCAGTGATGCATTCATCAGGGGGAGTTCATGTGTTGTACTCTTTTTCCTTATCCATGGTTTTGTCCCATTGGGTTTTCCTGGAAAGGTTTTAATGAGGCAACATCAAAAGCATGAATGAACCCTGAACCGGATGTGTCGATCAAGGGGGAGTGTTGTGATCCGAGAATATATGATCGACATAATCTGTTACGATACTTATCACCTTTCTAGTACTTATCTTATAGATTTGATAACTACAAGTCCCATGTATATATATGAGATATTTGGTCGACAATAAAGTTACGCTTTCATAATATCAAACAAGTTTGTGATTTATTTGGATTAAAGGAAAGTCTGTATTTCTTTTGGCTAATCTGTAAAAGTTAAGTATTTTATTGACCGTTTTCTCGATTAGTATTGTATTACTTGTGGATTAAATTTTTTTAAGAATCCTAAATTAAGATATTTGCATTGGAGGATATTAATTAAAGGTTGTTTAAGAAAAGTGCTTAACACCTATTTATTGTTAAAAAAATGATTAAGCACTTTACTAGAGGTGTTAGGGTTAATGGTGCTCTAAGGCTGCTAGAAGCAAATTCCTACCTAAATGCCCCCCAAAAAGATAAAAAGGACACTTAGAGATACAAGCTTAGGTTTAGTCTAATCAATAGAATGAGACTAAAGCTAAAAATGGAGTTCAAGATGTTTGCAACGGGAATATTTTTCTAAAATAAAATGTGTTGTCACTTTTCTCTCAATAAGTTTAAGATCAGGCTAATAACTTGCTGTCGTTTATCACCGGAAATCAAAACTTAGAAGATGTCCGCTCACATGCAAATCCACTAGCTAATGACACTTTATATGCTTTATTTTCTTTCGGTTCAAAGACGCTTACTTTCTGTTTTTGGGTTCAAAATACATTTTAGGTGCTAATCATGTGCATATAACCTAAAGGTCTTTTTAGTTTTGGGTTAAAAGACAATTTAGTTGCTAATTATTATGAAGTGCAAATAACCAACATGACTTTTTGGTTTAGAAAACGGTAAATGCATGGGTCCACGTCGCACTTGAGGCAGAAGCTAATCACCATTTATTCACTTGCTTTCGTGGAGATATCAAAACCGCCAGTTACATGAGACGTGTCATTATAGGTAAGGTTCAGTAGGTTTCTAGCTGGCGCCTATAAAATCCAAAGCTCGAAACACTCATCACACTCAAGCCAAAAGTTAGTGCTATTTTGTCTCATCACTTTCCGCACTTTTATTGTTAAATTATTTATAAATAATATACTACGACGCGATACAATGTCGCCGGAGGAATACATTAGGGAATCCGGTGATCTTCGAGGAACTGAGTTAACCCTTGCTCTACCGGGAACTTCCATAATAGCATCGGAGGGCCGACAAAAGTCCAGAAACAAGCGAAGCTTCATCGAGACCATTGATTTGAAACTCGGAGAAAGACACGTGACCAATTCCATAGCATTCAACAATTTGTACGGCATATTAAAAACTTTCATTCTTAAAAAATATATATGCATGTTTCACTGACCGTTAATGCGTCTTTGTCCTGGTTTTAGCGACCGCTTGGTGGGGTGGCCACCGGTGAAGACGGTAAGGGCGAGGAAGTACGTGAAAGTGGCGGTAGATGGTGCGGCCTATCTCAGAAAAGTCGATCTCCAGATGTACAATAATCACGATCAACTTTTCGCTGCTCTAGAAAACATGTTTCAGGGGGTAGTAACAATATGTAAGTGAAAAATGAAGAGCTTATTATGTTTTTGATAGACTAAGTGGAGGATATATTGGTAAATTTAGTTGGAGTATCCTTATTTTACAGTGGTTTTATATAGGTAAGGTGACGACGGAGCTGGAGAAAAACGGAGAGTTTATGGCAACTTACGAGGATAAGGACGGTGACTGGATGCTAGTCGGAGATGTCCCGTGGATGTGAGTTACCCTTTTGGATAGATCTACTACTGTTCCCGTTTTAGTCAAACTCTAAAACAAATTAATACACTAGTGTTTTATGATGAGAGCGACTAATTTCTCTTGGGGTTGATTTATGAACGTATAGGATGTTTGTGGAGTCGTGCAAACGTATGCGGTTGATGAAAACCGCGGATGCTATGGGGTTAGGTAATAACTCTTTTGTCACGTGTAGTATAATCAACTAGTTTTATCAGGTAAACATTTGAAAACATTATAGGTTTTGTGTTGGTGCAGTACTTCCAAGCTGAAGCGGACAATATTTACACGTTCTAGAACGTCAACGCATGGGATTTTCTCAGGTCTATAAGACTATCGTCACAAATGCGTATATTTATTCTTATAAAAATGCATATATTTATATATCGTCAGAGATATATAGAAATGTATTATTCCATGATTTCTGAATTGCAATATATATATATATATATATGCTATAACCTTTTTGGCTTTTGATTTGAATGTAATTAATGGTACTAGCTACCGTATTGCTCTGATGACTAAAAATAGAGCTTTAGTTTTTTTTTGTGTGAAAAATCACACTATACACAAGATGAACACAACAATTTTTTAAAACCAGTTGCGACAACCAGGACCCAACATGACGACATCGACAAGACGGACAAGATATTCCTGCTTCGTTAAATCTCACACAGACAACCGAGAGCCGACCACATTTTGGTAATCATATAGAGCCATGAAGATAATCAAACAAGTAGATATTTCACCCATTTCACAAAGATAATAATTTTATTTTTTTCCCACATATTAAGAAAATATATTAAATCTCTATAGTAAATATATAATTTTCAGTAATTATCAATTTTCAATAAAGTTAAACCTATAATAATCCGATAAACTCAATTCATCTTCTTAAAATTTACAATATTTTTTTTCTAAAGACACAAAAGTTATACTTTTACGAAACAATTTTTTTCAAAATTTTTATCTTTGTGAATGGAGATAGTATTAAACTAAAATATGATTACTCGTATCCAAGTCTTTGCTATGATGAGATGGCATAAAAAAATATTTTAGTTGGCAAACGAAAGGAGCAATTACTTCCTGCCCGTCAAACTCCTCTATCTTCGAGCTCTTGATCAATGGACTCAAGTAACCCTTTCACAAGTTGAATGCATGTGCCTCATGGAGTTGACATATGCATTACATGAGTGAGGTAGCTGCAATCAATCATTATATTCAATAGATCTTGGACACCAGAAGAATTATAACATATACAAGACATTATGATTAAATGTCTGAGATGAGTACATTATCAACTTTGATTTATTGAATCAGAAACTCCATAATATTTTTGTGAATTCGATCATGAGCCACTTTCCATTTTGCAAGTTTTACGTTTTGAGATTAAATATTTTGAGAACACGCAGGGCCGGCTCTAAGGGGGATAATGGGTGCAATCGCCCAGGCCCAATCTAGTGTCCCCCTGTCTAATAATAATTGGGGTTCTGATTTTTTTGTATACATAATTTATTTTTATATAAAATAAAATATTTTTATAAAAATAAATGGTAGGAACCTAAATTATTTTAATATTTGTTTTAATAGAATTTTAGTGATAAATTTAATAAATTGTAAGTTTCGGAGGTCTAACTTTTTCCTTTTGGCCCAAGAGCCCATAAATATATTGAGTCTGTCCTGAGAACGCGTAGCAGCTTGGAGTAGAAAATTGTTTGCTAATGTATCCGTCCGTCACACAGCACTAGACTATGGGAAACAGATAAAGATTGTGGAATCGTGAAGCAATCGTAAGCGGTTGATGAAAATCCCGAATGCTATTGCCAATTGGGTTAGGAAATGTAACTCTTTTTGGGGTCTAGCGTATTTTTCTGCTTTATCATGTAAACATTCAATAAGCAGTCAAGGGTTTTGATTGGTGCAGCAACTAAAATTCCAGTGTGAATTGAGCAGTGTTTCCACGCAACGGATCGTCTGAAGTCTATAAGATTATGATCACACAAATAAAACCTACCGCAATTTTTGTCCTTATAAAATAATAAAATTAATTTTCAAGGAAATACACATACATATTATATATGTGCAGCACTGCAACAAATTGCATACCAAAAGATGGAAGAAAGAAAAGTGCAGTGTAGTGTTAATCTCTTTTACATACAACGAGAAGAGCATGTGTCATTAGGTTGCGAGTATGGGATTCCTTTCTTCATCGATATCTATGGCAAGAACACGGTCAGGGTCAGAGCCGCTAGGTCCTTCTGAGTAAAGGGTGGGAAGATAGGCCTTATATGCAGGCAAATACCTTGACACAAAGTCATTCACCTAGATAGATATTTCAACGTTCATCGTTTCTATGTGTATAATAACAACAAGATTAGTAACTGGCTAACGAATGCCAAATACCTCATCATCTGACATCCCGGCTTTGCCAGCCTGCCTCATGGCGATTTCCGCCTGTCCAAAACCAAAGCAAAAAAGTTACTAGTGAGAAACACAGCGAAAACTAATGAGTTTTTGGTTGTTTGTTTGTTTGTTTTTTTTTTTTTTTTTTTTTTTTTTTTGGTTGTTAAGTAGATATACAAACCTGAAGACGCCACCGGTATACATAACTTGGGTCCTTGATTTTAATGATGACCCAAGCATTGATGTACTTGTCCCATGCGTCATAATACGCTTCAAGGTTCTTATTCACTGTCTCCAGCTTTAGAAAGAGAACAGAGTTTTTTTCTTATTTTATTTTAGGATATATATAATTATATATAGGTTGTATTACTAATACTACTCAATTGTTTTGAAGGGAGTTGAGATTACCTGTTGATCAACTGATTTAACGACTTCAGTAGGAAGAGGTTTAAAACCAAGCATCCATCCTTCAAATAGAATAACCTTGAGAGATCGACCAATCAAAATTAGTGGTCTTGTTTCATTTAACTTTAAACAGAAACACTTGAAGATGATTAGAAATATACCTTTAGAGGTCCTTCAACTTCAGGCCATGTTGTTGCATCGGCTCTGTCACCCCTCCCGCTATAAGCAGACTGCAACCAAATATGAATACCTCAACAAGTTAAGACCTGGTCCCTCTATTTTCATTATGTGTGTTTATTACAAGAAATGATGAGGCAGAGAAGGTAAAATCAAGGGGTTGTTGTTTACTCACCTTATCGTACCGAGGAACTTTCATCTTCATGCCTGTCAACGACCCACAAAAATCACAAAAAAAAAGAAGAAAAAAACAGCCAAGAATATTTATTGTAGTACTATTGACGAAACTAACCGTCCTTGGTCAGTTGAGCCAGGGCTTCTATTGTTTCGACAGAGAACGGAAGATCATGACTTCCTGCATTTCCACGATACTGGAAAACATATATATATGAAACAAATGACGATATTTTCAAACTGAATAAAAAAAGAAGTGCTGAGAAATTTGAAGAATGAGTTTTAGGACCTCTAGAAGTGCATTTCCTGGATTCTCTTCTCTCAATTTAGCCTGAGACAATAAAATAAAAAAATAAAGAAATAAATGGAAGGTACTAAAAGGAGACGAAAAGGTCCCAGACAGACAAGAAAGAGTACAAGTAAAGTCTTACCTGGCCTTGTGCAGTCAAGTAAAAGTCGTCTATAGATATTGTCGCCGACTTCCTGTGATATTTGCTTTGAGTTAGTACTAAGAATCATTAATAGGAATTTAGATAAAGTAAACTGCTGCAGTAATATGGGGGAAATGGTACCTTTTTGTAGTTTTGAAAAGATAATCAAGTGCAAACACAAGTGTAGTCTTGCCACATCCTTGAGGTGCGCTAAATCCAATCTGCATCACATCTCTTGATCATCTCCTATCATTAATTTAAGACAATTACCAAAAGAAAAGACAATTATTAGTACCGTACCACTAGTGGAGGCACATCATCTCCATCTTTGAACTTGGAAGTATGCAGGGCAATTTGATCTTCGCACCAAACAAAGACGGGTATATAGTAATGGTAAAGCCTAGCTTTCTGAGGAATAGTGAGCTTAAGCTCATTAAGCTGAAAGAGCCTGCAGAGCTGTGAGCCATAGAGTAACCATTTGTCGATGGACTGGCCAACATTTTCAGGAGTAATACCGATCTTGTCTACGAGGGGACCCGAGCATATGAATTCAAAAAGGTCTGAAACTGAGGAGACATCCACTGTTTTTGTTGGCAACGCCGAGCATTTCTTCGAAGATGTCCCATAACTTGAAGCCGAAGCATGAACCATTGAATTGTCCTGAATCCAAGAGCAACCACACCCTACAAACACGTAAACAAAGAAGGTCATCCATCCATCATTAAGTTTTTTTTCTTTTGAATCAAGTAATAAAATTTCAAACAAATGTGTGACAACACAAATGAATCAACTACAGAAACAAGAGCTCCACCAGACAAGACACAAGATTGAACAATAAGGAAATATATAATCTACCTTAAATAAACCTCAAAATTAGGAGAAGAAACTTGAGAGAATAATAAGGGAGAAGGCGTTTTTTACCAGACATTTGCTTGTTGGAGGAAGAAGAATCCATAATGACATGGTCGTCGTTAAATATGGAAGAAGAAAAACGCCTTTTGAAATTAAAAGAATTGCAAATGGGATGGTAAGCGTGACATGGAAACGGATAACCTTTCACATGATGAAACCTATTATTATAATGATGAAGAGTCGCTTGCCATGGCGACCATATCAAACTTGATGAAGTTGCTCCCGCCATTCTCTCTATCTATCTCAGAAGCAGAGCGACACATCAGCAAGCAAGGAAGAAGAAGCAAATTGATCAAATTTTGTTATCATTATTTTCCATAAAAATAATGTGTGTGTCATATTCTTCCGTCGGATAACGTGTGATTAATGCACTGTCTGTTTCTCTCTCTCTCTCTCTCTGTCAAAAATGTCAATACTGTTTTTATACTAATGTCAATACTGTCTTTTAATAAATACGGAATTTACTTTTTTCTCATGTCTTTGGTGGATTAATTAATCAATTAATTTATATTAAAGCATGAAGAATATTATTCCGTAGCAGAAATTGCCTGATGAACCAAAAACAAAAAATATACATCTGATCCGACTTTTACAATTTGAAAATTAAACTGTCGTGTAATACGGACCAGAACCAAAACATGTCTACACTAAACCGGAATATACCTGTTACTCTTCTTGGTATAAATGAGACCTTGGAAAAATTACTAACTCTTTTATTTGAGAGAGAGAGAGAGAAAGAGAGAAGGACGAACCGGACCATCACAAAATGTTACAGACAGACGTGTTATATCGGTTAAGAGATGAACCGATTTCAGAATAGTCTCTCATGTATCTTAGGAGATGTGAACACCGCCACAGATTTCTGTATAAATGTTCCAAGTGACCAAAAAAAAAAGCTGTTACATTACGCGGCAGATTTAACCGAAACGGTTTAACAAAACCAAACTGAGATTTCACTTCTTTCTTACCTTGTCTTGCATGTATTTCATGCGTATGGAGTTTAAGGGACATCCTTTGGTATTAAGCTGCAGATCTTGCAAGGCCTGAACACATTCTTTGAGATCCGAGGCTTTGTACGTTGTGTAGTGCTCCAGTGTTGCATTCTGGACATAAAAAGAGAAGAATATTAAAATCTCGTGTGAGATTAAAGATTCGTGGAACATAACATAAGTGATATGTTTCTTAACAAGAACAGACCCAAGGGTGGCTTGATTGGTTTATTGTCCACCTGGCAAGAAAAACAGCCGATGCAGCTATAACCGAAGGAAGGTACTTCAAGAATTGACACTCTATTAGCGTCAATTCCGTCAGATAATTCGCCAGAAACTCCATTTCCACGCTTGGCATCATCTGCATATCAACAAACCTTCCCGAATAAAATACTTTCAATATTTCTGGTAAAAGTGTTTGATTAGCTATAGATCTTGATAGTTAGATATAAATGGATAAAAACAGGATACATTTTCAGAAGATAAAGAAGTAAATTACCAAGTGAGAAGCTTGAGCTGCTCGGAGAAATCTCCTGTAAAAAAATGGAAAAAATTTTGAATAACTAAAGACTACATACATACAACAGCATATATGAAGCATTTTTATCACTGTCTAGGTGAGAATACCTGAGGAATGTTTTTGAAGTGGGAGTGTAAATTTGAAAGCTAAAATGCTTCAGTACTTGGCTCTCCATTTCTAGGACCTCATCTCTTGTGTAAGTGTTATCCGTGATGAAGCACAACTCTTCAATGCGTGGCGCATTGATTTCCTCATACTTTCTTTTAAGAAACACCACCAAACCAAACTCTCTTTTTTAAAGATTCTCTCTGTCTTTCAGACAAGCATTTGTTTGATTTACTGGGAAGAGATTATCAGAGGTGATTAGGAGGAACTTACGAAGCAATGAGCATACATGTGATGCCCAGCAATTGAAGTCTTTGTCTTTCCATGCAGTTCCCATGTAGAAACCAGTCTATGAGATACACTGTGAGGTAGAGAGTATCAGATGCAAGTGTGTATTCCTCTGAGACCTGTAAAACAGAGTTTTGACTTGTGAGAAAGACTTCAAAAGTTAGCAACAAGATGCAAAAATGGATTCAAAACTAACCTCTACAAGCCAATCAATCAGGATTCCCCGCATTGTCTGAGTCACATCTCTTTGTGTTGTCCCCATAAAATCAGGACATGGTCTGCGTTTAAGCTGCTAAAGAGACAAGTAGTTAGATTAACCAGATGCATTGTCCTAAGATATCAAATTCCAAAGGGGATTATTACCTCAGCAACACGTAGGTTGTAGTAGATATCAGGTGCATATAGGCTACAGACAAGAGGATCCTTAACATCTGAATCAATGTCAATGAATTTTGGAACTGTGGAACCATTTTCAAGAAGAAAAGAATGATAAGTAACTTTTTTAAATCACTCACACAGCAACAGTAGATAGAAGACTCGTAAAAACTCACCTGTAGAAGTTGATCTCCTCCCAAGGGGTCTAGGAGGCAACCTGGAACTCGGCTTTTCGATAGAGCTACAAGATGCTTCATAACAGCTAGACAAGCTTACTCCTACTGAATCTGTCACAGCTTGTAACTTTGCATCATCTGTAACTTGTGAAGTAGGAGAAGATGATGCTACCTTGGAAGAACCTGCCCTTCCTTTTTTTATCTGCTTTATATTCTCCACCTTTTTTAAAAAAAATGGGACAATTGTCAGCAAACAAACACCTTTATAAAAAAAAAAGAAAAAGAAGCAGCATGCATAGTGTAGACAAACAACCTGAATTTTAGGTGCACTGAAGCAGCTTGTAGCATAAGAAATATGGGAGGTAACGTTTGTGATGTCTTTAAGAAGAGCTCGCTTCTTCTTAGTAGGTGCATTGCCATTCTTATCATCATCATCATCCTCGAAGGCTCTTCTTTTACCGTTTGCTCTCAGAACCCTTCCCTGGTTGTGGTTGGTAGCAGCAGCCACTTGTGAAGATGTAATCAACTTAGAAGAAGCACGCAGAGCAGAGGCAATGGCACGAGTTACAGGACGAGCATGTTGGAGAGAAATGGTGTTCCCAGAAACAGCTATCTCCTTCTTCCCCATGATGGAAAACAAACCCACCCAATCTCAGCAGCTCATGGTCGACTAGAGATCTGTGATATTGTAAGTAGAAGATCAATGGTCTGAAGATGTCATGTAAAGGATGCAACAGGAGAAAGAGATGTATCCCAGGTGAATCAGACAAAGCTAGAATGGGAAGGTGTTTTGTTAGTCCCCAAAAGAAAAAAAAATGAAAAGGAAGTTGTTCTAGTGATGATACGGTGATCTCTCAGGACACAAAGCCAGAAATGTATCACATTAATGAGAGTTTAAATTAAAGTCAAAAAGAGTTTCAAACAAATGCAAATCAGAACTTATTAAACAAAATCGAAAGAGTATCGCAGGAATATATGCTCAGGATTGAGAAACAACAACGGAGAAGGAAAAAGTCTTAGCAACTTCAAAGCGAATAATATGGAGAGATTAAATTTGAAGAAAAAAATATCATGGTAATTAGTACCTCTATAATCTGAGTTTATACTTAACTTTTTATCGGATTAGCAGCAATTGGAACAAGGAAGAGTAACAACAAGTTACATGAAAGCTTTTCACATTTTTTTTTTATTCTCAGGAAAACCAACAGACACCAAACCCATGAGATCATTTGGAGCTTGCTATACATATCCACTTTTTTTTTTCCAAACACCAATTGAGGAAATAATCAAATCACTTTTTGTTGTTCTTAATCCAAGAAAAGAATCCTAACAACCCATAACGTTAAAAAAGCTTCAAACCTTAAAGAATTTTTTTGAAGAAAACCATCACATGGGAACTCTCGTCTTAACAAGTATATAGAAACTGAGAAGATTGGAACTTACTCTGCTCCTGATAAAATTCTTCCCCCTAAAAAAAATAAAAGGAAAGAGGAAGAGGAGCTCTTCTTTTTAGTTACAAAAAAAAAAGAAGAGGAGCTCTTCCAAGAAGAAAGAGAGAAAATGGGAGCGAGAGAGAGAGTAAATGTATAGTCAATATGCTTTTATGCAAAAGGAGGGACTCTGTCTGTCGAAGTGAGCGGGATACATGGACCAGAGAGAGAGAGAGTTTAAAGATACTAATTAAATAATTCACTCACTTAATTTTTTTTAAACAACTATTTTATCTATATTAAATGTAACATGACCAATAAGTTAATAAAAATACAATCAACTGCAAATTTAAAGTAAAGAGATTATAATACAATACATAAAATAAAATAAATTTGAAGACGATTTCTTCTAAACCATTTTGTTTGGTAGTAGAATTTTTGATGAGATTATCTTCACTAATCATATATTCGATGAAATTCCAACTTTTTTCTTTGCAATTTTTTTGTTGTATAATATTGGCTAAACTCTAATTCAGATTTAAAGATATCAATTGATTAAGAATCCAATATATTGAAAAAAATAAATAACATCTCCATACAATAAAGAAATCATTTATCCAGTTAAAATGATTAGAATAAATTATTTACCACTTGAGTCTGGATTCAACATAAAGTCATAAACACATTGATTGTCTTGTCGTCGATCATTCCACCAATTCCATGCCGGAGATGACAACACCCAAAACGTTATAAGTGATTTTACAATTTTTCTCTGTTGAACAGAAAATAAAAACACTCTTTATTGTTTGCTATAATATAATGGAGTAAAACAAAAATTCCGTTTTTTTTTTTGTCATCTGGAATTTTTATTAAAGGTTTAAACCATTATCAACATCAAACAAAAAGGCCAAAACTAGCTCAATACAGAAAACATTAAACTTAACAGGTCTTCACTTCAGCCCACATATGAGTCCAAGGGACAGCACTACCCAGGCCCCCTCCATGTGAAAATCCCGACCAGCAATTACGAACTTCCGGAAACCGAACAGATGAGCGCCGCGTTTCCGCCATCATCAAAGCCAAAGACTAAAGCCGGCGAAGAAAGTGTTATGTGAACCACCTCTACCCAGAAACAAAAGCCCCAACCATGGGGAGACATAAACCGAAGAAAAGGACAAAACACAACAACAGAGAAGCTTCAAATAACCCAGAATATAAGAAAGAGATGAGCATTATTGACCAAGCGACAATCACAGCTGACTCAAACGACCACGATTTGACCAAATCTGCTGGAAGAATTAACAACCCACATCAGAGACGGCTTCAACCAGCACCGTACACCAGAAAAAAATACAGATCGGGTCAAATCAATCAAGTAAGCAACCGCAGCGACGAAGAAATAAAACCATCCCACATCTTAGAGATTATCTAAAGATCTCCTTAACACCTAAAGAGCTACACCCGAAAAAGACCAAATACAAGACTGATCTTAAAAGAACCGTACTGAAAAGATTTATACATATGAGAGCACAGCTCCGACGCTATGGAAGCCGCCGGAGCTGCAGATCTGCAAATTTGAAAGCTTTTGGAGAAGAGAGAAGATGGAGAGTTTATGTCTTTATGAGAGAGAAAAAGTTCAAAATGCTGGAGTCTACTCTTCTTCTTTTTTTTGACAAAAATTCCTTTGTGTTACTCTAAATTTCACCAATCAAGTAATATATGTTTTCATCTAACTCCAAAAAACAACAAAATTGGTAGAACCTATTATTCTACAATAAACTGGGAAAAAAGTTTTACTCTTGGTTTTGTTCTTTTTTTTCTCCTTATTCCGCTTTTTCATTTTCACTTTGTTACTCTATTAAATACCAATCAGAGCCAATAGTTCAAAAGAGAAATGGGAGATGCCATTATATAACCCAACTGTCTTTAGAAAATATAGAATCAACACTCGACAGATAGATTCAGAGGACAAGATGATGGAGGTGATGAATCTCCGACGTAGCGTATCTCCTTTATATGTATAATGTGAAGCGCTGATTTGAGTAATGAAATGCATGAAGACCCTGTAGTTCTCAGATGTGGTTTTTGCTACGGATTGTTTTCAATTGGTGATGATGATGTAATCATCTGAAGAATGACCAGCATTCACTACGCATATGGAAGAATTTCGCCGAAGTAAGACTTTTTCCCCCAATTTCAATATCCGATATATTCCAAGAGCGCAACACAATGGCGGAAAAGCTTGTACATGAGATAAATAGTTCACCTTCAGCTATGTTATATGTCGGTTCGATACCTCCGATTTGGTTTTCTGGACCGGCGGAATCACGTTAGAGTAGCTTATTGTTGTCAAGAAAAAAAAACACTCGTGGATGGAAATTGAAGAAAAAAAATAGATTCAACAATGCTCACTCACTTTAAATTTATAGAAACTTAAGAACTTTTTTTTTTGTCTTTCTAACTAATCTCGCTGACTGTTTGACCATCAAATCAGGGAAAATGCAACACAACTAAACCTAAAAGTCTAATTATTTTGGATCATTTTGATTTAAACTAGTGATTAGGTGTTTACTTTTTTCGATTAGGAGAATGTGATTGAGCACCAACTTTTTCATGTTGATGTTATTAACCACTCATTTTTACCTTTCTTTCACATTTGTTATTTTGGGTTTTGTGTCGTGCAGTTGTTGTTGTTTTCGAATATTTTCTTATTTTACTTTTTCCGATGAATGTTTGTATCAATAATTATTTATACACAGTTCAAATTCGCTGTTACACTAGACAGCGTGCCTATTCATCCAAATGTAAATAAAAAGTACATAATCTCGTTTGAAGGTAAATAAAAGTTAGTAGTAGTATTAAACTACCAACTCTGTTCAAATTTTGAAGATTTGAAGAAAGATTCCACCACTTTTTTTTTAGTGGTTAAAGTTTAAACTTCTGAAAATTTTAAAATAACTACCTATTAAGATAAAAACAAAGACCAAATGCAGGTTTACAGCTGAATCAGTCTTTTTTTTAACCTTTTCTTACGTTTCGATTGATCTTTAAATATTCCCTGAAGCTTAATTATTGGGACACCACATGCTAAGGATGAGATCATCCATCCATTCCAATTTATCCTTTCGATTTTAAAAATGATTTTGTATGACTGCAAAGAATCCGTTTGGTTCCTATTGGATTTGCTCCCTTTTAAAAGCATGCTTGGACTTTGTCGTGTTTAATATTTTGATTAAATGGTAACACTATATAATAAAAACCTTAATTAGTTTATAAAACACCTTAATTTCGTCTAAAACAAAACTTGAAGCTAATTTTTCTCAACGTTACTTTGACCAAATCTACATTACATGAATTTTACCAAAAAATCTACATTACATGAACTTGGATATATAGCAGGAATCATAAAAAACTTTATAGATCTGATTGTCCCAGGACGCATAAAATTAAAATAGAAACAAAATAATTATTTGTAGTATTTTGATGCGCTGGAACCACTAAAAAGGTACTGGGAATGAATAATAAAGTGGTGGAATCTGCATTTTCAGGTCTTGTTTTGTTCCATGACTTAATGCTTTTATATCTGATGATGGATTTTATGCAGGTATATATACATCATGAACGAGTACTCAAAAAGAATATTTGAGAAAACAATCAGATCTGAAAATAGATGGTTGCACAAAAAAAATCAGATTTGAAAAAGATAATGAATTTATATTTGAAATAAAGGTATGAATTAAACTGTAGTCATATTTGAAAATGTGCGTTAGGTTTTTTAAAGTAAAGTTTCTATGATTCTTTTGTTAATAAGAGAAACGGCAATTTATGTCAAAATGTCAAAGCGGAACTTTGATGCTAAATGATTATAGCCGAGAAAATCATACAAACCAAAAGAAAAACTCATCAAAGTCACATGATCAAAGTATAGAAGTTTGGCATAAAGATATTGTAAATACATGCACAAAAAGCTACGTACACTAAGAGCACCCCCATTAGAGAATTTAGAAAGAGGGTCACACGTTTTTCGAAAAAAAAAATAGTATAATAATCAAGGAATGAAAAACTTGGGTGAGAGAAGTTCATCGCAGTGAACCCAAGTCTTCACTATTCTGCGGGCCCCATGCCACGTGGCGGCCCGCGATAAATTCGATTATTATTATTATTATTTTTTTTTTTTTAGAAAAGTCAAACGAAAAAAAAATTAAAATAATAAAAAAAAATCATTGGAATTCGGGAAAAGAGAGTTTGCTGATGGGCATGCTCTAAGGAACTAGAACTAAAAGTCTTCACCACTTACATGGGAAATTGGGAGAGTTACATATACTCAAACCATATAAATGTTGGATTTCAAAAATTAAGAAAGGTATCTATTGTAAAGATCGATTATAAATAGAAATATAGTATTTTATTAGGAAGATCTTTGCGTTAAAGCTGTCGTAGTGTGTGAGAAGAATCAAACGCTCAGGTACTCCTGCCCGAAAAAAAGAGAGCTGTGATACTCCTGCCCGAAACTGCCCAAATTTAGAATTAAATAATTCTTTATTTAAATACGAAAATTTATTAAAAGACCACATGACCAACAGAAACTTGCATAATTACAACCCAACCAGGACCATTTCGCGGACCATCCAGACCCGATCTATGAAATTCGGATATCTTTCTCTATAACTTTCGAAATCTTTGTAAGAATTGGTGTGATTGTAAATATTGGTGAAACTGTACATCGTAATAAATCATCAACAATATTCTGTATATAATACTAAGTTGAACTAAATTTAACTAAATCGCACTTTTAGATTTCAAATGTTTTATTATGTTATTTTTTGGACAGAGTTGTTGTTATTGATATATTTATTGAATTTTGAATTTAAAAAATAGCTTATATGCTATAAATAGATTTTGGCCAAACTTAGAAATGTTGTACATATTTAATAAAAGTAGAAATGTTGTAAAAAGTAAAAATGTTGTAAAAGTTGATAAAACTAATCTCCAAATGGCTAGTGAAGTTTATTTGTTAAAATAAAAGTAGAAATGTAGTTAATTTTTTAATGATATATTGAAGTTAAAATATACAAAGATTAGTTTATAGAGAGAAACTAGATGATTGAAACTAGAGACATTACATTAAGTCAAACATAGTGAAAGTAGATAAAACTACATGCCATAAACTCGAGAAATAAACACCACAACTAATCTTCAATTGGCCAGTTGGCAGCTGTCAAGTGAATTTCATTGCAGAAGTCCCAAACTTCACATTGCCAGAAACAACGATCGCACTTCCACTGTGTTGTTGATCCATTATAGGAGACTACAAACACCGGTTCTTCTATTGCGGAGGAGCAGCAGCAATCATTTGAGAAGATGAGATTCTTTATTCTTTCAAGTAGTGACATAAACTCTTGAGGTTTCTCGTAACCCCAATGGCCTGAGGGTAGAACAGTCCGGATCATGCAATTCATCCGATGAACAAACTCACGACTAAAGTTAGGATAATTGTGAAACAACCCTCCATCATCTACACTAAACACTAAGTTCAGCATTCCATCTACAAAATTGGCCAACTCCAATCCTCTCTCAGCAGCAAGACGGATTTTCTCTATTCCTTCATCAAGTAAATGAAGTTGAAAGAACTCATGCATACCTCGTAGGTAGATGGCCTCTGGATTACCGGCTTGGTAGCACCTAAGTCGGAATGTTCTTACAGCATTAACCTCTTCAATCCAATCATTAAAGCCAAAGAGATTAGCAGATTGGTAGAAGTAGTCGTCTCTGCCTATTTGATTGAACCCGGAGAAAGCAATTCTAGCACTACCGAAGTCCCGGATGTGGTTTGTTGCTACCTTTGAGAGAATCTTATGGAGGATGGAAGGAGGGACAGATTCCAAGTAGAAGTTCGACATAGAGTACAAGGATGATGAAAAACTTGAGAGATATTCGTTTAATCGAGTAAATGGAAAGATTTACGTGTTATTTATAATAGAGATAAGATTGCATTTACTATCCCACTTAAGGGTGTAATTTGATAGACGGCTTAAGACACGACTTTTCACTGCAAGTACAGGGAATAAGAACAGGTATGTTTGAATAAAAATAGGTGTGTTTGAATAAATGAAACTATGTAAAAAACATTAGGTGAGAAAACTAAGAAATAATAATTGAAATATTTAGTTTGAGAAAAATCTGTCATTTCATGATTTATGACCTAATTTATGACCATAGCTTCGTGACCCTTGATATTTGCAACGCTACACGACTTCTCACGCACGCTTCTGACAGTTTAAGTGAAACTAACTGATATTAATTGTCTAAATTTATGAAACTAAGTAAAATTATATTGAATTTATAGTGTAAATATATGGAACTATGTAAAATTAAAAAATTTAGGTATTATATTGTTTTATATTTTGAAAATAAATATAATATTATGGATTATTTACTGAGCAAGCAATAAAAGAGATCATAAAAATGGTTGAGAAAAATCCAGTAATTAATGGTATTGATGGACAGATGAGAGAGTAATTAATCGATTGAAAAAGTCTCTAATAATAATCATTACACTCGCAACCCCTCGCGACTCTACACTACACTTGCATTGAAACCAAACGTGAAACGTCACAACACTACACCGTCTAGAATCATCACCATTGCATTTAGTTGTAGTTAAACTCCAACTCTGCAAATTCTCTCATTTCATCTCATATCCGAGTTCTATCTTCTCTTCTCTCATCTCTGAGTCAAATTCTCTCATCTCTATTCAACAAGATGACAGACTTCTACAATAAGCTTTCCCAGATTTCCGAGGCTTCTTATAACCCCGACGTCAAGGCTTGGCGTTTCAGAGTCAAAATACACAGGGTCTACCCTCTCTATTCCTCGGTTACCAACAGGGTTATGCCTTTCTATTCCTATGTCCTAGCAGATGAAGATGTAAGTGTTTTTTCATCATCTCTCAAGATTTTCATCATCTCTCAAGTTTTTCATCATCATCTCTCAAGTTTTTCATCATCATTTAACTTGATCCTTGTACTTTATTTATGTAGGGGTGCAAGATGGAGATGACCGTTTATGGGGATTATGAAAGTTTTAGAGGCCTCGAAAACAGGGAGGGAGAATGGGTGGAAATCTTTCGGGTAGGAGTTGAACGTTCCTGTGTAGGTTTCAATGCAACTAACTCTCGGTTCAGACTAACTGCTTCGCGACTCACACAAGTCCGCATGATCGATCCTCTGAACAGTCGGCTTTTCATGGACTTCAAGAACATCCATGCAATCCCTCACATGTCCCACAAGGAACGAAACTATCCCATAGGTATGAATGCTGCTAAAATAAATATATTCACATATAGTCACATATTTAGTTTCAGAACTTTGGTAGATGTAAGTGAAACTAAGTGAAACGAACTGATTTAGTTGAGTTACACTTATATGGTAGATACAATTGGAGTGGTCTTCAATACGGAAGCCCGTTTCGATGACCCTGCAAGACCAAGGATGATTTTTTACATAAGGGACAACATGTAAGTAGAAAGCAACATATGATCCAAGCAAAGTTTATTTATATTGTAATTGGCACACGTTTTCTTTATTCTGAAAATCTCTTATTCTGAATAGTGACAGCCAGATTAAATGTGTGGCAACTGGCAAGCAGGCCTATGCCTTCCGGGATGGTCTTGAAAATGTGGAAGGTGGACAGGTGATTGTGGCCCTTAAGATGTGGAAGGTCTGCAAGAGTTGGAGTAAGTGTAGTTTCTGTGGCTAGTTTTAAATATGATAGTGGACAAAAACGTTTACTAAAAGCATTTACATTAATACAGATTTATTTGAGGCTCCTGATCTATGGCTTCAGACCGAAGGTGGACTTTCAGACTTCAGGTTCAATCCGCGTTTGACCGAGGTTGAGGACTTCAGGCAGTCTCTACTGAACAGCGACCCTTATGTTCAAAAATATGGGATTGAAGGTCTTGTGTAAATTGTTGTTTCAACTTGTTTCACTTAATCTCACTTGTTTGAACTTTTGGTTTCACTCAATCTAACTTAATCCTCTGTTCGACTTTTTCGTATAAATAGGTCAGATATTGACTCGATATTGTGTTAGTTTCACTTTCTCAATTGTCTAACATACTAAAAATAAAAAATAATAGACACTTTTTCGATAGATCAAACAAATTCCAAACAACATGGTTGTTCAACTTCGCATAACTTAAAAAAACATAGCTTAGCAATAACAGTTAGTTCTAGGAATTGGAATTCTCTTAGGAATTTCAATTACTTTTTGTACATCATAATTCCTAGAACTAAAACGATGGTAAGAAGCACACAACCTCCTGATATCTTTATCATGGGCATCTTTTTGGGACCTTCGCGGATATCTCCTTCGTTCCTTATTGTTGCTTTGAGACTCTGAACTTCTTCTTCGAGTATTCGAACTTGGTAGTCCAGCTGCTGTATCTCATCGGTGAAGGCTTCGTCAACCCATTTGAAGACATGATTGTCGTTCTCGAGCTACATGATTTTTTTTTCAAAACGAGTTAGCGTGATTCATAAGCGTTCCATATGTAAACAACAAACGGATGTACCCTCTGTGAAGCCGCAAAGAGACACCGATAATACCGGCGATATGGGTTTGGATTGCTTTTGGAGATGAGCTCGGTGACGCCCACCCCGCACCAACACCCAGTAGGTATCCCCGGAGTTCGTACCCGTCTCCGACCACCGGTCGTGGATGATGAAGCGGCGGACATCTAGGTTTTTGGGAGGAGAGGGAGTGAGGTCGAGGAGAGAGATTTAGGAAAGAGAGAGAAAATGAAGATAGCAAATGGGGAAAACCTAAAAAATGGGTGTTTAATACTTCGATTGAACGATTCTGGGGTTTTAGTAAATTGGGAAGAGGGAAATTAGAAATTCGAAAAGCTGAGCGGGAAAATTAATCCCAGGGTTTTATCTGTTGTAAGTTTCACCAAGTACTCAGTTTTACAGAAAGCGTCAAAGTTGCACTTTTTAATTATTTCTATTTATCTTAGTTATACTCTACTTAAATTAATGATTTTGTGGTTACACCAATGCAATTATGTTTCCTAAGTTCATTTCCCATACGATCACGTACATATAAACTTGATTTCGTGCCATAGAGTTATCAAATCTAACTCAGTCAGTTTCAGCGATAAAGCTATGACAACACATTGTATTTCCTATACAATTGCTACGAGCAATGAGATGGAATTTTAATAATTTTAATAATTCTTATTAAATCATAATTAACATAACACTACTAATAAACTAAAAGCGTACTACTTCCATGACTTATAAAATTAAATTAAAAACTTTAGAGTTTACAACCATGTTATTCAGTTTACATAACGTAGTTATACCAGTTTCACTTAGTTATACAACACACAAATAAAATTTATTTCACCTCAAAACGTTCCCATATGATAAAAACACCAAAACCGAAAGTGAAAGGCAAACATCAAAACAGAAAGTGAAAGGCTTAGAACTTAATTTAGACCACTTCATACATCAAAACTGAACTGAAACCGAAAAGGTTTACAACATACTCTTCTTCTGTTTCTTGTGGGGATGTTCATCGTCCTCCAAACCTGTTCCCACATTTTCTTCTTCTCCATATCCACTCTCACGCTCACAATAGTTCCTACTACAACAGCTCTCTCCAACTCTCGACAGTTGCTCGGTTATTTGAACTATTTGTAATTCTTCGATGTCCTCCACATGCAAAATACTTCTCCTTTCCTCTCTATCCACTGATGTTAGATAAACAAACACATCTTCATCATCCAAAATATACGATTGCCTCTTAGGTTCCACTACCAATGGAATGTAACCCAAATTAAGCCTCTTCGTAAACGGATCTATTCCGATCTTCCTGCATATCTTCTCTTTCAACAACGAATAAGTGATCTCCTCCAACGATGATGTATTAAAGGATATAGCATACAAACGAGCATCGGTTGGAATCCATTCATAATCATCTCCATCCTTAGAATAATGTCCATCATAATCAAAGTGTATGTTCGTCGAAAATGGACACATTGTCTGCAATAAAAACATTTAACCACTTAAAGTTATACTTGTTTTTTCAGTTACACCATTCACGTTATACTTGGTTACACAGTTACACCATCAAAGTTATACTTCGTTATACTTGGTTATACCATGTCACAGAGTTGTGTCAGTAACCAAATAGAGTACTGATAAGCAAGCAAGCACCTCTAATCTTCGATTGAATCATCATAATACCCTCACATTCAATCATTCCTTTCCGATCCTCGATTAGTTCATGAAACCCAAATGAATAAGAATTTTTCAATTAAAACTATAAATTTGGAGTCGAGTCTTCAATTCCAATTCAAAACCAAATTGTTATCAGCTTTGATTCCCGACATTCAATTATGAGTTCGTCTATGGTGAGATACATACCCTGTATAACGGAATTAATAGCTCGATGATCCAGCATCCAAGCGACGAGATCGAGTTCGATTGGGAGGAAGAACAAAGAGGGAGGGAATGATCGGAGTGATCGAGTCGATTCCGAGTCGACTCGGGAGGGGCGAGTGGAGGAGAGGAGATGGGAATAGAGTGGATCGATTTTTCTTTCCATTTCCACATTCGATTAATTTATTCATTAAATTGGTCGGAGGTATTTTAGATATTAACCACATTCTTCAAGAGTATGAAAACAGATAAGAGTATAGCAGATCACATGAGAGTATGGTAGATCACTTTTTGCCTCATTAAGAGTACCTGAGCACTTGACTCGTGTGAGAAGGACGGTGGCAAGGAGCTCAGGTCGTAGTTGATCTCACATAGGAACGGTTCACGGTACGGTTTTATATTTAAAAAAAGCCAGAAGGTTAGATCTACTTTTTTTTTATCATGATTCTTTATTAGATCTACAGAATTCAAACTAACACACACACGCATACCTACGGATTTTAAAAAAATTTCAAAAATATAAAAATCTAGTTTTAATGTATAGTTTCATTGAGCACTAACATAAGATGATAATCAAAGAGTTTATAACCTCTATTGTCTTCGTTTCTCTAAATAATGCAGATTTTATAATGTTAATTCCACTAATCTATGCAGTATAAGAAATTTTAGTAAACTAAATATTTAAAAATTAGAATGATTCCTATATACCATGAAAGATAGTCTAGCATACATTAATTCAAATGTAGAATGTGGTTTGAATTTTTTTAAACAAAAGTAAAGAGGATAAACTTCAGTATATAGAGCATTTACCGAAAACTCATTATTTTAGAAGGAGTTAACTCACAGATTTTGAAAAAAATTCAAAAATATGAAAATCTGATTTTAGTGTATAGTTTCATCGAGCACTAACATAAGACGATGATCAAAGAGTTTAGAACCTCTGTTGTCTCCGTTTCTCTATATAATGAAGATTTTATAAAGCTAATTCGACAAATCTAGTCGATATATGAAATTTTAGTAAACAAAATATTAAAAAAATATAATGATTCATATATACCATGAAAGATAGTTTAGAACACATTAATTTAAATGTAGGATGTGGTTTGAAATTTTTAAACTAAAGAGAAGAGTATAAACTTCAGTATATAAAGCATTTACCGAAACTCATTATTTTAGAAGAGGTTAACCCACGGATTTTGGAAAAATTTCAAAAATATGAAAATCTGGTTTTAGTGTATATTTTCATTTAGCACTAACATCATAAGATGATGGTCAAAGATTTTGGAACCTCTTTTTGTCTTCGTTTATCTAGATAATGAAGATTTTATAATGCTAGTTCCCCTAATCTAGTCAGTATATGAAATTTTAGTAAACTAATTATTAAAAATTAGAATGACTCATATATACCATGAAAGATAGTTTAGAATACATTAATTCAAATGTAGTATGTGGTTGAATTTTTTTAAAATAAAAGTAAAGAGTATAAACTTCAGTATATAGAGCATTTACCGAAACTCAATATTTTAGAAGAAGTTAACCCACAGATTTTGAAAAAATTTCAAAAATATGAAAATCTGGTTTTAGTGTATAGATTCATCGAGCACTAACATAAGATGATGGTCAAAGGGTTTATAACCTCTTTTTTCTTCGTTTCTCTAGATAATGAAAATTTTATAATGCTAATTCCACTAATCTAGTCGGTATATGAAATTTTAGTAAACTAAATACTAAAAATAGAATGATTCCTATATACCATGAAAGATAGTTTAGAATAAATTATTTCAAATGTACAATGTGGTTTCAAATTTTTAGACAAAAATGAAGAGTATAAACTTCAGTATATAGAGCATTTACTGAAAACTCATTATTTTAGAAGGGGTTAACCCACGGATTTTGAAATTTTTTTAAAAATATGAAAATTTGGTTTTAGTGTATGGTTTCATCGAGCAGTAACATAAGATGATGGACAAAGAGTTTAGTACATTTGTTGTCTCCGTTTCTTTAGATAATGAAGATTTAATAATTCTAATCCCACTATTCTAGGCAGTATATGAAATTTTACCAAACTAAATATTAAAAAATTAGAATGATTTCTATATACCATTAAAGATAGTTTAGAATACATTAATTTGAATGTCGAATATGGTTTGAAATTTTTAAACAAAAGTGAAGAGTATAAACTTCAGTATATATAGCATTTACCGAAAACCCACAGATTTTGGAAAATTTTCAAAAATATAAAAAAATCTGGTTTTAGTGTATAGTTTTATTGAGTACTAACATAAGATGATGGGCGAAGAGTTTAGAACCTCTGTTGTCTTCGTTTCTCTTGATAATGAATATTTTATAATGTTAATTCCACTAATCTAGTCTATATACGAAATTTTAGTAAACTAAATATTAAAAAAATTGAATGATTCCTATATACCATGAAAGATAGTTTAGAATACATTTATTAAAATTTAGAATGTGGTTTGGAATTTTTTTAACAAAGGAAAGAGTATAAACTTCAGTATATAGAACATTTACAGAAAACTCATTATTTTAGAAGCGGTTAACCCACGGATTTTCGAAAAATTTCAAAAATATGAAAATCTGGTTTTAGTGTATAGTTTCATCGAGCACTAACATAAGATGATGGTCAAAGAGTTTAGAACCTCTGTTGTCTTCGTTTCTCTAAATAACGAAGATTTGATAACGCTAATTCGACTAATCTAGTCGATATATGAAATTTTAGTAAACAAAATATTAGAAAAATAGAATGATTCCTATATACCATGAAAGATAGTTTAGAATAGATTAATATAAATGTAGAATGTGGTTTGAAATTTTTAAACAAAAGTGAAGAGTATAAACTTCAGTATATAGAGCATTTACCGAAAACTCATTATTTTAGAAAGGTTAACCCACGGATTTTGAAAAAATTTCAAAAATATGAAAATCTGGTTTTAGTGTATAGTTTCATCGAGTACTAACATAAGATGATGGTCAAAGAGTTTAGAACTTATTTTGTCTCCATTTCTCTAGATAATGAAGATTTTATAATGTTAATTCCACTAATCTAGATAGTATATGAAATTTTACCAAACTAAATATTAAAAAATTAGAATGATTCCTATATACCATGAAAGATAGTTTAGAATACATCAATTCAAATGTAGAATGTGGTTTTAAAATTTTAAACAAAAGTGAAGAGTATAAACTTCAATATATAGAGCATTTACTGAAAAATCATTATTTTAGAAGGGGTTAGTTAACCCACGTATTCTGGAAAAATTTCAAAAATATTAAAATCTGGTTTTAGTGTATAATTTCATCGAGCACTAACATAAGATGATGGTCTAAGAGTTTAGAACCTCTTTTGTCTCCGTTTCTTTATATAATAAAGATTTTATAATGCTAATTCCACTAATCTAGGCGCATCTCAAATTTTAGTAAAGTAAATATTAAAAAATTAGAACGATTCCTATATACCATGAAAGATAGTTTAAAATACATTAATTCAAATTTAGAATGTCGTTTCAAATTTTTAGACAAAAGTGGAAAGTATAAACTTCAGTATATAGAGCATTTACCGAAAACTCATTATTTTAGATATTGTTAACCCACGGATTTTGGAAAAATTTCAAAAATATGAAATCTGGTTTTAGTGTATAGTTTCATCGAGCACTAACATAAGATGATGGTCAAAGAGTTTTGAAACTTTGTTGTCTTCGTTTCTCTAGACAAGGAAGATTTTATAATGATAATTCCACTAATATAGTCGATATATGAAATTTTGGTAACTAAGTATTAAAAAAATAGAATGATTCCTATATACCATGACAGATAGTTTATAATATATTAATTCAAATTTATAATTTGTTTTGAAATTTTTAAACTAAAGTGAAGCGTATAAACTTCAGTTTATAGAGCATTTACCGAAAACTCATTAATTTAGAAGGGGTTAACCCACAGATTTGAGAAAATTTTCAAAAATATAAAAATCTGGTTTTAGTGTATAGTTTCATCGAGCACTAACATAACATGATGGTCAAGGAGTTTAGAACCTCTATTGTCTTCGTTTCTTTAAATAATGAAGATTTGATAATGCTAATTCCATTAATTTAGTCGGTGTATGAAATTTTACTAAACTAAATATTAAAAATAGAATGATTCCTATATACCATGAAAGATATTTTAGAATACATTAATTTAAATGTAGAATGTGGTTTCAAATTTTCAGACAAAAGTGAAGAGTATAAACTGCAGTATATTGAGCATTTACCGAAAACTCATTATATTAAAAAGGGTTAACCCACGGATTTTGGAAAAATTTCAAAAATATAAAAATCTGGTTTTAGTGTATAGTTTCATCGAGCACTAACATAAG
Organism: Raphanus raphanistrum subsp. raphanistrum; assembly: GCA_019706035.1. Taxonomy (NCBI): domain Eukaryota; kingdom Viridiplantae; phylum Streptophyta; class Magnoliopsida; order Brassicales; family Brassicaceae; genus Raphanus; species Raphanus raphanistrum. Next base: position 58,257,038 of record CM033988.1, read on the forward strand.
ATGATGGTCAAAGAGTTTAGAACCTCTTTTGTCTCTGTTTCTTTAGATAATGAAGATTTTATAATGCTAATTCCACTAATCTAGGCAGTATATGAAATTTTATCAAACTAAATATTAAAAAATTTGAATGATTCCTATATACCATGAAAGATAGTTTAGAATACATTAATTCAAATGTAGAATGTAGATTGAAATTTTTTAAACAAAAGTAAAGAGTATAAACTTCAGTATATAGAGCATTTACCGAAAACTCATTTTTTTAGAAGGGGTAAACCTACGGATTTTGGAAAAAATTCAAAAATATTAAAATCTGGATTTAGTGTATAGTTTCATCGATCACTAACATAAGATGATGACCAAAGAGTTTAGAACCTCTGTTGTCTCTGTTTCTCTAGATAATGAAGATTTAATAATGCTAATTCGACTAATCGAGGCAGTATATGAAATTTTACCAAACTAAATATTAAAAAATTAGAATGATTCCTATATACCATGAAAGTTAGTGTAGGATACATTAATTGAAATGTAGAATGTGGTTTGAAAATTTTAAACAAAAGTGAAGAGTATAAACTTCAGTATATAGTGTTGAAACTAATCAGTATAAGAACTTCGTGTATGCAACAGACTTATAAGACAAACTCTCTTATTAATCCTTCTTGAGGAAACTGACTTAAAACCTCAAGCTTTAGAAACACACACTTCGCATCTCATCATAACTCGATAGACACATTTATATAGCTAACAAAATGAGTAACCTAATCTTAGAGATAACAACATAATATTATAGATAACTCCTAAGTAATATTCATATTTATCTCAAGTCACAACTCTAGATAAGGCTTCTCGTTAGCTTCCTCCGCAAATATCTCATTCCTCCTTGATTATCTTCAAGCTTATTCCAACATACTCCTCCTTAAGCTTGAAGTTAATCTCTGCAGAATCATGAACACCAATGAACTCCCTCATTTCTTTAAACTTCATGCGTCCAAGTCCCTTGGTCAATATATCAGCCTTCTGTCTCTCTCCTGAGACATGTTCAACGTCTACCAGTCCCTTCTCGACACACTCACGGATGAAATGAAACCTCCTATGTATGTGCTTGCTGCGACCATGAAAAACTGGGTTCTTAGTCAGTGATATAGCTGATTTATTGTCCACTCTGATGGTCACCTTCTTGCACTCATCGCCTGTAACTTCACTCAGAAGTTCTTGAAGCCATATCGCCTGCTTTGCTGCTTCTGTGGCTGCCATAAACTCAGCCTCGCAGGATGATAATGCTACACTCTCCTGCTTCTGTGAGCACCATGTGATGGGACTCTCACCAAGATAAAATATGTGTCCTGTAATACTCCTTGCGTCATCGACGTCCACGGTAAGAGAACTGTCACTGTAACCGAGCAGCTCTGGCCTCTCTGCACGCTTATAGGTCAGGACCATAAGCCAAGGTTCCGCTCAAGTATCTCAGAACATGTTTTAATGCTGCATCATGAGACTCCTTAGGCTCCATCATGTATCTGCTCAAGACTCCAATGCTGTAAGAGAGATCTGGTCTTGTATGAATCAAGTATCTTAGGCAGCCAATGCTACGCCTATACTTCCTTTCATCAACTGACTTCTCTTCTGCTGATCTTGCTAACTTTAAACTTCCATCCATTGGAACGTGAGCAGAGTTGCATCCTTCCATTCCCGTCTCAGTTAGTATTTTCCTTGCATATCTCTCTTGTCGCAAAGTAATACCATAGCTATGTTGCAACACCTCGATCCCCAAGTAGTATGTCAACCTTCCCAAGTCGCTCATCTCAAATCTTGCTGACATCTCTTCCTTGAACTCCACTATCATCGACAGACTTGAGCCTGTTACTAGTAGATCATCTACGTACACTGCAACTATGAGCATATGACCACTCCGCTTTCTTTGATACAGTGAAGCTTCTTTGGAACATCTCGTAAACTGTAACTCCTTGAGGATAAAGTTTAGCTTGTCATTCCAAGCCCGAGGAGCCTGCTTCAAACCATAAAGAGCCTTAGACAGCTTATACACTTTTCCTTCACTTCCCTTAACCTCAAAACCTTCAGGTTGACAGACATAAACCTCCTCCTTAAGATCACCATGGAGAAAGGCTGTCTTCACGTCCAAGTGATGCACCTCCCAGCCGTAAGACGCAGCCAACGCAATGATAAGTCGAATGGTTTCAATCCTAGCAACCGGTGCAAATACTTCATCATAATCTATCCCATGTCTCTGGACATAGCCCTTTGCCACGAGTCTAGCTTTGTATTTGTTCACACTTCCATCAGGATTCCTTTTGATTTTGAACACCCATTTGAGTCCAATGGGTTTCACTCCTACAGGCAAATCAACTAGGATCCAAGTTTGATTCTTCTCTATCGAGTTTATCTCATCTTCACAGGCCGTTAGCCACACTTTTAATCCTTTTGCCTCCGAGAAATCCCACGGTTCATCATTGATAGAGCTAAGAAGCAACTCACACTCTGTTTCTGCCAAGAGAATATAGTCTGATAGATATTCCGGTGTCCTTGTTTCTCTGGTAGAGCGTCTGAGCTGTGGTTGTTCCTGAGACTCTTCTTCATCATCAGTGATATCAATCACCTCATTCGTAGTATCAACTTTATGTTCCTCCTTAGTCACCCTCGTCTCTTCCTCTGTTTCAGCCAGAGACTCTGTTTCTTTGAGTCCTCTGTTTCCAAATTCCCCAAGACCTATACTGATCTGACCAACATCGGTGCTGTTGTCTTTGGTATCCCAACTCCAGTTCTCATCTTCCATAAACACTACGTCTCGGCTGATACTGATTTTCTTACTCACCGGATCAAAGAGACGATAAGCTTTGGTTCCTGGCTCAGTCCCAAGGTGAACTAGAGCCTTTGATCGATCGTCAAGCTTCTTCCGCCCTGGAGCTTCAACCCTTGCATAACCGATGCATCCAAATACACGTAGGTGAGAAACATTTGGCTTGTTTCCCTTGAAGAGTTCGTATGGGGTTCCTCCTGACAAGCTCCTCGTTGCTGCTCTGTTAATGAGGTAACACGCATGTCTCACAGCCTCCCCCCACATGTAATTAGGAACGTTCATGTGCTTTAACAAACTCCTTGTCATCTCCAGAATCGTTCTGTTCCGTCTCTCTACTACTCCATTTTGTTGTGGGGAGTAAGGTGCAGTCAAATGTCTCTGTATGCCATTCTCTTCACAGAAAGCATTGAACTCGTGAGAAGTAAATTCTCCTCCCCTATCTGTTCGAAAGGTTTTGATTCTGACCCCTGCTTCCTGTTCCACTAACGCCTTGAATCGTTTGAACCTTCCAAATGCCTCACTCTTTTCTCTCAATAGCATAGTCCACATATACCTCGTGTGATCATCAATTATCACAAACACATATCGGTTTCTTCCTATTGTCGGAGGTGTAATGGGACCACAGAGATCTCCATGTAACAGTTCAAGCCTTCCTGATGCTCGAAACTTCGTAGCTTTCGGGAAAGATCTCCTTGCTTGCTTGCCAAGCAAACACGAGACACACGTCTCCTTCTCTATCACAAAGTTTGGTACTCCTGTCACCAATTCCTTATCAACCATCATCCGCATGTTATCGAAGTTGATGTGACCAAGCCTCGCATGCCACCTACTTGAAGTGCTCGATGTTATAACTTGCAGACATGAAGAACTTTCAGCCTCAAGCGCCACTTTATAGAGCCTGTTCTTTCCTCTACTGCTTCTTATCAGTAGTCTCCCATCTCGGTCATGTATATATAGTAAATCCTCCTTCATTCTTACCTCGCACCCCGCCTCTGTAGCTTGTCCCAAGCTTATAATGTTACTCCTAAGAGCAGGGATGTAATAGACGTTTGACATTGTCTTTTTCGCTCCATTTTGAAGATAAAAGCTGATCAATCCCTTTCCCTTTATGTCAATGCGGGAGTCGTCACCAAACTTAACTTTTCCTGTAATGGTTTCGTCAAGTGTGATGAAATAAGAACGATCTCCGGTCATGTGATTACTGGCCCCATTATCCAAGTACCACAATGTTACTCTGTTCTGAACTGTTCTCTAAGGACATTAGGCTTCACCTTTTCTTCATTAAGAAACACCAAGCATCATGTAAGCATCAACTCGTCTGCCATATGTGTATCTTCTTCTTTGTCTCTTGTGCTTCTTGTAAGTTTAAGCAAACGATCAGGGCCAAGTCAGTGGCATAGTGCCCCAACTTATCGCATCGGTAGCAAGTAATCTTTGATGCATCGCGGTAAGATTCTCGATATGTATTTCTTCCGCGACCTCTTCCTCCTCTGTTAAAGAAACGTCCTCCACGACCACGGCCTCTGCCATCAGTATTGTATCCACCACTAGAGCTCTTGTTATCGCTTTAGACCATATTGATGATCGGAGTTAGTAAACATCAGCTTGTTCTGTTCCTCCGAAGTCTCTTCCTCTACGTTAACACGTTCCTCATAAGCCTTTAGTCGACCGATTATATCCTCAAAACCAGTCGTCTTAAGGTCTAAAACTTGCTCTAATGCTGCCACAATATGTATATACTTCTTGTGTGGAAGACTCTTCAAAAATTTCTTGACGAGTTTTGACTCCTCTATGTCTTCTCCAAGTGCAGAGGACTTCGATGAAATCTCTGAGATTCTACCGCTAAACTCGTCAATGGTCTCACTGTCCTTCATCTTCAGACGATCAAACTCAGCCATAAGTGTTTGAAGACGAGCCTCCTTGACTCTATCAGCCCCCATATGTCGCGTTTTAACAGCATCCCAAACCTTCTTTGCTGTATCCAACTCTCCGACCTGCAACACCAGAGCTTCTGGTATCGACTGAACTATCAACGCCATGGCCATGTTGTTCTTTTCGTCGTCAGCACCTTCTTCTTCGATAATATCCCAGACCTTGTGTAACTTCAGTAGGATCTTCATCTTGATTGCCCATACCGTGTAGTTTGTAGCAGTCAGGATAGGGTATTTGATCGATGATGATCCTGGTTCTTTCGGTTTTGTTGTAACAACCGTAAGATCCCCCATTGTTTCAACTCACGCTCTGATACCACGTGTTGAAACTAATCAATATAAGAACTTCGTGTATGCAACAGACTTATAAGACAAACTCTCTTATTAATCCTTCTTGAGGAAACTGACTCAAAACCTCAAGCTTTAGAAACACACACTTCGCATCTCATCATAACTCGATAGACACATTTATATAGCTAACAAAATGAGTAACCTAATCTTAGAGATAACAACAGAATATTATAGATAACTCCTAAGTAATATTCATATTTATCTCAAGTCACAACTCTAGATAAGGCTTCTCGTTAGCTTCCTCCGCAAATATCTCATTCCTCCTTGATTATCTTCAAGCTTATTCCAACATATAGAGCATTTACCGAAAACTCATTATTTTAGAAGGGGTTAAACCCACGGATTTTGGAAAAATTTCAAAAATAGGAAAATCTGGTTTTAGTGTATAGTTTCATCGAGCACTAACATAAGATGATGGTCAAAGAGTTTAGAACCTCTTTTTTCTCCGTTTCTCTAGATAATGAAGATTTTATAATGCTAATTCCACTAATCGAGGCAGTATATGAAATTTTAACAAACTAAATATTAAAAATTAGAATTATTCCTATATACCATGAAAGATAGTTTATAATACATTAATTCAAATGTAGATTGTGGATTGAAACTTTTAAACAAAAGTAAAGAGTATAATCTTCAGTATATAGAACATTTACCGAAAACTCAATATTTTAGAAGGGGTTAACCCCCGGATTTTGAAAAAATTTCAAAAATATGAAAATCTTGTTTTAGTGTATAGTTTCATTTAGCACTAACATAAGATGATGGTCAAAGAGTTTAGAACCTCTTTTTTCTCCGTTTCTCTAGATAATGAAGATTTCATAATGCTAATTCCACTAATCTAGACAGTATATGAAATTTTAGTAAACTAAAATTAAAAAACTAGAATGATTCCTATATACCATGAAATATAGTTTTAAAAATATGAAAATTGTTTTAGTGTATAGTTTCATCGAGAACTAACATAAGATAATGGTCAAAGAGTTTAGAACTTCTTTTGTCTCTGTTTCTTTAGATAATGAAGATTTCATAATTCTAATTCCACTAATATAGCCAGTATAAAAAATTTTAGTATACTAAATATTAAAAAATTAGAATGATTTCAATATACCATGAAAGATAGTTTAGAATAAATTAAATTAAATGTAGAATCTGGTTTGAAAATATTAAACTAATGTGAAGAGTATAAAATTCAGTATATAGAGCATTGACCGAAAACTCATTATTTTAGAAAGGGTTAACCTACGGATTTTGAAAAAATTTCAAAAATATGAAAATCTGGTTTTAGTGTATAAATTCATCGAGCACTAACATAAGATGATGGTCAGAGAGTTTAGAACCTCTGTTGTCTTCGTTTCTCTAGATAATGAATATTTGATAATGCTAATTCGACTAATCTAGTCGATATATGAAATTTTAGTAAACTAAATATTAAAAAACTAAAATAATTCCTATATACCATAAAAGTTAGTTTAAAAAACATTAATTGATATGTAGAATGTTGTTTGAAAAATTTAAACAAAAGTGAAGAGTATAAACTTCACTATATAAAGCATTTACCGAAAACTCATTATTTTAGAAGGGGTTAACCCACGGATTTTGGAAAAATTTCAAAAATATGAAAATCTGGTTTTAGTGTATAGTTTCATCGAGAACTAACATAAGATGATGGTCAAAGAATTTAGAACTTATTTTGTCTCTATTTCTCTAGATAATGAAGATTTTATAATGCTAATTCTACTAATCTAGGCAGTATATGAAATTTTAGTAAACTAAATATTAATAAATTAAAATGATTCTTATATACCATGAAAGATAGTTTAGAATACATTAATTCAAATGTAGAATGTGGTTTGAATTTTTTTAAACAAAAGTAAAGATTATAAACTTCAATTTATGGAGCATTTACCGAAAACTCATTATTTAGAAGGGGGTTAACCCACGGATTTTGGAGAAATTTCAAAAATATGAAAATATGGTTTTAGTGTATATTTTCATCGAGCACTAACATAAGATGATGGTAAAAGAGTTTAGAACTTATTTTGTCTCCATTTCTCTAGATAATGAAGATTTTATAATGTTAATTCCACTAATCTAGGCAGCATATGAAATTTTACCAAACTAAATATTAAAAAATTAGAATGATTCCTATATACCATGAAAGATAGTTTAGAATACATTATTTCAAATGTAGAATGTGGTTTAAAAATTTTAAACAAAAGTGAAGAGTATAAACTTCAGTATATAGAGCATTTACCGAAAACTCATTATTTTAGAAGGAGTTACCCACGGATTTTGGAAAATTTTCAAAAATATGAAAATCTGGTTTTAGTGTATAGTTTCATCGAACACTAACATAAGATGATGGTCAAAGAGTTTAGAACCTCTTTTGTCTCCGTTTCTCTAGATAATGAAGATTTTATAATTCTAATTCCACTAATCTAGGCAGTATATGAAATTTTAGTAAACTAAATATTAAAAAACTAGAATGATTCCTATATACCATGAAATATAGTTTAAAATACATTAATTCAAATGTAGAATGTGGTTTGAAACTTTTAAACTAAAGTGAAGAATATAAACTTCAGTATATAGAGCATTTACCGAAAACTCAATATTTTAGAAGGGGGTTAAACCCACGGATTTTGGAAAAAACTTTAAAATATGAAAATCTGGTTTTAGTGTATAGTTTCATCGAGCACTAACATAAGATGATGGTCAAAGAGTTTAGGACCTTTTTTTCTCCGTTTCTCTAGATAATGAAGTTTTTATAATGCTAATTTTACTAATTTAGGCAGTATATGAATCTTTAGTATACTAAATATTAAAAAAATTAGAATGATTCCTATATACCATGAAAGATAGTTTAGAATACATCAATTCAAATGTAGAATGTGGTTTGAAATTTTTAAACTAAAGTGAAGAGTATAAACATCAGTATTTAGAGCATTTACCGAAAACTGATTATTTTATAAGGGGTTAACCCACAGATTTTGGAAAACTTTCAAAAATATGAAAATATGGTTTAGTGTATAGTTTCATCAAGAACTAACATAAGACGATGGTCAAAGAGTTTATAACTTCTTTTGTCTCTGTTTCTCTAGATAATGAAGATTTTATAATGCTAATTCCACTAATCTAGGCAGTATATGAAATTTTAGTAAACTAAATATTAAAAAAGTAGAATTATTCCTATATACCATGAAAGATAGTTTAGAATACATTAATTCAAATGTAGAATGTGGTTTGAAATTTGTTAAACTAAAGTGAAGAGTATAAACTTCAGTATATAGAGCATTTACCGAAAACTCATTATTTTAAAAGGAGTATATAGGGCGTTAACCCACGGATTTTGGAAAAATTTCAAAAATATAACAATCTGGTTTTAGTTCATAGTTTCATCGAGCACTAACATAAGATGATGGTCAAAGAATTTAGAACTTATTTTGTCTCTATTTCTCTAGATAATGAAGAGTTTATAATGCTAATTCTACTAATCTAGGCAGTATATGAAATTTTAGTAAACTAAATAGTAATAAATTAAAATGATTCTTATATACCATGAAAGATAGTTTAGAATACATTAATTCAAATGTAGAATGTGGTTTGAATTTTTTTAAACAAAAGTAAAGATTGTAAACTTCAGTTTATAGAGCATTTACCGAAAACTCATTATTTTAGAAGGGGTTAACACACGGATTTTGGAAAAATTTCAAAAATATGAAAATCTGGTTTTAGTGTATATTTTCATCGAGCACTAACATAAGATGATGGTCAAAGAGTTTAGAACTTATTTTGTCTCCATTTCTCTAGATAATGAAGATTTTATAATGTTAATTCCACTAATCTAGGCAGCATATGAAATTTTACCAAACTAAATATTAAAAAATTAGAATGATTCCTATTTACCATGAAAGATAGTTTAGAGTACATTAATTCAAATGTAAAATGTGGTTTGAAATTTTATAAACAAAAGTAAAGAGTATAAACTTCAGTTTATAGAGCATTTACCGAAAACTAATTATTTTAGAAGGGGTTAACCCACAGATTTTGGAAAAATTTCAAAAATATGAAAATCTGGTTTTTGTGTATAGTTTCATCGAACACTAACATAAGATGATGGTCAAAGAGTTCAGATCCTCTTTTTCTCCGTTTCTCTAGATAATGAAGATTTTATAATGCTAATTCCACTAATCTAGGCAGTATATGAAATTTTAGTAAACTAAATATTATAAAACTAGAATAATTCCTATATACCATGAAATATATTTTAAAATACATTAATTCAAATGTAGAATGTGGTTTGAAACTTTTAAACTAAAGTGAAGAGTATAAACTTCAGTATATATAGCATTTACCGAAAACTCAATATTTTAGAATGGGTTAACCCACGGATTTTGGAAAAATTTCAAAAATATGAAAATCTGGTTTTAGTGTATAGTTTCATCGAGCACTAACATAAGATGATGGTCAAAGAGTTTATAACCTCTTTTATATCTGTTTCTCTAGATAATGAAGATTTAATAATGCTAATTCGACTAATCGAGGCAGTATATGAAAATTTACCAAACTAAATATTAAAAATTAGAATTATTCCTATATACAATGAAAGATAGTTTAGAATACATTAATTCAAATGTAGATTGTGGTTTGAAATTTTTAAACAAAAGTGAAGAATATAAACTTCAGTATATAGAGCATTTACCGAAAACTCAATATTTTAGAAGGGGTTAACCCATGGATTTTGGAAAAATTTCAAAAATATGAAAATCTAGTTTTAGTGTATAGTTTCATCGAGCACTAACATAAGATGATGGTCAAAGAGTTTAGAACCTCTTCTGTCTCCGTTTCTCTAGATAATGAAGATTTATAATGCTAATTCCACTATTCTAGGTAGTATATGAAATTTTAGTAAACTAAATATTAAAACACTAGAATGATTCCTATATACCATAAAATATAGTTTAGAATACATTAATTAAAATGTAGAATGTGGTTTAAAATTTTTAAACTAAAGTGAAGAGTATAAACTTAAGTATATAGAGCATTTACCGGAAACTCATTATTTTAGAAGGGGTTAACCCACGGATTTTGGAAAAAATTCAAAAATATGAAAATCTGTTTTTAGTGTATAGTTTCATCGAGCACTAACATAAGATGATCGTCATAGAGTTTAGAACCTATTTTGTCTCCAATTATCTAGATAATGAAGATTTTATAATGCTAATTTCACTAATCTAGACAGTATATGAAATTTTAGTAACCTAAATATTAAAAAATTAGAATGATTCCTATATACCATTAAAGATAGATTAGAATACATTAATTCAAATGTAAAATGTGGTTTGAAATTTTATAAACAAAAGTAAAGAGTATAAACTTCAGTATATAGAGCATTTACCGAAAACTCAATATTTTAGAAGGGGTTAACCCACGGATTTTGGAAAAATCTCAAAAATATGAAAATCTTGTTTTAGTGTATAGTTTCATCGAGCACTAACATAATATGATGGTGAAAGAGTTTAAAACCTATTTTGTCTCCGTTTCTCAAAGTAATGAAGATTTTATAATACTAATTCCACTAATCTAGGCAGTATATGGAATTTTAGTAAACTAAATATTAAAAAACTAGAATGATACCTATATACCATGAAATATAGTTTAGAATACATTAATTCAAAAGTAGAATATGTGGTTTGAAAATTTTTAAACAAAAGTAAAGTGTATAAACTTCAGTATATAGAGCATTTACCGAAAACTCATTATTTTAGAAGGGGTAAACCCACGGATTTTGTAAAAATATCAAAAATATGAAAATCTGGTTTTAGTGTATAGTTTCATCGAGCACTAACATAAGATGATGGTCAAAGAGTTTATAACCTTTTTTATATCCGTTTCTCAAGATAATGAAGATTTAATAATGCTAATTCGACTAATCGAGGCAGTATATGAAAATTTACCAAACTAAATATTAAAATTAGAATTATTCCTATATACCATGAAAGATAGTTTAGAATACATTAATTCAAATGTAGAATGTGGTTTGAAATTTTTAAACAAAAGTGAAGAGTATAAATTTCAGTATATAGAGCATTTACCGAAAACTCAATATTTTAGAAGGGGTTAAACCCACGGATTTTGGAAAAATTTCAAAAATATGAAAATCAGATTTTAGTGTATAGTTTCATCGAGAACTAATATAAGATGATGGTGAAAAGAGTTTAGAACCTCTTTTGTCTCCGTTTCTCAAGATAATGAAGATTTTATAATACTAATTCCACTAATCTAGGCAGTATATGGAATTTTAGTAAACTAAATATTAAAAAACTAGAATGATTCCTATATACCATGAAATATAAATTAGAATACATTAATTCAAATGTAGAATGTGGTTTGAAAATTTTGAACTAAAGTGAAAAGTATAAACTTCAGAATATAGAGAATTTACCGAAAACTCATTATTTAATAAGGGGTTAACCCACAGATTTTGGAAAATTTTCAAAAATATGAAAATCTGGTTTTATTTTATAGTTTCATCGAGAACTAACATAAGATGATGATCAAAAAGTTTAGAACTTCTTTTGTTTCCGTTTCTCTAGATAATGAAGATTTTATAATGCTAATTCCACTAATCTAGGCATTATACGAAATTTTAGTAAACTAAATATTAAAAAGTTAGAATTAATCTTATATACCATGAAAGATAGTTTAGAATACATTAAATCAAATGTAGAATGTGGTTTGAAATTTGTTAAACTAAAGTGAAGAGTATAAACTTCAGCATATAGAACATTTACCGAAAACTCAATATTTTAAAAGGGTACCCACGGATTTTGGAAAATTTTCAAAAATATAACAATCTGGTTTTAGTGCATAGTTTCATCGAGCACTAACATAAGATGATGGTCAAAGAGTTTATCACCTCTTTTATCTCCGTTTCTCTAGATAATGAAGATTTTATAATGCTAATTCCACTAATCTAGGCAGTATATGAAATTTTAGTATACTAAATATTAAAAAATTAGAATGATTCCTATATACCATGAAAGATAGATTAGAATAAATTAATTCAAATGTAGAATGTGTTTTGAAATTTTTAAACTAAAGTGAAGAGTATAAACTTCAGTATATAGAGCATTTACCGAAAACTCATTATCTTAGAAGGGGTTAACCCACGGATTTTGGAAAAATTTCAAAAATATAACAATCTGGTTTTAGTGCATAGTTTCATCGAGCACTAACATAAGATGATGGTCAAAGAGTTTATAACTTCTTTTATCTCCGTTTCTCTAGATAATGAAGATTTTATAATGCTAATTCCACTAATCTAGGCAGTATATGAAATTTTAGTATACTAAATATTAAAAAAATAGAATGATTCCTATATACCATGAAAGATAGATTAGAATAAATTAATTCAAATGCAGAATGTGGTTTGAAATTTTTAAACTAAAGTGAAGAGTATAAACTTTAGTATATAGAGCATTTACCGAAAACTCATTATCTTAGAAGGGGGTGGTTAACCCACGGATTTTGGAAAAATTTCAAAAAATGAAAATCTGGTTTTAGTGTATAGTTTCATCTAGCACTAACATAAGATGATCTTCAAAGAGTTTATAACCTCTTTTGTCTCCGTTTATCTAGATAATGAAGATTTTATAATGCTAATTCCACTAATCTAGGCAGTATATGAAATTTTAGTAAACTAAATTTTAAAAAATTAGAATGATTCCTATATACTATGAAAGATAGTTTAGAATACATTAATTCAAATGTAAAATGTGGTTTGAAATTTATAAACAAAAGTAAAGAGTATAAACTTCAGTATATAGAGCATTTACAGAAAACTCATTATTTTAGAAGGGGTTAACCCACGGATTTTGGAAAAATTTCAAAAATATGAAAATCTTGTTTTAGTGTATATTTTCATCGAGAACTAACATAAGATGATGTTCAAAGAGTTTAGAACTTATTTTGTCTACATTTCTTTAGATAATGAAGATTTAATAATGCTAATTCGACTGATCGAGACATTATATGAAATTTTAGTAAATTAAATATTAAAAAAAAGAATGATTCCTATATACCATGAAAGATAGTTTAGAATACATTAATTCAAATGTAGAATGTGGTTTGAAATTTTTAAACTAAAGTGAAGAGTATAAACTTCAGTATATAGAGCACTTACCGAAAACTCATTATTTTAGAAGAGGTTAACCCACGGATTTTGGAAAATTTTCAAAAATATAAAAATCTGATTTTAGTGTATAGTTTCATCGAACGCTAACATAAGATGATGGTCAAAGAGTTTAGAACCTCTTTTGTCTCCGTTTCTCTAGATAATGAAGATTTTATAATGCTAGTTCCAATAATCTAGGCAGTATATGAAATTTTAGTGAACTAAATATTAAAAATTTATAATGATTCATATATACCATGAAAGATAGTTTAGAATACATTACTTCAAATGTTCTTTGAAATTTTTTAAACAAAAGCAAAGAGTATAAACTTCAGTATATAGAGCATTTACCGAAAACTCATTATTTTAGAAGGGGTTGACCCACGGATGTTAGAAAATTTTCAAAAATATAAAATTTGGTGTTAGTGTACAGTTTCATCGAGCACTAACATAATATGATGGTCAAAGAGTTTAGAATCTATGGTGTCTTTGTTTCTCTAGATAATGAAGATTTTATGATGCTAATTTCATTAATCTAGACGATATATGAAATTTTAGTAAAGTAAATATTAAAAAAAAAGAATGATTCATATATACCATGAAAGATAGTTTATAATACATTAATTCAAATGTAGAATGTGGTTTGAAATTTTTAAACTAAAGTGAAGAGTATAAACTTCAGTATATAGAGCATTTACCAAAAACTCATTATTTTAGAAGGGGTTAACCCACGGATTTTGGAAAAAATTCAAAAATATGAAAATCTGGTTTTAGTGTATAGTTTCATCGAACACTAACATAAGATGATGGTCAAAGAGTTTAGATCCTCTTTTTCTCCGTTTCTCTAGATAATGAAGATGTTATAATGCTAATTCCACTAATCTAGGCAGTATATGAAATTTTAGTAAACTAAATATTATAAAACTAGAATGATTCCTATATACCATGAAAAATATTTTAAAATACATTAATTCAAATGTAAAATGTGGTTTGAAACTTTTAAACTAAATTGAAGAGTATAAACTTCAGTATATAGAGCATTTACCGAAAACTCAATATTTTAGAAGGGGTTAACCCACGGATTTTGGAAAATTTTCAAAAATATGAAAATCTGGTTTTAGTGTATAGTTTCATCAAGCACTAACATAAGATGATGGTCAAAGAGTTTATAACCTCTTTTATATCCGTTTCTCTAGATAATGAAGATTTAATAATGCTAATTCGACTAATCGAGGCAGTATATGAAAATTTACCAAACTAAATATTAAAAATTAGAATTATTCCTATATACAATGAAAGATAGTTTAGAATACATTAATTCAAATGTAGAATGTGGTTTGAAATTTTTAAACAAAAGTGAAGAGTATAAACTTCAGTATATAGAGCATTTACCGAAAACTCAATTTTTTAAAAGGGGTTAACCCATGGATTTCGGAAAAATTTCAAAAATATGAAAATCTAGTTTTAGTGTATAGTTTCATCGAGCACAACATAAGATTATGGTCAAAGATTTTAGAACCTCTTCTGTCTCTGTTTCTCTAGATAATGAAGATTTATAATGCTAATTCCACTAATCTAGGTAGTATATGAAATTTTAGTAAACTAAATATTAAAACACTAGAATGATTCCTATATAGCATAAAATATAGTTTAGAATACATTAATTCAAATGTAGAATGTGGTTTAAAATTTTTAAACTAAAGTGAAGAGTATAAACTCATTATTTTAGAAGGGGTTAACCCACGGATTTTGGAAAAAATTTAAAAATATGAAAATCTGTTTTAGTGTATAGTTTCATCGAGCACTAACATAAGATGATCGTCATAGAGTTTAGAACCTATTTTGTCTCCAATTATCTAGATAATGAAGATTTTATAATGCTAATTCCAATAATCTAGGCAGTATATGAAATTTTAGTAACCTAAATATTAAAAAATTAGAATGATTCCTATATACCATGAAAGATAGATTAGAATACATTAATTCAAATGTAAAATATGGTTTGAAATTTTATAAACAAAAGTAAAGAGTATAAACTTCAGTATATAGAGCATTTACCAAAAACTCAATATTTTAGAAGGGGTTAACCCACGGATTTTGGAAAATTTTCAAAAATATGAAAATCTTGTTTTAGTGAATATTTTCATCGAGACTAACATAAGATGATGGTCAAAGAGTTTAGAACTTATTTTGTCTACATTTCTCTAGATAATGAAGATTTAATAATGCTAATTCGACTAATCGAGGCAGTATATGAAAATTTACTTAACTAAGTATTAAAAAATTAGAATTATTCCTATATACCATGAAAGATAGTTTAGAATACATTAATTCAAATGTAGAATGTGGTTTGAAATTTTTAAACAAAAGTGAAGAGTATAAACTTCAGTATATAGAGCATTTACCGAAAACTCAATATTTTAGAAGGGGTTAAACCCACGGATTTTGGAAAACTTTCAAAAATATGAAAATCAGGTTTTAGTGTATAGTTTCATCGAGCACTAACATATAATGATGGTGAAAGAGTTTAAAACCTCTTTTGTCTCCGTTTCTCAAGATAATGAAGATTTTATAATACTAATTCCACTAATCTAGGCAATATATGGAATTTTAGTAAACTAAATATTAAAAAACTAGAATGATTCCTATATACCATCAAATATAGTTTAGAATACATTAATTCAAATGTAGAATATGTGGTTTGAAAATTTTTAAACAAAAGTAAAGTGTATAAACTTCAGTATATATAGCATTTACCGAAAACTCATTATTTTAGAAGGGGTAAACCCACGGATTTTGGAAAAATATCAAAAATATGAAAATTTGCTTTTAGTGTATAGTTTCATCGAACACTAACATAAAATGATGGTCAAAGAGCTTAACCTCTTTTATATCCGTTTCTCTAGATAATGAAGATTTAATAATGCTAATTCGACTAATCGAGGCAGTATATGAAAATTTACCAAACTAAATATTAAAAATTAGAATTATTCCTATATACCATGAAAGATAGTTTAGAATACATTAATTCAAATGTAGAATGTGGTTTGAAATTTTTAAACAAAAGTGAAGAGTATAAACTTCAGTATATAGAGCATTTACCGAAAACTCAATATTTTAGAAGGGGTTAAACCCACGGATTTTGGAAAAATTTCAAAAATATGAAAATCAGGTTTTAGGGTATAGTTTCATCGAGCACTAACATAAGATGATGGTGAAAGAGTTTAGAACCTCTTTTGTCTCCGTTTCTCAAGATAATGAAGATTTTATAATACTAATTCCTCTAATCTAGACAGTATATGGAATTTTAGTAAACTAAATATTAAAAAACTAGAATGATTTCTATATACCATGAAATATAGTTTAGAATACATTAATTCAAATGTAGAATATGTGGTTTGGAAATTTTTAAACAAAAGTAAAGTGTATAAACTTCAGTATATAGGGCATTTACCGAAAACTCATTATTTTAGAAGGGGTAAACTCACGGATTTTGGAAAAATATCAAAAATATGAAAATCTGGTTTTAGTGTATAGTTTCATCGAATACTAACATAAGATGATGGTCAAAGAGTTTATAACCTCTTTTATATCCGTTTCTCTAGATAATGAAGATTTAATAATGCTAATTCGACTAATCGAGGCAGTATATGAAAATTTACCAAACTAAATATTAAAAATTAGAATGATTCCTATATACCATGAAAGATAGATTAGAATAAATTAATTCAAATGTAGAATGTGGTTTGAAATTTATAAACTAAAGTGAAGAGTATAAACTTCAGTATATAGAGCATTTACCGAAAACTCATTATCTTAGAAGGGGTTAACCCACGGATTTTGGAAAATTTTCAAAATATGAAAATCTGGTTTTAGTGTATAGTTTCATCGAGCACTAACATAAGATGATCTTCAAAGAGTTTATAACCTCTTTTGTCTCCGTTTATCTAGATAATGAAGATTTATAATGCTAATTCCACTAATCTAGGCAGTATATGAAATTTTAGTAAACTAAATTTTAAAAAATTAGAATGATTCCTATATACCATGAAAGATAGTTTAGAATACATTAATTCAAATTTAAAATGTGGTTTGAAATTTTATAAACAAAAGTAAAGAGTATAAACTTCAGTATATAGAGCATTTACAGAAAACTCATTATTTTAGAAGGGGTTAACCCACGGATTTTGGAAAAAATTCAAAAATATGAAAATCTTGTTTTAGTGTATATTTTCATCTAGAACTAACATAAGATGATGTTCAAAGAGTTTAGAACTTATTTTGTCTACATTTCTCTAGATAATGAAGATTTAATAATGCTAATTCGACTGATCGAGGCATTATATGAAATTTTACCAAACTAAATATTAAAAAATTTAGAATCATTCCTATATACCATGAAAGATAGTTTAGAATACATTAATTCAAATGTAGAATGTGGTTTGAAATTTTTAAACTAAAGTGAAGAGTATAAACTTCAGTATATAGAGCATTTACCGAAAACTCATTATTTTAGAAGAGGTTAACCCACGGATTTTGGAAAATTTTCAAAAATATAAAAATATGATTTTTGTAAACGCCCCGTCCGCCCACGGCTAATAGGCCACCCACGCCCGCTCTCTCGGCCCGTGGGCCCTATCCCATCCGACGGTTGGTCGTTAATTTTGCAAGGCTCGAAATCATTGTTTACTGACCCTGCAATCACCACCCGACCTTTCCCCGTGCTTTGGCCTCATTTACACGGTATCGCGAATCACTTCCCGATAGGTCACCCATCCTTTCACTACTCCAGCCCAAGCACGCTTAACTCTGGAGTTCTAAACGGATGTGTGACGGAAAAGGTAAGTCAACTTTGGTGACATAGGTAGCCAAATCAATTCTCTTAAGCCTTTCCATATATCACAACTCGGGAAGTTACAATTCACCCCCTCTCAAAGAACGCAACGTCCTCGTTGCGCCCCACGACAGATCTCAAGACGCCTCTCAGGTCAGAACTGAGACGGCTAACCAGCTCTGATACCAAATTGTAACACCCGGTTCATCCTCAACCGACACCGGCGTGTTACCAAACCACAATTGTGTCTCAAAATCCAATAAAAGTCTCAAAGTCAACTTTCATATAAATAACGAAATAAATCCATAAATCCAATAACTCAAATATTGAAATAATCGCCGAAAATAATAGAATAATAAAATATAAGTCTGAGAATAAAAACAATGAAAACGCCTAGAAACACCAGCTGTCCGATCAGTCTCCTACTCGTCTGTCTCACCTGAAAGGGAGGAAAAATGAGGAATGAGTAACAGGGGAGTCACTCAGTGAGGTATGGGATGCTAAGCCCGAATTTCATTGACTTAGACATAGCACTCCGAATATATATAATTTAATACTAATATATAGCAAACACGGCACCTAAAGTACCCATAAATCAAACAATGGTCCTAGCGGAATACACACCCGCTGCCCAATAAAGGGCCAAAACTCCGCCGACAAAGTGCTCGGTAACACACGCCCGTAGACGATTTATCGACCTCGAAGCCTTGGCACAACAGGTCGACTAAGCTGTGCCGCAGCATCTCCACATCACATCATCAAATCATCAAATCTACTGGTCTCCGGCCGGCACACAGAATTACGTCTCCGTGGTCGGCTAACATCCTAGTCGTCTAGATATACTATTTAAATAATTAATTATCAATTACAAAAGACAAGTATCGTTGAATCATCTAGCACCCTAGTTCCGGTTTAAGCAAGCAACCTAAACTAAACAAGCAATGACAGACTCGATTTCACACAGACTATACATATTAGAAATAAATTATACATATTCGAGATCCTAAATCGTGTACGAGAAATTACGAGAATAGCCCTCACCTTAGCAATGAGAAAAAGTAGTAGCTATGAACTCCAACTGCTCAAACAGACTCCAAATCTGAAATCAGGGCGAAAAATCGAGTCAGAACGCCTTTCAAACGGTCAAAAACGGATAACCGGGAATCTGGTCAAAAGTCAACCCGCAGGTCAAAGATCAACCCGGTCAACTCTGACCCAAGCCGGTCAATCATTGACCCAATTAAAATCGAATTGAACCAACCGGTTTTCCTTAACCGGATTCGATTTCAATTGAACCAGATTCAAATCAATTACAAACCGGTTAACCTAAACCGAAATCCAATTCTCAATAACCAACAAACCGAAATCAAATCAAATCAAACCGGCTTGACCAGTCAACGGTTTGACTCGCCGAGTCGACTCAGCCGAGTCACCGAGTCACCGGCGAGTCGGCGAGTCAGCCGGCGAGTCACCGGAGACCGGTCGCCGGCAGCGACTAAAGCGGCGGCGGCTTACCGGGGCAGTCACCGGCGGCTAAGACTCCGGCGAACAGCGGCGACAGGCGGCGGCGCGTGAGATGCACGCGCGGTGGTGCGGCGGCGCGTGGAGGCACGTGAAGGCGCGTCGGCGGTGGTCTGCGGCTGATCTTCTAGCTCCGGATTCGTCTCGACGTCAGGATCACGATTGTGGTCTTAAAATCACGAAATTCCATACGGTAAACGAGTTATGATCGATTTAAGAATCGTTTATAAACTTCCAAATAAAAGGACGGCGGTTTCGAGTTACCTTCGGCTGGGATCGGTGGTGAACTGTCCGATCTCGACTCTGGACGTGGTGACGTCGGCGGTACAATCTCAGACTGAGGCGACGGCTCTATCTCTGCAAGGTTTTGACACTTAGGATTTCTGGATAATAAAATAATGAGAAATAATGGTTTATATAGGTGGCTCACCAATAGACTCCTGCAAACCTAATGGGCTTTGACGGGCCATAGAGTTTGGGTCGTTACAATTCTCCCCCACTTGAAAAGAATTCGTCCCCGAATTTAAGTCCTGTGGTATCTGTCCAGTACCATCCTGAAAGAGCTCTGGGTAATCAATCCTCATATGAGCCTCGGTCTCCCAGGTCTCCTCCTGGATCCCGTCTCTTTCCCAACGGACTTTGACCAAACTGGTCATCATTCCCTGAACAACTTTCACTTGACGCTCAACAATCTCAACTGGCTGACAAGGTGCAGACAAAGTTTTACCAAGATCTCTCGGCGGCTGAGGCAAAATAAGCTATGGCTCTCTCACAACTTTTCTCAAAACAGACACGTGGAACACATCATGAAAGTCTGATAACTCTGCTGATAACTGCAATTTATAAGCCACTGCTCCAATCCGCTACAAAATAGGGTACGGTCCCATACCCTATTGGTGACAGCTTGTCCTGTGAGCTTGGGTCTACGGACGGGTGGTTCCGCAGGACAGGTTGTTACATAAAAGTCGACTTTTCTTGTGACAACCCGTCCCGTGGAACACCTGCCCATGGACCCCAGGTTCACAGCGCTGCAGCGCACCGACCCCAACCCCTCCATTATGAGATCTCACTATCTCCATAATTAGGTTGTTGGTGAGACTCGAACCCAGGTCCTCACCCTTTAACAGCATTCCCACAGGACAAGCTGTCACCAATTGAGCTGCAACAACCTAATTATGGAGATAGTGAAATCTCATAATGGAGGGGTTGGGGTCGGTGCGCTGCAGCGCTGTGAACCTGGGGTCCATGGGCAGGTGTTCCACGGGACGGGTTGTCACAATTTTAGTGTATAGTTTCATCGAACGCTAACATAAGATGATGGTCAAAGAGTTTAGAACCTCTTTTGTCTCCGTTTCTCTAGATAATGAATTTTGTCTCCGTTTCTCTAGATAATGAAGATTTTATAATGCTAGTTCCAATAATCTAGGCAGTATATTAAATTTTAGTGAACTAAATATTAAAAATTTATAATGATTCATATATACCATGAAAGATAGTTTAGAATACATTACTTCAAATGTTCTTTGAAATTTTTTAAACAAAAGCAAAGAGTATAAACTTCAGTATATAGAGCATTTGCCGAAAACTCATTATTTTAGAAGGGGTTGACCCACGGATGTTAGAAAAATTTCAAAAATATAAAATTTGGTGTTAGTGTACAGTTTCATCGAGCACTAACATAATATGATGGTCAAAGAGTTTAGAATCTATGTTGTCTTTGTTTCTCTAGATAATGAAGATTTTATAATGCTAATTCCACTAATCTAGACGATATATGAAACTTTAGTAAATTTAATATTTAAAAAAAAAGAATGATTCCTATATACCATGAAAGATAGTTTAGAATACATTAATTCAAATGTAGAATGTGGTTTGAAATTTTTAAACTAAAGTGAAGAGTATAAACTTCAGTATATAGAGCATTTACCAAAAACTCATTATTTTAGAAGGGGTTAACCCACGGATTTTGGAAAAATTTCAAAAATATGAAAATCTGGTTTTAGTGTATAGTTTCATCGAACACTAACATAAGATGATGGTCAAAGAGTTTAGATCCTCTTTTTCTCCGTTTCTCTAGATAATGAAGATGTTATAATGCTAATTCCACTAATCTAGGCAGTATATGAAATTTTAGTAAACTAAATATTAAAAATTTATAATGATTCATATATACCATGAAAGATAGTTTAGAATACATTACTTCAAATGTTCTTTGAAAATTTTTAAACAAAAGCAAAGACTATAAACTTCAGTATATAGAGCATTTACCGAAAACTCATTATTTTAGAAGGGGTTGACCCACGGATGTTGGAAAAAAATCAAAAATATAAAATTTGGTGTTAGTGTACAGTTTCATCGAGCACTAACATAATATGATGGTCAAAGAGTTTAGAATCTATGTTGTCTTTGATTCACTAGATAATGAAGATTTTATAATGATAATTCCACTAATCTAGACGATATATGAAATTTTAGTAAATTAAATATTAAAAAAAAGAATGATTCCTATATACCATGAAAGATAGTTTAGAATACATTAATTCAAATGTAGAATGTGGTTTGAAATTTTTAAACTAAAGTGAAGATATAAACTTCAGTATATAGAACATTTACCGAAAACTTATTATTTTAGAAGGGGTTAACCCACGGATTTGGAAAATTTTCAAAAATATGAAAATCTAG
Organism: Raphanus raphanistrum subsp. raphanistrum; assembly: GCA_019706035.1. NCBI lineage: Eukaryota > Viridiplantae > Streptophyta > Magnoliopsida > Brassicales > Brassicaceae > Raphanus > Raphanus raphanistrum. The sequence continues at coordinate 58,279,345 of CM033988.1, forward strand.
TTTTAGTATATAGTTTCATCAAGAACTAACATAAAATGATGTTCAAAGAATTTGGAACCTCTGTTGTCTCCGTTTCTCTAGATAATGAAGATTTGATAATGCTAATTCCACTAATCTAGACAGTATATGAAATTTTAGTAAAATAAATATTAAAAAAAAGTTAGAATTATTCCTATAAAACATGAAAGATAGTTTAGAATACATTAATTCAAATTTAGAATGTGGTCTGAAATTTTTAATCTAAGTGAAGAGCATAAACTTCAGTATATAGAGCATTTACCGAAAACTCTTTATTTTAGAAGAGATTAACCCATGGAATTTGGAAAATTTTCAAAAACAGGAAAATATGGTTTTAGTTTATAGTTTCATCGAGCACTAAATAAGATGATGTTCAAAGAGTTTAGAACCTCTGTTGTCTCCGTTTCTGTAGATAATGAAGATTTGATAATGCTAATTCCACTAATCTAGGCAGTATATGAAATTTTAGTAAAATAAATATTAAAAAGTTATAATGATTCCTAATACCATGAAAGATAGTTTAAAATACATTAATTCAAATTTATAATGTGGTTTGAAATTTTTAAACGAAGTGAATAGCATAAATTTTAGTATATAGAGCATTTACCGAAAACTCTTTATTTTAGAAGAGATTATTCCATGGATTTTGGAAAAAAATCAAAAATATGAAAATCTGGTTTTAGTGTATAGTTTCATCGAGCACTAACATAAGATGATGGCAAAAAAAATTAGAACCTCTTTTGTCTCCATTTCTCCAGATAATGAAGATTTTATAATGCTAATTCCACTAATCTAGGAAGTATATGAAATTTTAATAAACTAAATATTAAAAGTTTATAATGATTTCTATATTCCATGAAAGATAGCTTAAAATACATTAATTCAAATGTTGAATGTGGTTTGAAATTTTTTTAAACAAAAGCAAAGAGTATAAACTTCAGTATATAGAGCATTTACGGAAAACTCATTATTTTAGAAGGGGTTAACCCACGGATTTTGGAGAAATTTCAAAAATATGAAAATCTGGTTTTAGTGTATAGTTTCATCGAGCACTAACATAAGATGATGGTCAAATAGCTAGAACCTCTAATGTCTCCGTTTCTCTAGATAATGAAGATTTGATAATGCTAATTCCACTATTATAGGCAGTATATGAAATTTTACCAAACTAAATATTAAAAAATTAAAATGATTCCTATATACCATGAAAGATAGTTGAGAATACATTAATTCAAATGTAGAATGTGGTTTCAAATTTTTAGACAAAAGTGAAGAGTATAAACTTCAGTATATAGAGCATTTTCCGAAAACTCATTATTTTAGAAGGGGTGTTAACCCACGGATTTTGGAAAATTTTCAAAAATATGAAAATCTAGTTTTAGTGTATAGTTGCATCAAGCACTAACATAAGATGATGGTCAAAGAGTTTGGAACCTCAATTTCTTCGTTTTTCTAGATAATGAAGATTTGATAATGTTAATTCTACTATTCTATGTAGTATATGAAATTTTACCAAGCTAAAATTAAAAAAATTAGAATGATTCTTATATACCATTGAAGATAATTTAAAATACATTAATTCAAATGTCGAATGTGATTTCAAATTTTTGAACTAAAGTGAATAGTATACGTGGAACTAGATTCCTTGATGAACAAGAGGAAATACGGGGTTGAGATACAAAGCCGGCGAGTATTAGATACTCCCAGAGACAAGAGGTAGCAGGAAACTACACTGGAGCCAAAATACAGCAGAATCAGCAATGAAAGGATCGTGTTAAAAAATGTAGAACTAGATTCCAATTCGAACAAGGATTGTATTTTGTTATTTGGGGTTCAGACAAAGATTGTAATATTTATATAATCTTTATGGTTGACAAAAACATTTACCGGTCAAAACTGTGTATAAAATATTTTTTTCGCTGGTTATGAAAATGTAAAGAGACAAGGGAGCACCGTTGGTAATAGGACCAGTTTCTCGAGTTTCCTCCTGCATCATTGAGCTGCCTTCTCCGCGCGGATGATCTACATATGCTTTTTCAGTTCAAGTGGATTAATTATTATCATATTATATAGTATTATCATGGAGCCAAAGAGGCCTGTGGCGGATCTAGAACTGCATTTAACCGGGGACAAATAAATTTTTTCACTATATGTTATAAGTAGATAAGGGACACTAACCTAGATTAACTATAATTGTTTTTTTTTTAAAATGAAAAATGAGACGGGGCACGTGACCCGTACGTCCCTTACTACGTCCGCCCCTGGAAGAGGCCCCAATCATACTTTTTCTCAGCATCCACTTTCTTTACTTGTTCACTCTTGTTTTTTATTTCTAATCCTGACAACTATTTCTTTTAACTTGTACATATTTCGAAATATCCAATCTCTGACAAGTACAAATACAATCAAAGAAAGTAAGACAAGACGGGTTGGCAATTTTTGAATTGTTATGTGCCATCATCACCCTGAATTTCCCACGATCTACCAAATTTTGCAGCAATTTTTGTATCTCGTTCTTCAGATCTCTTTACACTGGAACTTGTCATGTTTTGTATCTCTTTTCCGTATTTAAAAAAGTTACAGCTCGATTGTTTATAAATGATAAGGTATTCATGGTGAATTATTGTCCAGCCAATTTTTTTTTTTTAATATCATACGCCTTTCTAATATAATAAGTAACATATATTATTTTGGACAAGACTTGGGTTCACCCCCTATAGTGAATCTTAGATTCACCATTTCCCTAGTAACCAATCAAAGTGCCAACTAGATTAATGATTAAAAAATATTAAATAATTTTTCAAACATCAAAATAGTTAAAAAAATAAATAGTTTCAATTTTAATAATGCTAATACCACTATCTAATCCATAAACTCAAACTCTATACCCTAAATATAAATTCTAAACCCTAAATTCTAAATTATAAACCCAAACTCTATACCCTAAACCCAAATCTTAAACCCTAAACCCAAACCATAAATCATAAACCCCAAAACCTGAACTATAAACTCAAACCTATACCCTAAACCCAAATCCTAGACTCTAAACCCAAAACGTAAATACAAAACCCAAACCCTATACCCTAAATATTTGGATTAATATTGATGTTGTTTTTTTGAAATTTAAAGTTAAGAATTAAAGTTTGGATTTAGAGTTCATGGTTTGGGTTACGGTTTAGGGTTTGGGTTTAGGGTTTACGGCTTGGGTTTAGGGTTTATGGTTTGTGTTTAGAGTCTAGGATTTGGGTTTAGGGTCTAAGGTTTGAGTTTAAGGTATAGTTTTGAGTTTAGAGTTTAGAATTTTTGGTTTATGATTTATGATTTGGATTTAGGGTTTAAGATTTAGGTTTAGAGTATAGAGTTTGGGTTTATAATTTAAAATTTAGGGTTTAGAATTCGAATTTAGGATATAAAGTTTGAGTTTAAGGATTAAATAGTGACATTAGCATTATTAAATATGACAATATTTATTTTTAAAATTATTTTATCATTAATCTAGTTGGCACTTTGATTGGTTATTAAAGAGGTGGTGAATTTAAAGGTTCACCATAGGGAGTGAACCCAAGTCTTGTCCTATTATTTTCCTTAAAAATGTCAAAGAACAGACATGCATTTCATAAACACTTTACATTCGTCAGTCATCCCTTACTTATTAATAGAGAAACATTTTAGAAGAGTAATCTTAATTATGTACTTTATTTACAAGACTGCCATTTTGATAATGTGTCAAGCTCACAAGCTTTCTGAGCCAAATTATTTAAATCCCTTTTTATTACTAGATAATTTACATCGAATGCCACTAGCCTAAATATATCGTCCGACATGTTACGTCTATTCTTCTATTATCACATTTATAAATCGACAATTTATTAGAACATACCAAATTGATTTCCACTTGGCTTACTCATACCAACACCATTGTCTTTTTTTTTTTGAAACTCATGACCAACACCATTGTCAATTGACTATTATTATATGTTTGGTTTTACTAACCGCCAATTTCTAACACACAAACTCTTCGTCACTTTATTTGATGAGACCAAAATTATTTTTAACTAACAATTGTTCTATATTCATTTCACTTGCCGCCAGTTTCTTAGAACATAGCAATTCGGTTCTCTATTTATTTGATCAGACCAGCACCATTGTTAACTAACTGTGCTTCCATGCATCCAATAAAACATTTGTACCAACAAAAAAAATAATTTTGATCAATTGTTCTGCTCAAAACCATTATTATACTAATAAAAGTTCTTATGTGCCAGAACTCTACCATCATGTCTCTCACAGTTTCAGCCATTTTCTTTGATCACTAACATCTCTAAAATAACAATTGGTTCAATTCTTCTTAGCAACAAAATATTAACTTCCGGTTAACTTAAATCAATTTGAACTGAGTTGGTATTTGGTTTTCATTTTGTCCGACTTTGTATACATGTTTTTCCTTCAATTTTTTCTGCTTTAATGGGTACATAAATGATTGATGGGATAAGATATATTGGTTATTCGTAACTTTCACAAAAAGGGTGATCTATGGGATCTGTAATTAATCTGCTATTAAATTATTTTATTAGAATATTTATACGAGATTCGCTAATTTCATCAAAAAGGAATGTTAATAATAAAGACGAAACTTGGTTCTCAAGGACATCAATTTTATTCAGGAGCTAAAGTAAATATGGGATGTACTGCTTAACGATTTAATTTCCTCCTCATTAGATATTATTGACTAAATGTAATGTTTCCTAATTTATAATATTGAATTATAAATCGACTTATTCTTAGGTTCACCCCTAGAGTGAACCTAAAGGTTCACCCAACCAATAGGAATCACCCATTTCACAATTGATATCTTTTAAAAAAGGAAACAAAATATTATCAAGTTATATTATATTTTTAAAATAAAAATGTTAAAAATAAATAAAAATAGTAATATATGCAACAAAAAAAATTTAAAATATTTTAATTCCGTCGTCAAAACACTAAACATTAAATTCTAAACTCTAAACTAAAAACATTAAACACTAAATCTTAAAAATACAAAATCCTTAATCCTAAAAAGAGTTTAGGGATTAAGATTAAGGTTTTAGTATTTTTAAGATTTATTGTTTTAGTGTTTAGTTTTTTTAGTTACAATTTAGGATTATCCAAGTATTTATGATTTACCTAAGGGTTTAGGGTTTAGAGTTTAGGGTTTAGTATTTCGATGATGGCATTAAAATATCTATTTTTTTGCATATACTAGAGTTTAGGGTTTAGAGTTTAAGATTATACAAGAGTTTAGCATATACCCAAGGTTTAGCGTATACCCAAGGGTTTAGGGTATACTTAACGGTTTAGGGTTTATGATTTAGGGTTTATGGTTTATGATTTAGGGTTTAGAGTTTATTTTTTTCGATGATGTTAAAAATATATTTTTAAATCATTTTTTTAACTACTATTATTTTTATTTGTTTTCATTTTATTTATTTTAAAAACATAATATAACTTGACAATATTTTGTTTCCTTTTTAAAAAGATATCAATTGTGAAATGAGTGATTCCTATTGGTTGGATGAACCTCTAGGTTCACTCTAGGGGTGAACCCAAGAATAACTCTTATAAATCATCTAAACCGAAATTTACTCCTTCATATATTATAAGATGAGTAATTCTTGGGTTCACTTCATAAGTTCACCATTTTATATTTAATATCTTTTAAAAAGAAAATAAAATATTGTCAATTTATATTATATTTTTTTAATTAAAAGATAAAAGCTCAATAATTAAAATAAAAAATAATAGTAGTTGAAAAAAGTATTTTTAGAAAAAACTTTTAATACCATCAGCAAAATACTAAACCCTAAATCCTAAACCCTAAACCATTGGATAAACCCTAAACCATTGGATAAACCCTAAACCCTTGGACAAATTCTAAATTCTTGATTTTTTAAAAGTAATTTTAGTACCGTTAGCAAAACACTAAACCCTAAATACTATACTCTAAACCCCTGGGTAAATCTTAAACCCTTGGATAAATCATAAACCCTAGAATTTAAGATTTATCCAAGAGTTTAAGATTTACCCAAGGGTTTAGGATGATATAATATTTAGGGTTTAGGGTTTAGTATTTAGGATTTAGTGTTTTGTCGATGGCATTAAAATTATTTTTTAAAGGTTTTTCTGTTTCCAACTAATATTATTTTTTATTTATTCTTATCTTTTGATTTTTAAAATATGACAATATTTTGTTTACTCTTTTAGAAGAAATTGAATACAAAATGGCGAACTCATATTGGTGGGTGAACCTAGAGATTCACCCTAAAAAGTGAACCCAAAAATTATTCTTATAAGATCCACCTCTTTATGTAAACCCTTAGATATCGGCTAAAGTTGACATGTCTCATCATCAAGGCTTAGCAGTACTATATATAAACACTTAGATATCGGCCAATTTTAACCACAATACAATCCAACAAACGGTCATCTTAATAACGAAGATCACCCCAAAAACCAATGGCTACTTTCAATTCGATTTCAGAGTTCAAACCATACAAATCCATATGGAAAATTAAAGTTGCAAATTTATATTACTACTTTGAGCATTTTGGAAGCTTGAATTTGTTTACGTACTGATAAGTAGTAATTTAAATTTCGGAATTGTTTACTTTTATATTACAATCTAAGTAATTAATATATTTGCCTTTAATATTTATTCATACAAATATTATAAATAATTCATGGGCCACAATTAGTAAAATCCAATATGATTCACTAAATAAAGTAGAGGCAATACAGGTTTTGTATTTAAAAAGTATATAAAACATATAAAGTATTATATATAAAACCAAGTAATTGTTTCTGAAAAAAAATAGTATAGAACATATTTATCCTGCGCAAGGCGCAGGTCTTGACCTAGTATACAAGTATAACCCATATCTGAGGACCCTGAATGTAGAGAAATTTAAGGTAGAAAAGTGGCGACTTAAATGTAGGGTTGAATTCTTAAACTATCTTTTAGAGATAATAGTGACCTTTTAAATAAAAACTAATCATCTAGATGCATACATACTTTATTTATATGTTTGCGTTAATACCCAGCCCTTTACTTAAAAGTTTAGAACTAAAAGGGAAGAATACGAAAATGATATTTCTCAATTAATTAGTACGATGGGTATAATATTGAGTGTCATGTTATTTTAGACCAACACAACTCAGCGGACAAAGCCAATTTCTAAGATTTTAAGGAATACATTTCTAAGTAAACATCTAAACCATATAAAAACAAATAAACAGAAAAAAACTCCATCTAATGCTAATCATCAATACGATAATAGACAAGATCAACAGCAATAATTTCATTTTTTTTTTTTAAAAGACAAGATCAACAGAAGTTATGTTCATTATGTGTATGTTTCTTGATTTTTTGTATATATTTATTGCTCACACAGTTCAGTCAGTCGGTAGCTTGGAATCCTAATCAATCACATTCATGATTCACCTACAAATAAATACTGTTAAGAAATAATTTTCCTAAGGTATACTATATACTAATAACCAAGTTATATCACTAGCGACGTTGCATAGAGTATACATCTCCTAACCAAATTCAAGTGTTACATTTATTTTTTCCAAACTCTCTCGGAAAGGAGACTAGTAAGCATGGAATATAAGTCAAAACAAAACTATTGTTTAAAACTGGATGCAAAATACTGAGCAGCTAGCATATATGAAACCCTCTAATTAGTTAATGAAATTAACCAACCTTGAGTTGTGAGTTATGAGTGATGAGCTCGAATCCGACATATATTTTCAATACGTATAGTGGTGCTTTGGAAATAATTAATTTGTAATAGTATAAAAACCCAAATATGTCCAAAGGAAATGAAAGATAGGCGCTATTTCAACGTGGACCATTATCAACCATGCAGAAAAAGGCATTTCAACTCCTAACTGAGTTGTTATAATATATGTTCGATATTGAATGGATACAACGACCAAGAAAAACGCCAGAGGTATGCGATTCAGATTGTTAAAGAAGTATATTAACATATATTGTGATATATGTAATAAAATGTTTGAATACAACTACAGGTACTGTGTTCGCGCCCGAGGATATGAAAACAGAAATGGAAATCATGATCGCCTGAGGAACACCGACGTTAATGGAATTGCAAGTGGCCTTGTGCATGTCCATGTGTTATGCATTATGTATTTAGTTATGTGTATATATTGTGGACATGCTTTTCATATATAGAATTTGTTTGTACATGTAACGTGTTCTTGTGTTTTTTTTTTTTTTTGACAAAGATTTTTCTATTAAAAATGCAGGAAAAATAAGAGTTATACAGAGTTTTAACTCAGTAGACCAACTGGTCTTACATATCTAAAAAGATACAAACTTGAATCAAATATCTAGGAGATGGGAAATCTAGTTAGTGAACCACAACCGAAGACGAGCTGAGCAGAATTTGGGTCTCTCTATGCTGAGGCTGGAGATTCTATTCTTGTGTTCACGTGTTCTTGTGTTGAAACCCAACACAACAACATACAACATAAGTTATTGTACGTATAATTTTTTTTTAACATAACACTATCATTATATTAAACTTGAAAGGATACATGGTGGGATACGTATAACTTACGTAGTATTGATAATCGTGAGAAATTTTACTCACTCATTTGATTGGAAACTGGAAAGCGTAAGTGAATAATGGATCTCGGTCTATGACGTATGCTTGATGTCAAACAATTCCTCTTAGATTTATGTTAATTTAGAGTACTTCCAAAGGAGGTTTCTACTTATTGGAATTCTAAACCTACATATATGTGTATGTATATATCATATCTGCATATGTAATTGTAGAATCTACTAATTTACGGGAAATTCAATTCAAAATTAATTTTCCGTAAAAAAATGAACCCTACACATATATATTAGGTTTAGAATTCCAATGGATAAAAATCTCCATTGAAAGTGCTCTTACAGCGACGAAAATGGACGTTTGTTGACGGAAGAGATATGAGTTTGTCGTTTGGTGTGCAGCCATGGCCCCCATGGCATATGAGTGATCTCGCGAAAGGCCATTTTTCTTTTGAAAGGGTAAATTTGAGTAATAGTGGTTTTCCAAATTATATAACGATATGATATTCTTTCTTAGTAAAATAACAACAAAATGTTTTAAGCTAGCTTAGTAAATGTACTAGGGTCTAGCTTTAGATTGAGTACATAGAACTATTGTAGTATATGGTTCTGAATAATCATATTAAGAAACAAAATAAAATAAACCATTCTTAAATTTCTTTTTTAGTCGTTGTTATTATTTGTTACATATGTTGACAATGCTGTTAGGTTTTCAATAAAACAAATGTTGAAAAGAAGTCACCAGACTATAATTTTTGTTCTCTTAGAGCATCATTATCGCTTGGGACTTTTGTGATGGGGCCCATACCAAAACACATAGGACTTTCACCAAATCACGCAGGACGTTTCTTATATAGGGACAAATAGAGGAAGTCTAGGACTTTTAATGGCGGGACCCACGTCAAACCACGTTAAGGACGGGAGATTGGGACGTGCGATACTTATGGTCTTATAAACGTACAAAGGATTGCCTTTTTCAAAGTTGTCTACTGGCAGATATAGTATTAAAAGAAAATAAATGATCTAAACAACAGAAAATGGATATTTTTTTTATAACCAGTAAGAATGGACTAAAAGGAGCTTTTATGTTCACCTATCAAATACTCTTATCTTCAGTCTTGACTACTATAAATACTCTCCGACTCCTACTCCTCTTCTCCACCAAACATCATATTCATACCAAAAGGGAAATAGCTAAAAAAGATATACTACCATTCTAATACTTCGTCCACAAACCTTTTATACCATCATGAACTCAACATTAAGTCATGTGTATAGAACGCATCCCATTCACATCCAATCCTCAAACTTACCCGACTTCAGATCCCTTAGTTACCTCCCAGACTCTTACACGTGGACCGCAAAAGACGATCTCCTCTTCTCCGCTTCCGCCTCCAACTCCAACGCATCCCTCCCGTTCATTGACCTCTCCCGTCCCCACGTAGCCACTCGCGTTGGACATGCTTGTACCACGTGGGGAGCGTTCCAGATCACCAACCACGGCGTGCCCTTACGACTTCTCGAAGATATTGAGCTACTTACAGAAAATATTTTTCGGCTTCCCGTCCACCGTAAGCTTAAGGCGGCTAGAGGGGACGATACCATCTCTGGCTACGGCGTTGCTCCCATTGCTTCTTTCTTCAACAAGCAAATGTGGTCCGAAGGTTTCACAGTTATTGGTTCCCCACTTAACCATTTCCATAAACTCTGGCCCGGGTATCATCATAAATACTGGTATATCCACTATCTTTTCTTTATCAAGATTTGTTTTCTTATATAACTGCAGACCGTATGTATATAGTAACACATCGTCTTATAACAAATCTACATATAGTTTACAAATTTGATTATATTTTTTTTTTTTTTTTGCTAAAACAAATTTGATTATATTACCAACAAAAAAAACTATATTTCATCAACTAACCATAACATCTCTTCTCTATTCCTATCCTATTTCTTTCTAATCTCTTACTGCAAATCTAATATTTTCACAATATGGTCATTCATCAAATGAACCCAAAAAATCTACATATAATTAAGCACACTTTCTCCAAAAAAGGAAAAATAGACTCGACCAAAAAAAGGTATGTGGACGTTAGTACATGACTGTAGTACATGACTTTACAGTTGACTTCTGATGGATTCGAGTAGGTTTGATCCGAAAAAGGAAAAGTACAAACAGTAATATTTTGCCTTTAGTAAAAAACACAATGAAAGTTGATGGACCCACCAAAGATTATCTCTGTCTCAGATATCAGTGGTGTATCTGTAAAGTAACAACACTATATATGTCATTTATAGCAGAAAAAAAGCTGATCGACCTATCACTGTCTCAAAAACTATATTTGACCATTCGCATACATTTCTAGTTTTCTGATACATCGATTCTACAGTGAAATTATGAAAGAATATGAAGAACATATGCAAAAGTTGGCAGCAAAGTTGATGTGGTTAGCATTGGGTTCACTGGGAGTCGAAGAAAACGACATTGAATCGGCTGGCATGAGTTCAGACTTTCAAGGGGCAGAAGCAGCTATCCAACTAAACCATTATCCACTATGCCCAGAACCGGACCGAGCAATGGGCCTTGCGGCACATACCGACTCAACTCTCATGACCATCCTGTATCAGAACAACACCGCCGGTCTCCAGGTTTTCAGGGATGACGTGGGCTGGATCACCGTGCCACCTGTCCCTGGATCACTAGTGGTCAACGTCGGTGACTTACTGCACATTTTGACCAACGGAATATTTCAGAGCGTTCTTCACCGAGCTAGGGTTAACCACCTCCGATCTCGCTTCTCCATGGCTTACCTGTGGGGTCCACCTTCTGAGCAAATGATCTCTCCGCTTCCCAAACTCATTGATTCTCTGCAGTCTCCTCATTATCCATCTCTCACATGGAAACAGTACCTTGTAACCAAAGCTACGCATTTTAATCAGTCTCTTTCCTTTATTAGAAACTATCCATCTTCAGACCAGATTTCTTGATGTTTACTTTTCTACTGTTTTTAATGTACATTTTTATCTGAATAATAATATGACTATTGAAATTTTAGTTGTGTGGTTTCTCATTACATGAGTCACTTTATCAGCTTATCTATAGATAGGACACATGAAAATCAAAGATATTCCCCCCAAAAAATCTAAAATGTGACAGCTTACTATATTTTTGTTCTTTTGCAATTTACTAGTATTTGCTAAAGGAATAAAATACCGGGGTCATTAAAAGCTCCATAAAGTACTAGTGAAAGTGTTTCGAAAAAATAAGTGCTAGTGACAAAAAAGAAAGAAATTGTAACTCACACCATGCATGAACACACTTGTTTCAACTAGAAAATGGAATCACACATACCACTTTTAGTCAATAAGTAATATTACGTAATGAATATATAGAAACAAATATTTGCTATTCAAACGATGCACTGTTTGGCTGTTTGCTAATGATAATACGTGGATCGAATCAAATTGCCTAATTAGGTTGAATTGGAAATTGGAATTTTACCATGTACGTAATAACAGAACTTTATTAACGTGTATTTATCCAATAAGCAGGTGTTGTACTAATTAATCCCACAAAAGGACAAAATAAAGGAAACACACATTTACACATAGTTAACCAAACTCGGTCAAGAATTTCGATTGCGTGTATGTGGGGTCAAGCATTGCTCTTCATGTGAGTCCATTGGAGCAGATAACCAAAAGGTTATTAGGTAGGTGATGATGAGCTTTAAAGATTAGTCTATAATTTAAACATAGAACACTTAGCCTGCTATTTATAGAAAAAGGTAACCGGTATAGAATAAGTTGACCAGTGAGTGCAAAAACGTATCCTTTGTAGAAGGGAACAATCGTCAAGAGAGATCCGGTTTCGGCTCTATTATGCGTCATCAATCAGTATGATTTTGCTGCTTTCTTTACTTTAGAGATTCCTAAGTAAGTCCCTTAATTATAGACTTTTATTATATAAACATTGGTTAAGGGTTCAACATATCTTTTTGCAATCGAGACAATACACTCTTGGAATTTAAAAATTAAGGGACCGTAAAAAAACAGAGCAATAAGGGTGTCGAGGCTGAACTGAGGCTGAGAGAAGAAGACCTCAAGGTAAGTTAGGCAACCGGTGAAACATCAGTTGACCGGGAAAACAGAGCAACCGAGGAAGAGTCAAGAGTTCTTAGCTTGAGTAGCAAGTAAAGAAGAACTCCACAACCAAAGCCTAGGGCTGCGCTTGAGCCGGTCATTGATACAGCAGCGCAGACCAGCATGATAAAAGAATCTTCTTTCGTGTTCATATCTTTGGAAGCCATGGCAAGTTCGATCCCTGCGAACAGCAAGAGAACCCCCAGTATTCCGATCGGAAACTGGCTCAGAATCCTCACAAACGAGTTCCCAAACACCAAACCCACAACCAGTTTCCCGACACCGAGAAATATAACCGACAAACCACTCCTTGCTCCGAACCGATACTGCCCAGCTAAACCACCAGCACCGTGACAAACGGGCATGGCGCCAAACCAGCACCCGATTAAGTTCATCATACCAACGCTGACGGAGACAGTAGTAGCTGATAGTTCCTTGTCGAACAAGTCATTGGATAATTTACAGACGGCGATCACAGAGTTGAGCACAGAGAGTGGAATCTGAGGAATCGCAGCCCTCACAAACCCGATCTTCCAATCGTCCCAAGTGATTTTGAGAATCTTGAACTTGGATGGACCAAATCTAAGGTCTTTGAATATCGATGGATCGCGTATGAAACAGAGCACTAACCCGAGAACGAACACGATTAAAGCAGATGGAATCGAAGAGAGAAGACGCAGTCTCCTCTGGCGAGATTGGGTTTCGTTGGTGGAACTCTCGGCAAAATCTCCATCTCCATCTTCGGCGCAGTCTCTGTCGTTGCCGGAGCCGGTGGACAGAATGATGAAGAGGAGAGCAGCTAGAGCCAAGATGAGGCCATCGAGACCGAGCCAGGAACGAGGGGAAGAAGAGGGCTTGAGAGTGGCAGTGTCGTAATTATACCTGACGTATTTGATGGCGGTGAAGGCGAACTGAAGACCCTGAGAAAGCTGGACTCCTCGTACCACCGGGAGAGGGATGAGGTTGTAAAGGAAAGACATGGCTCCGGTGGTGCCAAGGAGGAGGAGCGTTGCGGCGGTGGATGCTCCGGCGGCGGCGATCTGAGAAGGGGTGAGATGGGGGGTCTCGGAGACGGCGACGGCGGCGATGGATTTCATAGGCTGGACGGGCATAGGGATGTCGAAGAGGAGGCCGGTGGCGATGTTGTAGAATCCAGTGAAGATGAGAGTAGCGGAGAGATCCAGATTCGAGACTAGTGTCAGGGTCAGGACGATTGGGATGAAGGTGCCCAGATCACCGACGGCACCGGAGAGTTCAGAGGAAAGAGGGTTCTTGAGGCGGAGACGACGGCGGAGCCACCCGCATCGGTCGTGGAGAAGAGGAGTCGCCGTCGTTGTCTCCATGATTGGTTCTCTTCTTCTCTGTGTTGTGTTGTCAAAACTATTTTTTTTTTTTAAATAATTGGGAATGGTCCCTCTCCCCGGAGAAGTTGGATAAAAGACGGCTCTTCAGACAGTCGACGAGTCCTTGTTATCGACGTGCCAGTAGTATCAAGTATCAACCATTTAATATTTACTATGATTTGCATCTTTGGTCCTTTTCAGTTTTTAAAATTGCGCTGAGGCCCTTACATCTAGATTCCACTCATGTTGTCCAGACAAAACATTTAAAGCTCTTGGCCTTCCCCGGCTATGCCCTGCCCGCACAATATCTCGAATGAAAACATACCTAACTCCACTCATACTTATTTCTTACCATGAAAATTTTCTGAGTTGAACTAAATCTATAGAGCTTATTGATGTTATGACTTAACAATATACACGCAAGTTTTATCTTGGAACGTAAGACCAGATTTAACTGAAAAAGAATGGCTACAGACTAAAGAAAAAGTGGGCGTGCAAATGAGAGATTGTTTGAGAGAGAGAGAGAGATTGATTAGTCTCTTTTTTCTTACTCTCAAAATCTTATTTTTTTGTTGATTTCATCCTTCATTCCTTTCCCCTAAAAAACAAAATATCAAAAGCACTCTTCTTCTATATGTTGGTGGGAGACGATTTCTCAGGTGAAGAACTGCTTGAAGATTCTCCAAGGGATGAAGGGAACCTTCGTCTTGAGACACAACTGGGATCTTCACCGATGAAGCTCTCTCCAGCTCTTCTTCGGACCTCAAAGCGTTGAACTGTCCCTCCAGCGACTTAGCTGCAGCTAACCACGCAGCGACAATGATCAACAAGATCATTCCTAGGTAGGGTGTTGAATTGGCTAGTGATCCAAATGATAAGATCATGAACTGCTGTATTAGTGCACCCCCTAAATTCCCCAACGGGTTGCATACCACGTCAATCGCAGCTTTCCCTTTAACCTGCACCACACACCAACCAGGCAACAACCTCAGTCAAGCTATTAATGAAACACACAAACTAATCTCTTCAACATATAAATGAAGCAAACCTTGGTATCCTCATCCAAGGGGATATAGGCCATTTCTTTACAAGGATCGAACAAGCTGTACTTGGCAGTCTTGCTGAAGATGTTCTGAAGGGCACCAAGATAGACAGCTGCGAGTAACGGAGTCATACCAAGCTGAACACACGTCCAAATCCACCCATGTAATGTAATGCACTTGCCTCTCCTCTTCCTGTGTTCCACTCTTCTACTTACTGCTCAACCCAACTTCTCTTTTTCTTTTCGTAACACGTCAAATCCAATTTTTTTTAAAAAAGAAGATAATATTTTTGAAATTCGGAGTAAAACGAAATGCGGGAAAAACTGGCACGTACTAAAAGAGTCGCACGGGCGAAGAAGCATTATTTCAATTTTCATCTGTGGAGAAGAAGAATCCTTCAATCGAATCTGAAATCCACCTCTCTCTCTCTCTCTCTCTCTCTCTCTCTCTCTCTCTCTCTCGCTCGGCTCCTCGGTTTCCGCTTCTGTTTTCTCACGGCTGCAGGTAAGTTGCAGATCGCGATCCACACGGATTGATTGATTGATCATTGGATTTTGACAATATACGCTGTTAGATCGTGAAACCAGGTTTTTATGACTGTAAATTGATTGATTTTGTTTTCCGAATTCAAAAGGCTGTTTTATTCTTGCTGGATGATGATGCTGCTGATCAGGGCTGGCTATACCACATATTGTTTCTTGCTTTAATCTGTGAATGTATTCTGAGATTTTGATTGCTCTGCTCCATATAGACTTTCCCGAGGAGGGTCCTTCCCTTTCGTTAGTGTGATGTGATTGGATGAATATTAGAGACTAAAGCTCTCTCTCTCCCTCTCCCTCAGATTCTTGTCTGCCTCCTTATTATAAATTTTAACTTTAGTATTTTTTTGTTTTTGGGTTGAAACCGCTGCATACATATATATATGATAGGACCACCTAAAACATTTAAGGGATGATGCTATTGAGACATCAACAAAAAGCTATTTATTACACATCAAAACTATGAACAAGATTCAAATTTAGGAAGGAGTCCAACTGGGAAATATGGCCACGGCTTGAATATCCACTCTTGTTGGCATATGAGGCGAAGGAGCCGTAAATAAATAGTTCCGAACCACTCCATTCACGCTTATCTGAATCAGCCTATGAGGAGGAAGAGGAAGACCCGCTGCAGTCATGATTTCAGTGTACTCACCACCTCTCTGCATCTCATCCCACGCCCGCTGTCTCACTGCATCTACCAAGGGTCTTCTGCTGAAACGGGGATGATCAGCTTTCAAGTGCTTCTCTATCTGACTATAACTCCCCGAGAAGGTGCAACCCTCAAAAGCGCATGACCTCGGTTTTGCATTCAGATATCTCCTTGCACCCGACACCTTCATCGTCTCTTTAACCTCTCCTCTGCAGTTAGGACACCGTATGGCCTTGGTAAACCGGTTTCTGTTTTTTCTCCTGTACTGCTTGAAACAGTTGGAGTGACGACCGCTGGTGTCGCACATGTAAGTACGGCATCCCTTGGAGAAGGAAGAGCACTTCAAGAGGACCGCATTATGTGGAGGTTCCATGCAGATTACACACTTGATCTCCTCCCACTCGCCTGGGCCTTCATTCTGGATAGGCGACTCTGCTTGGATCTCTCTTTGAGTCCTTGAAGAGCGAAGCGGGTATGGTGACACTCTCCTCATGTTGCTTGCCATTGGTCTCTCCTTGGGCATTTCTCCCCTGTTGCTAAATCATTTCAACATTGATCAGAAAATCAACTTCAAAACCTTTTCTTTTAAGGCTCAAATCAGTCTTTTATTTATACAGATATGTTTAAGCAAAAAAAAAAAAAAAAAGAAGAAGCAAATTTCATGAATCAAATACAACAACACGGTTTGATGAACAAAATAATTACTTATCACCCAAACATACAAACAAACAAACCAGAGTAACAAACTGTTTTCCGATGATCATCTCTCATTAACGACGTCACCACTGCATTTTAATTCAGAATCACAATTTTGACCGAAACGGATTATACTATTCAATGCTACTAGTCTAACGAAAGATTATAATTTTTCTGATCAGACTCACAAAGTACACAACTTCATTAGATCAATGAGATCGGATGATGAAACAAGTAAAAAACCACGAGCGAGAAAGGTAGATAATTACCTTAGCTTCGGATATATTATTGATTTTTTTTTATTTTTCCTCGGAGAGAGTTTCGTCTGAAGCGGTGAAGATGGTGAATGCCTGTTTGTGTGAGTTCTGTCTTCCTTTTATAAGCTGCCCCCGTCTGTTCCAATTTACTATCACACCCCTCTCTTTCTCTCCACCCTTTCCTCTCTTTCCTTTTGCCCATGACAACCAAAATTGTCTTTTCTTTGTTGACAATTATGGAGTTTCTCTACAATGGGATGACCAAAAGCAAAGAAATCAACCTTTTCTTGTTTGTAAACAAACAATTTGAAAAAAAAAAGTGTATTGTCTTTTTTTTTACTGAAAAAGTATATCTTCTCAAGAAAATATATTTTTTATCAAACTAACTAACAACTGATAAAAGGAAAGAGGGACTATACAAATCTCATTCTTTCTTATTATTTTTGAACTATTAAACAAATAAATCCAGTTACAGTTATTGTACTTTAAATATGATTCTTTTAAAACTATTTCACAAGAATTTTAATTACAGATTTTATATATTTAACCCGGCACCCACAATACTTAAAACTACTAAATAATAATTTATTACTCACACATATATATATATATATATATATATATATATATATATATATATATATATATATATATTTTTTACATTTTTAACATAAATTATATTGTATACTAGTCAACTTTTATTTTATAAACAATAGTATTACTTTCAATCGTTTATAATATTTTTTCTTTATATAATACGTTGGAAATGGTCAAACAAATGGTAAGCTGAAAATAATTATATATCTCATTTTAAAGGTTGCACAAAAATAAGTTCTCATTTTAAAGAAGCTTAGATAGTATAAACTAAATATATATTAATAATAAATGTTATTTTTAAAATTTAATCTTTGTAAAATTGTATATTTATTTTATTTGATCAGCCAAAATTAACAAAGAACAATTTATTACTCTTTTACATTTCTTTATTTCTTTTATTATTAACATCCACCTAGTAAAAGTTTAACAAGTAAAATCCTATTAGTTACACTCGTATTTTAGTTACAGCACAAAACTCAGCGTATGAGTTTTGAAAAGGCTTAATTAGCTTAATATATAAAACTCAGCCTCATATTTTAAATTTTTGTCAAATTAAAAAAAATTATCTTACTTTTTACTTATGCACGTATATTATTATGTTAACTTAAATTATTTGGTATCAACGTTTTATTTCTTAAACTAGATGTTGATATTAGTAAAAGAAAAAGTAAGTTGCCAGATTGATAATTTTTAACTTGTTCAGTAATTTTTTTTACAAAGTTACATAGGTATAGCTGTATAAGTTTTGAGAAAACAAATTGTAACGTTATTAATATCAAATATCCTTTTACAAAAAAATAACAAATATCATTTACCTAATTACAGTTTATGGTAATTAGTTAAAATGTCATTATCCAAATACAAACAGAAAACTAAAGAAATGGCTGCATGAACAAGTCAATACATATACCAAAATGACTAACCTTTGACCGTATAACTTCCGTAACCTTGCCACAATATTGATATTGAATGGACCTTTGTATTAATGTCTTTCTTTCTAGTTATATCAATGGACCACCAAAATTAAATTGATTGTGGTTGCCCCCTGGATGAAAACATATTCGAGTTGGGCTCGTAAAGTAGAAAAGAAAGATATAATCTGGGAACTTAACGGCCACTAGAAGGCCTGGTATGAATCTTAGATGTATTCTGTGGGGGCCGTTAACATAAAGAGGATAATGTATTCTGTGTTAGGGCTGGGCTAAGAAAAATGGAAAACTGTGTAGTTAATCCGAGCCCACCAGCCACTACAGTTTCTTTAAGATCAATGAACCTCGACAATGACATGCCCATGATCGAAATGGACCATTCAGAAAAAATGCATCGATTCTTTTTACATGCACCACCACCTACAGATTAGGTATAGAGGACCAATCAGATTGGTATATTAATTTTGTAGTAACATTCTAAATCATTCAATTATTTATCAGGTACTGGCATCTATAAAAGATCAGAAACGTACGTACATAGTGGATGATCATGCATGTATCTTTTTTTTTTTTTCAAAGCTTTCAAGAACCCCTTAAAACGTTATTATCTACTGAATACATTGAATATCATAGCGTGACAAAAGAAACAGAGCCCCCGCCAGTTGATCAAAGCATGAGAGTGATGATGAATGTGAAGCAATCAGATATCTCTCACCGCTTGCCGTATAACGTCTCCATTCGTCAGCTAAAATCTAAAAAACGTGTCAAGCATTGTCTCGATCTGAGATTAACACTGTTGCTGACAGTTACTTTTAGCATTTGTCTCTATCTGTTGCTTCACCCAGCACCGTCAGTTTTTCTGTAAGAAACTATGTACTGATGGGGACAAAAGGGTGGGACGTGGGTTCCACACTTGCCCATGTGGTTATGGTCAACGTGTCAAAGTATCAGACGCCAAGGGTTTTTCTGCGATCTTTATCGACCAATCTTTTGCCCCGTTAGAATTATAATTTCTCATTGTTTTTCTCTTGGCTGGTGTCGACTTGAGACCAATAATATATACACTTATCTTTTACAGTAGTCTAAAATTAATTATGCGGCTCTTACCATTATATAAAGACCCCTACTAGACTACATATTATCATCAAGAGAGTCATAAACGGTTTTAGTTTAATGGAGTTTTTAATATAAAACAATTAACAGAGTGATCAATCATGTTATTGAGAAGCACATCTGCTCCGATACTGAACTCGTGGCTTCCACAACACTGCTCGAAAGAATCATCTCCGGAGCCCGAGTCGCAGCTCCAACGCCGAAACAGATCGTTGTCTATTCTCTCTTCAAAGTCTATAGACGGACACACAGGGGAGCTATTGCACCAAACTCTCTCTGAGCACAAGGAGAGTGTTCTTAAATCAACTAACAATGAACACGACGGAAATAACGTAATATCACGCAGGCAACGAAGGTCATCTTTAGATGAAAGTTCCCATGGAACAGCTTACCGGAGAAAGATTTTAGATCCTTCGTCGACCTTTTTAATGGAAAGGCTATTCTCTAGCTCTGGACTAGGAGAGAAGGTTAGTGATGATGATGATGATTGTCTGGAGACTCTTGTGAGTGGTGGTGGTGACGGTATGGGAAGCAGCGGTGGCAAGATATGTACGGGAGGCGGTGTCGGTGGAAGTGGCGTTGACGGTGGTGGAAGTGAGGACGCCACGGATGTGTATTACAGGGAGATGATCAGCTTGAATCCTGGAAACTCTCTTTTGACCGGGAACTACGCAAAGTTCTTGAAAGAGGTAAGTTGAGTATAGATTTGGTCAATTTTTTTTTAAAAAGAGGTATTTCTTAGCTGTTTTTAATGTTTCTTTTATACAGGATATTTTAGTAGAAATCATCCACGTGTAAAGTATCTATTGCATGGATATTTGTGACCAGTGTAACAAAATCAAAAACTTAATGTTTAGTTTTGAAAAAGGATTAAAATAAATAAATAAATAAATGACCAGAGTACAATACTCCACCTTTCTTTTTGTTCAAAACAATACTCCATCTTTGATAATATATATATATACACGTGTATCTTCATGTATGTATATGAACAGGTGAGAGGAGATATGAAGAGAGCAGGAGAGTACTGTGAAAGAGCAATTTTGGAGAACACAAACGACGGAAACGTTCTCTCGCTGTACGCGGATCTCATTTTGCATAACCACGGTGATCGTAAAAGAGCACAGTCCTATTTCCAACAAGCTGTCCAAATGTCCCCCGAAGATTGGTAATATTGCAACATCTACTTTATATAACCATATTATAGTTTAGGATAATTATTTTAACTAACTAAAGATTATGATAACAATACTACAATAATGGTTCAGCTACGTACAAGCTTCCTACGCAAGGTTTCTGTGGGATGTGGAGGAAGACGAAGATGAAGTAGATGGAGAAGAAGAGAAAATGAGTGATGAAATTGGCAGCATGCCTTCAACTACCACCTTCCGTGACTTTTTCCAACGATCTGCTATTTCCACACAGTCCTAAACACAGTTATGTAGACCTTCATCTATAGTAGTATCCAAACAAATATGCAATATGCATGTTTGTATGCGTGTGTAATATTACTACATTAGAATCTGGATATGTTCTGTACACTCCAAATATATGGATGGCTATGTGGATGGCTATGTTTTCTCCATGCCGCAGATATGTTTTCTCTGTCTCTGACAACTTACACAATTACGACTATTCAAATTGAGACAGCAAGTAAATACCAAAGCTTAACTAATCACAACTATATTGAGTTACTAGAACATTTAGGCCTTAAAGTCAAATTTCTTGGTTGTAAGTGATTAAGATGTGGGAGAAAGACAATGGCAAGTTTTAAGACTGAATAGTTTCTTGCTTAACATTTACAAAACATGCAGAATAATCTGTAATTCTTCTCTCTTTTTAATCTCAACAACTGTAAAGTCGATTATTCAACATAATGGATAAGAAAGAATTAAAAAAAAAAATTGTTAAAGAACAGTCAGTGTTGCTTTCCCGTACAATCCTCTGTCGTTAATCCTTTGTTTGCAACTTCTGATGTTTGCTCCTTTGTACACTAGACTTGATGTGGTTGGCGGGATAAGTATAAATATGGACTTCGCCTGAGTATTGACCCACTGGACTGACATAAGAAACCTCCAACACTACTGGGCCATCAAGAGGGTCTCGGTCCAATGACATAGAGACCATTCCAGGAAAAAAGACGATGCTTTTAGAAAAGAGGTGTGCATAGTCGATTTCATTTTGGTAGAAAAAGGTGGTTTCACCTCTTTGCCGGGAACCCAAGCATTGTAAATAGTCCCTTCCAACGTGAGTTCATAGTCGATTTCATTAAGCTAAATGTGTGTGCGGATTAAGCGTATTCGGTGCCGATTAAGCGGTCACGTTCAGGGGTTGTTAATCTGAACAAAATGAGATCAAACACACATAGATTATGAGACTATCCCTATTGCAGAATTCTCGATATACTTTTTAAAAACTAAATGTGCATACATAAACTAGTGGTAAATATCTCAAAATCATGAAAAATCATTAAACATCTTAAATAAAATATTTAGAGTAATTTTTCATGATTTGAAATATTCAAAACAATGATTTATAAAAAGTTATTTAATTATTTTTTTGGGTATCTAAAAGCATCATTATCCATGTTTCTTAGATAGGTTTCTTAGTGTAATTGAGATTTTTAAAAAAATGTAATAACCACAGAAGACATCTCTTAATCAAGCAAAAGAAGAGACGTCTCTTCGTCTTCCTCTCTTCCTCTCTGTCTCTCTCCACTGGAAAGCTTGCCCTTTCATTCTCGGTAAGCAAAACAAAACTTTCTTTCTTTCATTGCTATGCTTTTGTTATGTTAAAAAAAAAAGAGTTTGTTTTCTTGCTTTGTCTCTAACCTTTTGAAGATGATCTTTTTGATGTGTAGGTAATGAATGCTGTGAGAGGCTAGCTTACTATGGTATCGCTGGGAACCTGATCACTTACCTCACCACTAAACTCCACCAAGGAAACATTTCCGCTGCTAGAAACGTCACCACATGGCAAGGCACTTGTTATCTCACCCCTCTCATTGGAGCTGTCTTAGCCGATGCTTACTGGGGTCATTACTGGACCATCACTTGTTTCTCCGGCATTTACTTCATCGTAAGCACTTTTTCTGTATATGTTTCTTGTTCGTGTTCATCTTCTGTTTCAGTATTGAGAATGATATGCTGTTATGTTTCATGATTCTTGTTGTTCTGTTTCTTGTTGTTATGTTTCATGATTCTCGTTCTTGTACTTGATTTTGCTTTTGGTTATTGATTCATGTTGTTTGTTTCAGGATTGGACTCTCTTGCAACACACAAGTATTGGGAGCATCCGTGTCACGGACTCACAAAGTGTATTCATCAAACATTCCATGTTAAATTCTTTCTTCTTTCTTCCATCTCAAAGTTCTTTATCTAAACACAAGATCAAACACAAGTTCTTTATCTAATTTTTTTTTAAGAACTCTAATTTAAAAACTTGTAATGGAGGACAAAAATTAGGTGTCTCTTAACTAAAGTTTTTAACACATATTTATTATTTAACAAATGATTAAGAGATCTTAATGGGTTTTAGAGATAATGATGCTAAGTACTCCCTCCGTTTCATATTATTTGTCGTTTTAAGTCTTTGCACACAGATTAAGAAAACATTTAATTTTACATATTTTCAAAATAAAAATACTATTACCAATACACATCGACCAATATAAAAATAGAATAGAGAATATTTTCAATAAATTTTGCATTGAAAACCGAAAACGACACTTATTTTGAAACAAAAATTTTGCTCTAAAACGACATATAATTTGAAACGGAGGGAGTATCTTTATGACATAATCTCCATAAATATTGATTAATAAATTTCAATTTATGTTTCACTGTGACATTACTTTGTGTCAGAAAGCCAAAGTTCGATTCTGCTTTATTTTTTGTCAACAACTTACAATCTAATTAAGTGAAGAAGTAATTAATCATATCCCTGATTCCCATGGATTTGGATTATAGTTTAACCGTCCTATGACCAATTGAAAGAAAAAGTAGATGTGACACATCCTTTATGTGTGATAGCTTCGTCTTTTGACTAATGTAAATTCTGAACTCGTTCGAGATAACCTATAACTTTTTGCCTACCTCACCAACAAAAAAGGTAGTATTAAATTGACAAAAGAAAATATTAATCAACAACTAACTCTTTTCTTAAGACGTTTAAACCTTATGTTATCCGAATTAAACAGCTGTAACTTAGGTAATTCAAATCAAATTCATTCACAGCAAGTGACAGACAAGAAATATTTGTCCAGATCGTTCCTTTCAAGCCGACAGAAACTCGCAACTAGATAGATATTAGTATTATTTCCACTCGTTTTTGGTTCCCACCCAAAAAGAAAAAGAGACAGGAAAGAAGAAGTCAACGATCTTCTGCGTAAGGGTGCACCTGTTCTTCACCAACCTCGACGTAATCGTCACCGTAGATCTGATCAAGCACAAGGACCAATCCCATGGCAAAGGCTCCATCAAAACCGGCTTTCACGTTCAACGAGAAAACGTCTTTCCCAAGCATCACGTTCGTTGACGCATCCACTTTACGACGTATCTCCGCCACCTTCCGCCTCGTCTCCGCCTCCACTACCGTGCAGCTCCTTTGCCCGAAATTTCCTTCGATCAAGTACTCGTTGCACTCGTAAACCTCCACCGTAACGCTGTTCCTCCCGATCATGGACGATCTCCTCACTCCGAATATCGGTTTTTGACCGTCTGTTCTCTCCCCGAGATACCCCTCCCATCTCCGTCGCAAACTCGGCCTCTGTTTAGAAAAATAACAGAGTTAGAACACAACTATATCCGACTTTTAACAGTATTTATTTATTTATCTATAAAAAGGAGCTATAGGTAGGTACCTTTCGTCGGAGGGTTAGGAGACAGCGACCGTGAGCGTCCATGAGGACAACCTCATCGGTGTCGCGGTTGTTGGGACCACCGTAAGAGTCCACTCGAAAGACCAAAGTGCCCTTGCCATCGTAAACCGTGAAACCATCTCCGGCGAAAAAGAGAGAAGTTTTCCGAACAGTCAGGTTCTTGTCTTGCCCGTTTATAAATTTATTGTCCACAAGCAAACCACCCTTCATTTGCGAACTGCTGATTGGTTCCAAGTTAGAAACTCAAACTCCGATTCTGAGTGATGATATGCTTTGTAAAGCTTTTGATACTTATAAGACAAGTGAGAGAGTTGGGGGAAATGGAAGACAACGAGTGCAAGATTTATAAGGACAAGACGACACGGAGATATCTCATTTTGAGGAGTTTTACAGTTTCGGCGAATGTTAAAGTGCCACGTGTCGATGACTGGTCACTTGAACTTCTATCAAGTACGTAGATGTGCTTCACAAATTCACTGTTTTTTTCTTAACTGTTAGTTATAACATATCAACGTACCATCGCCTATGTTCATGCCAGATACAACTAGAGTAGATGAACAATATCTTTCTTGTGTTTCTTTTAACGACTATTTTACTTAAACAAAATGTAAAGTTACAGCAATAGTATATAAGTTAATGGAATTACAATTAACAAAGAATTGAAGAAGTTTTCTTCTGTAGCCCAAAAAAAAAAAGAAGTTTTCTTCTAAACAGTCTTGTTTCCTCATATGTAACACCATTTATATTTTGCTATCATTTTTAATAAAATTCTAAATTCTTCTTTATTTTATTTCTTTCAATTTGCATATACTTATTTAAAGTTTTATTGTTGAATTATTGGGTGAAGCAAGTTTGTAGATTATATTTACTTTTGAAGGTAAATATCAAAGTACGTAAGCATAGGCCTACCCATATATACTTGCAGAATATAAATCTAGATATGTCCTTAGATTTAAGGGATCATTGACGATTTGTTAAATGTTCAATTTTTTTTTTGTTTAGTTATTATTCTCTTTTATTTTAAATAATGTCATTTTAATATTTTTTTCATTTTATACATATAAGTGTAGCTTTAGAATTTTAATGAAATTTGAGCTTAAATATTAGTTGCCCCAAAAAGCTTAATATTAATTAGAAATGCATTGATTTTATAAGAAATTTTTATTTATCTCAAATGGTATTGGTTGAATATGTGCAATTAATAATTATAATAGTGTTTTCAATTATTTATAATCTGCGTGAAAATTTGTAAAAGTAATATTTTTTCTAATTTTTTGCTAAATGGAAGAAGTAGTTATTACATGTATATGTGTGCGCGTATTTTCAAGATTCTTGTTGGACGGTCTTCGGCAACAGTACTTCTTCCTTTCCGATCACTGTTTCTCCTCCTCTCCTTTCTTCCGATTCTGACAGTCATTATTCCGAGCATATTGTAAGGCGATAAATCGATTAGTACAGATCAAAAGGACGCTTTGTTTCTATATTTAGTATTAAAATACTAATAAAGCCATTAGGGTATCGTGTGGGCATCAAAGTACACATTATTGATTCTCTTTTGTAAGTAGTTAACTCCACAAATCATATAAATCTCGTTTTTTATAACGTTTAACATTAGAATAACTAACTGAATATTGGTTGATCAAAAAGAACGGAGCCGTAGAATTGCATATTAGCTTTTATAAGTTAAAGCTTACAGCCTCGCAAAATATTCTCAGATCTAGTCGTTGATACAATGATACTATTGTATTCTCTATTATTTTATTTATGCATAATGATATGAATCTTACATCAAGGTCCATGGCCAGCTAGTTTGTCAATAGTATAGTATAGTAAGTTTCTACAAAAATCGGTACAGCTGAAACGGAAACGAAATAAAACCGTGTAACATGTGTGGTTTCCCATGCACGACCGAATATGATACACATTATTTCCGTGTATACCTATATGCAATGAACGATACCCATTACCCATCAAGTGGCCCTCATCGGGAAAATATATTCCCACTATGCACATCATTAAAGGTAACATAATCCTTGCAATATCATAAAATACTTCAAACTAACATAATGTCTTTCAAATCAACTACTTTGTATGACAACGATTTTTCGGAACCTTTAAGCAAAATCATGTGTTATTACAAAGAAGTATCTGACCCATTTGACCAAAAAGAGCTTAAGAGCTTTCTGATCAGCATTTATATATTATACTTGTTAATAAGTCCAATGGTATGTATTTTAATTTTCCGATATTCTACTTTTATGGTAAACAAATGTGTATGCACGAAATGTCAATAGCAGATACATGTTTTCTCAAAATAATGTTATTTTCTGATATAAATTAATGGTTAAAATAATAGTAATCCAAAATAATTAATTGCTATATAAACTGCATAAGATAGAGTGATGAAATATATATCCTTATTTGGTACACATAATAATCGAGAGATCACTTGCGGAAAATTTTAGTTATATAATTTTTTTTTTTTTGAGGAAAAGTAGTTGTCTATAATGGATGGCTGCATGGGTTACGTTTGTGAATGTTGTTAACAAACGAGAATGGGATAGTTTATTGATATTTGTTTTTGTTGGTTAAGAGATACTACAATATTTGGTTGAAATATCTGATTAGGTAGAAACCACACCTGAATTTCGGATTCAGGCGATTGTTTCAATAAGTATCTAATTTTAGCAAACAAAGGGTACCAACACAATCAACGCGTTTAGAAGGTCGGTCGCTAACCTCTATTACTATGATAAATGATAGTGACGACTTTCTCGGATTAGATCCGTGCACAAACGATGTTGCATAAATTACCACCGAGTTTAATAGTTCACATAGCAACATGATCGATTTTCAATACAGTATTGTATGGGGCCAAAAGCAAAGTATTGTTTAGTTGACATACTAAGATATTTTGTTTACTGTATTCTTCTATAACATCTCTGAAATTATTTTCATTCTCGAGATATAATTATTTATTTTAAGTATCGTAGTTTTAATTCCTCTGTATATAAAATTTTTCAAACCAAAACATATCCAAACATGAATTAATAATCCTAATCTGGAAAAAGCTTCACGGTAGTAGTCAATAATTATTCTGAATAACAAAGCAACCATCAAACTGAAATACAATTTTTTTCTGCATCAATATAGGAAGAAAAAAAACAAAGAAGCAGGGGAAAATAAGAAGAGAAGAAGATAACACAACACTGAGAACAACAATTGCAAAGAGCAAAAGGTGTTATTAGCAGTAGGATATAATTAGGGCAGTACTGGCCTAATCTCAATTCCATGGACGATAAGACCTTTCTTCTCAAAAGGCCTTTTTGTCTCCTTGAGGCTCATCTCTATTTCACCCATATCTCCTCTCCTTTTGAAGAACTGTCCCAACTCCACCTCGTACCAGTCGTCACTTCTCAGCTCAGCGCGCTGACCTTGTTCGCTCCCCGGATTCTGCATGAGACTGACCATGGAAGGCTGCACATCATCATGCTCGGTGCCAGCCAAAACAAGGGATGCCTCTACGGGCTGGCGAAAACCGTAGGGATCAAGGTTCCACTTAAAGACAAGGTAAGCGGCGTAGAGGGTGTCATCAGAGAGAAGGTTTATGTTGATTTTTCCAGTGATGTCAAGCCACCATACCATTTTAAGCGCAGCCACTTCGTTGAACCTGTTAGTGAAAACCAAAAGACGTTTGATGAAAAAATTTAAAATACAGAGAAAAGGGGAGATTTAGTCTTGAGGGCAGCGTGTAGACCTGGCATCAGGAAGAGAGATCCACTGCCAGTATCTTTGATCATGTCCCCAAGTAATATTCAAGGCCCTAGCAGCCATCATGTAGCACTTGTTACCAGTACTTCTCTCCAGCGAAAAGCTCTGTTTCGGATCACATAATGCGGTCAGGTCAAAACATGATAGATCCAGAAAGATTGATTTTTATACGTTAGGGTGTCTGACTACTAGGATCTGGTAGTAAGTAGATCCACATTCACAAGACAAGCAGTGGCAACTTTTTGCCTGAACCGGACAGACGTTTTTTTAAATTTTGGGAACTAAAATATACAAACTTTGGTACATAAATCTGATGATGATAAATATGGAACGCCCTTGATACAATACCACGTTGACTAGACCATAATATACTTTCTACTCTAGACAGGTTGGCCGAGTTGATATCTGAGCAAATTAGTAACACAGATCTGATCGAACTGGAACCACAATTACTAAGATTGCTTAAAAGAGAGAGAGAGAGAGGAAGGTTTACCAATTGGGAACCGTGGAGAAGGAGAGGGTTATGGACGAGGGAGAAGAAGAGGTGTTTCTTGGTGGGAAGACCCTCAGGTGCCCTAAAACCCTCGGGGAACTCGGAAGGTAAGAAGTGATTCCAGACATGGTCGGTGTCAGCGGCGGATCTGAAACACCTGGAGACAGCCGATGATCGGCAAACGTCTCGAGGCGTAGTCAAGGAAAGGATCTTAGCGATGCAGTCCTCTGGCAGATTATTCATTGCTTTTGCTTTTGCTTTCTACCAAAGGAAAGAAGATCTCATAGATTATTAATCTATATAGTAACTCAGTTTAGTTGGCAAGAAGGGACGTGGAAAGTTTATTTATATTATTCTATTCTAGAAGCAGAGGAGACTTGGAGATGAAGTACCCCTCGTCTTTCTTATTCGCTTCTTCACCATCGAAGACAACTTGTGTAAGTAACCGCGTGCAAATACACGTTTACTTACTTAGAGCATCTCTAATGAGACACTATTTTTCACTCTATAATTTACACTAAAATAGAATAACTCTATTATAGAGTAACTTTTGCTCCAATGGTACACTCTATAATAGAGTTACTCTATTATAGAGTGAAATATAGAGTAAAGTCACTTTTTAACTCCAAATATAGAGTAAAAATGTGGTATTCCTCTATATCTCACTCTATAATAGAGTAACTCTATTATAGAGTGTACCATTGGAGCAAAAGTTACTCTATAATAGAGTCACTCCATTTTAGTGTAAATTATAGAGTGAAAAATAGTATCTCATTGGAGATGCTCTTAGATATAGTCCACGTTTTTTTTCTTCTTCTTTTTTTCACAAATTATCATTTGAGATGTTCTTATTGTGGACCAATCAGTGAACCCATCAATCTTCTTTTATTGTCACCCATAGCCTAGTTTGTTTTCCAGTAGCTGTTAATGTTTGTTCTTTTGAACACTTTTTTTTTTGAACACAGTAGCTGTTAATGTTTTTCAGTAATCTTTGCTGTCTAATACTCTCTCTGTTTCGATTTAATTGTTGTTTTAGGAAAAAAATTTCGTTTCAAAATAAATGTTGTTTTAAAGTTTCAATATTAAATTTATTAAAAAGATTTTTCATTTTATTTTTTTATTGGTTGAAATATGTTTAAATAATATAGGTAATTGTGTTTTTATCTTGAAAATATACAAAATCATATGTTTTCTTAAACTGTGTGACTAAATGTAGAATGACAATTAAAATAAAACGGAGGGAGCATGGGTGAAACAGTTCATAGTTGTAGGGATCTGGAAAACACATACAGCGACTGTAATTTAAATTATGAAGAGAGTCACAAATCGTTACGGTACCATTTAAAAAAACAAGAAAAGAAAAACAAGAGAATGGCTTGGCTAGACTACAACACTATTCGTTAGCTTTCTCATTAACTGTCGGAGCCTAAACATTATTTGTAAAATCTTCATTGGATATCTGACACCTGCCGCTAATAGCCTCTGCTGCTCCAGCTGCAACCATTCGGATTAAATCCAACAAAAAATAGTGTAACATCAATAATAGTAATATTTATTGTGCTTGCCTCATATTTTTTTTTGTCATCTATTAGATTGAGGATTAGCACCAATACTTACACAAAGCCGGCAAAGGTATAACACCTTTTCGAAACCACAAGCCAGCGTGAAACAGGATACACACGGAAACAAATGATGAAACTAAAACTGATTTCACAAATTTAAGAGAACGAAAAAGAGAAAAAGAATCTAAAACATACTGGAGGTTAAGCATAAACTTCAAGAACAGTAAAGCATATCGAAGCCGGAAGCAGGATTGAGAAGGAAAGCGAAGCAGGCCTATATTATTAGAGTTGAGCTGATATCTCTTAGAACCATTCCTTTAGGAACCAAACCAGTAACCAACACACTTACCACTTCTTCAACCAGAGAAGCCACCATAGAACAAGCCATCAACTTGAGCAACCAACGATGAGACACATACACTTTTGGCGATCGACTACTCCAAGACCAGGGGCGGATTTGAACCCTGGTTCTGTGGGTTCAATGATCAACACCTTAACCAAATACAGCAGAGTTCTTTACTAATTGTTGCTTGCAAACCCGATTTTTCGTGGGTCCGCCACTGCGTACGATTGGTTTACCCGATTATAAGCTGGTGTGCCTATATAATTTGAGTAAGTACCTGGAAGAGTTCATGCATCATATTCTTGAGGTAATGGTACTCATGCTCTACAACTTCCAGCCTCTCAAACACCTGAAAGTATCATCATGATTTTTATAAGGGAGGAAAAAACATTATATAATGTATGTAAATGCCCATATTTTTGTATGTAAAGTATCATCATGATATTTATAAGGGAGGAAAAAAACATTATATAATGTACGTAAATGCCCATATTTTTGTAAGTAAAATGGATACACTGAGATGGCAATCTGTACCCTGGGCGGTTGTTAAGCTCGAAAGCAAAGCGAAATGCAACACATACGTTACGAACCCTACGAGCAACAATGCTGGAACTTGTAAAGTATAATACAATGAATATTATTGTGTTGTGTTTAATATGAGAATACAAGACACATATATATATCGCTAATATTAACATAATATTAGGAATAGATCTCTTTCTACCATACTAGCCATTATGGTTATTGTCGCTAATTTTCCTAAACTCTTAATGTAAATATCCTAAGAATATCTTGAGATTAACTTGATCTTCAAGTCTTTCTTTTTAGTCTTGAAGGTCTTTATGGGTCGGGCTTCACAATCTTGGTCCGTAAGATACACATCTTCCGGTCCGACATATCTCTAATACTCCCCCGCACGACAAATGTGGGATGCAACACGCAAATCTGTAATCACAAAGCAGACCACGTATGTCGTGGACACTATGTTGAGGAAAACAAATCAGTAGATTCCTTCGGGAATAAACTTCAACTTAGACAAGGCGGGATGAAAACTATCGCTAACATATATATATATATCGCTAACATTAACATAATATTAGGAATATAAAGTATAACATAATGAATATTATTGTGTTGTGTTTAATATGAGAATACAAGACACACATATATATATCGCTAACATTAACATAATATTATGAATAGATAATGCTAATTTTCCTAAACTCTTAATGTAAATATCCTAAGAATATCTTGAGATTAACTTGATCTTCAAGTCTTTCCTTTTAGTCTTGAGGGTCTTTATGGGTCGGGCTTCACAATCTTGGTCCGTAAGATACACATCTTTCGGCCCGACATATCTCTAATACTCCCCCGCACGACAAACGTGGAATGCAACACGCAAATCTGCAATCACAAAGCAGACCACGTATGTCGTGGACACTATGTCGAGGAAAACAAATCAGTAGATTCCTTCGGGAATAAACTTCAACTTAGACAAGGAGGGATAAAAACTTCAATTCTTCTTTGGTCTTGACAATGGGAATACATCCCGTGGGCGCAACTGCAGCTCCAAAAACAATCGTCCTATCTCGGACAGTCCGTAACTTGTACTAAACAAATTGACCTAAAACTTGAACGTTCTACTATAACTCCCCCGTAATAGTTAAACTATAACCAATAAATCCCAAACTATCGAATAATAAAAAAATCTTAAGAAATTCTAAACTATAGAAAATCTTAGATAAAGACAACTTATGTGAAACCCACAAACCCATAACACAAATTAACCCTCTCTGTAATTCTAGCACCCACTAAAACCAAACTATATAAAATTAACTCTTATCAAAAAACAAAGCACGTAACCTATTGCAAACCCACTAAAATTCTTAATTAATAAAACCAAACCCCAGCGACTCATACCCATGTCACCACATCGTCTTCATCGTCGGCATCATCAGCTTCTTCATCAACATCGCCAACACCAACGATGATGAGCATCATCAAATCTTAAAACTTGCGGAAGCTTTAATTTTGATCCCTAAAAATCGACTGCTCTGATACCATGTAAAGTATAATAGAATGAATATTATTGTGTTGTGTTTAATATGAGGCTACAAGACACATATATATATCGCTAACATTAACATAATATTAGGAATAGATAATGCTAACTTTCCTAAACTCTTAATGTAAATATCCTAAGAATATCTTGAGATTAACTTGATCTTCAAGTCTTTCCTTTTAGTCTTGAGGGTCTTTATGGGTCGAACTTCACAATCTTGGTCCGTAAGATACACATCTTCCGGCCCGACATATCTCTAATAGAACTTCTTCTTCCCAACTGATTCAGATGCAATCCAATCTTCTTGTAGTCCAAGCATTCTCTGTCCATCCTATTCATTTATTTATTTACATTTTAACCTAATTGAGCACTATATATATATATATAACTAAGTGAAGAAAAAGATATATGTAGATCATGGAACTCACAACAATAATCTAAATTGCGGAGCAGCTTCTCGGATTCCTCGAAATAGATATTAATGACATTGTACACAAAGGTAGGTGAAGTGTTATCTTGAAGCCGTTGCAGCTGCAAGAACTGCTCGTCCAGCACTCCCTACACTCATTACATATAAAATCGACATCCCTTTTAATTATAACCAACGCATATATACATTAAATAGATACATGATTGTGCATAGAGAGGTTGTTTTATATAAGGCCCTAATCATCCTTCTTAATGAGTTTCGGTGGAACAAAAAAAAGGTATACAATTACAGAAAGCAGTGAAACTTAACGAATAATAATATCGAAACACAAAGTGCTTGCTCATAAGAAATTATTGTGACATAGTGTATTTATAAAACAAAAAAGCGTGATATATATAATACTGTACATATGATAGCTATACAATACTGTAACTTTAGTCGCGTTATCGAGAAATGCAAATAGAAATACTAAAGGAGCAAAAGGCGTGTTTAGAAACGGAACAATCAAAATAAGTGTATACCTTTTTTATAGGAGGAAGTAGTGAGAGACGAGTTTAGTGCATAATGAGTGGTTGAAGGTTATATTACCGATTAAAAGTAGTGATCAAATTATGACTATATAATTATTACACAAGTTCGTTTTGTCTCATTCGTACGCCATATGCTTGTTTGAGCCGCGTGCTCGATTACCCCTATTCATTAGCCACTCCGCTTGAAATATTTTTGTTCCATATAAAATTTACATTAAAACACATAAATGTGTACTATAAAATATTTTCTACAGAAATTTGAAATGATGGAAGTAGAAGTGTGGAAGTTGTCCTTGAAAGGAAAACAAATAAAAGTAGATTGCAATAATTGAAAAGAAGAGAAAGACAGAAATTAGGAGGTAGAGATAGCGGCTCGGACTGCAGCGATAATGTCAGTAAGAGAAACGAGGCCTTGCAGCCCATCGTTCTTGTCCACGACCCAAACTCTGTGGACACGTTTCGTGGTGGCCATACGGATCACTTGGGCCAAGGAAGATGTCACGTGACATGTCACGAGCTCCCTCCCAGGTGCTGACGCGAACAAGGGGTTTCTTGGAATTTTCTCGGCGAATTCAAGCGCGTTTAACGGCAACCAAGAACGCAATGTGG
Source organism: Raphanus raphanistrum subsp. raphanistrum (assembly GCA_019706035.1). Lineage (NCBI taxonomy): Eukaryota > Viridiplantae > Streptophyta > Magnoliopsida > Brassicales > Brassicaceae > Raphanus > Raphanus raphanistrum. The sequence continues at coordinate 58,313,977 of CM033988.1, forward strand.
CTAAATGACATCCCTTGAGATCACTCGCCGAGAAAGTCCCCACCACCCTCCGGTTGATCCCCTGCACCACCAGACATATATATTCTTCTCTTCAGATTATACGTACGTAGAATAGGTAGAAATGTGTAAGAAGAGTGACGTACGTCCACGAGCTGTGTATGATCCTCTTCATTGCTGGAGGCTTCAACGATAGGCACGGCATTTAGCATTGCCAAACTCATGCATTTAACTGCATCTTTTACTCTGGCCTGTAAAACAGAGAATTTTCGTTTGGTCCTCCTACGACGTATTTAATGATCGGCTTTAGATTTGATGAAACTTAACTTGATTAGTTTACCTGGCTAGTGATGGCTAAAACGTTATAGTTTATAGCGGAAAGATCAGTGACAGTGCGGGAGAGGATAGCTTGGAGATGGGATGATTGGTCGAGGAAGAAGGAGACTAGATCCATCTGAGTCAGCATAGTGTAAGCAGATGCTGACTCTACCAACTCAGGTCCTAAGGTATTCTCTACGTTACTGTCCAGTGGAACCAATACTCTGTGTATTCCTTTGCTCAGAATCTCCATACAATCCATTATGCTGTGTTTATCCATCATTAAATTATCACATCATTTCCATTTATATCAACATGCAGATTCATTACCTGGTACTGGGGTTGAGAGACCATAAGCTTCGACCCTCAGGGCAATAACCAATGATAGAAGAGACAGGAGCAGCCATTTTCTTATCAAGCCCATTCTCTAATTCCTCCTCTCCGGCGATGTGAGCCACAACATCCAACATTGTCACCATTCCAATGTACTGTTTCTTTGCACTTCCTGTCTCTTTGTCCGACTCCACTATCATGGATCCACCAGCCCCCAACCACTGCCCTGGTGCCGCAGCCACAGGCACCGCTCTTACTCGGTTTGCCACCTGTTTGATACAAAACAACCACACTGGTCTTAATAGCTTTCTTGTTCAACCGTCCGTTTTTCCAATCCTTGGCGATATATATATATATATATATATATGTATGTATATCCTACAAAGTTAACAGTATGATTTAACCATATATGCTTCTTTACCATGGCGTTTAAGGCGTCTGCTAGAGTGGCCTTATCCGGAACTTCGACGAGACGCAGCTTGTCCATCGTCAGATCTTTGACCGTGAAATCGCTCATACTGACCTGCTTTGAAGACTGCATGATGTTTTTGTGTTGGTGTTGAGAAGACAGAAGAGCTCGAAATCAAAGCTTAGTCAAAGAGGAGGGGAGGAGGAGGAGGGGGGGGGGGGGTGATAAACATGTTTTATCATACTTTTATTTCATAGTTATTCATACTATAATGACACGTATTAATCAAATTATATTTGGCATCTGCTCACCCAGACAACGCGTCCCTCTACTTCAGAGATTCTAGACACTCAACTAGTCCAAGTGGTGACAGTGGACACAGATATATGCCAAATATCCCCACACCCCAACAGACAAATATATCTCACTGGAATACTTTTTAGAACCTCTTTTTTTTTTTTTTTTTTTTTTTTTTTTTTTTTTTTTTTTTTTACTTTTTAGAACCTTTAGTTAAACTTTATGGATGAATTAATTTCTTTTTAAACATTAAAATTTAATTAAGTAATTAAGTTTTATTAACATAATATTTTATTTGATCTAGAATTCTATTTTAGAAACTAGAGCAATGAAATTACTGTCGCACGTCAGATTTCTTATATTTAAGTGCAGTTTCATTGCGAAAGTTTTCTATCTAAAAATAATCCCCTTATATTATTATCCGAGAACATTACAAGTTTACAACATTTGAGATTTATGTCATGTGTTATTACTAAAATAATTTTTAGAGTGTTTAGATGAATAGATTGGCCCATCTAAAAATATACTATATTTTTTTCATAAACTAACCATAAAATTATTATTAATGTATAAAAATTATTTTTTTTTCTTAAATCAAGAATACTTTATATAATTAAAATATATATTACAATTAATTATTTTAAATAATAAAATATTTGCAAACAATTTGTACATTATTATTTTAATTTTATATTATTAAAATGAATTAACAATCACATTATCATAGTAAACGTTTATATTTTTCGTGTATGTTATATTTTAAAATTTTATAAATGAGTATAAATTATTAAAACTGTTAAAAATTTTGCGTTGGATTTTTGTGATCAATGGTTTAAATTTTTTTATTATAAAAAAATACAAATGACCATTAAACAATATTACCATAGAGACTCATTTAGTAGATATCTAGATTAAATATATATATATCTTAGTATCATTTAAATTAAAATATATTCCATATGTAAACATAAATATTTTAATTTCAGAATTTACATTAAACAAGTATTGAAAATTTAATATCACAAACATATGTATTTTACAAATTATCATAAATTTAAGTGAGTAAAAAGTTTTTTTTTGATTATTGTAAATTTTCTTATGAGAATCCCATGTCACATTTTCAATGGAGATACTCTAGAAATATGGTATGACTGATAGATCTTTGCATGTGGTTTTTAGAGCATCATTATCAATGTTTTTCACCATTAATATCTTACAAATCTCAACTGAAAATAAAGTAAATAAATATTCAAATGTTTAGATAACTCGTCGAAAGTGTTTTAGAGTATCTCAAATTTTTTTGAAATACTTTTGACGGGTATCTAACATTTGAAATGTTCATTTACTTTATTTTGTATTAGAATTTGTGAGATATTAGCGATGAAAACTCATTGATAATGGTGCTCTAATATTGGATGTGGTAGTCTCATTGACCTGCATGCAGAACTGTGACACACAAAAAAATGAAAGAGCATTGTGCATTGTACAGAAACATGCACCATCTGTGAAAACAGTAAAAACGCAAGTAAGTGGGATGTTTGATTCTTAATGAGACTAGAGTGATGTCATTGTTAGCGGAGAGAGCACAGAGTCACATGGTCAAGTCCCTCTCTTCCAGTTCTTTGTGTCTATTTGCTTTTTTCCCTCGAGTGAGAAATAAAAGTAAAGAAGAAGTTGTAAAATGAAAGAGTCAAGGGGAAATCTTGGGCAGTGATTGTCCTCCCAAATCTTGGGTAGTGATTTGGTCTCCTCTCTGTCTCTTTTGAAATTAAGTGCACGAAAGATATCTGTGAGGTAAGCATTCCTTTGTCTTTCGTTTTCAAACTTCACCATCGTTTTAACAGCTGCTTTTGGATTTTTTTTGTTACTTAATGTAAACGTGTTTACGCAACGAAGTTTAATTGGATTTTACATTCCAACAACTTCCAAACCAAATCTTTCAGGATCCAGAAAGGAAAAAAAACAATCAGACCTCCCACTAATCCTACGGGGATCTAACCTCTACGAGTGGATGTGAGTCGGCCACATACATATTTATCAGTTTTCATATTCCCCTCAGGCCTTTTGAAGTACCATTGTGAGTGCTGTCATTTTATCAAGATAAGAGTGTCATAGTAGATGAAATCATGAAAGCATATTTGGCTTACATCTGACTGATTTTGATTTTGATTTTGCTTCTTCGTCTGTTTCAGATATAGTTCTGAAATTGAATTCAATTACTCAAATATACGACAGGGAAGTTTTGCGAAAGTAGTCAAATGATTTTTTCTCGGGACAAGGTTGGTATAGTACTTTGAAAGGCTTTGAAGGACTAATGGGGGCACGAAATGTTCGAGCCAGTTTATCACCCTTTCACTCGGAGGTGGAGGCCTTGATTTGGGCAATGGAGTGTATGAAAAATTTGCGACAGTTTCAGGTTACGTTTGCAACAGATTGTTTTCAGTTGGTGAAGATGGTTTCGGAACCAGAGGAGTGGCCAGCGTTTGCAAGTTATCTGGAGGATATTAAGAGTCTACAAAGTAGTTTCCAAAGCTCACAGCTCATTCATGTACCACGGACGGAGAATTCAAGGGCGGATCGTTTAGCACGCAGTGCCAGACAACAATCGTCTTTCGTCGTTCACATGGATGCGGAGCTACCAGTTTGGTGTGCAGAGTCTATATGAGTCTGTGTGTTTGATGACAAAAAAAATAAAATATATGGACTACTCTCATAGGTGGCTAACAAAAAATTCAATTATTTCCTTTGTGTGTAACCCTTTTGGCTATCTTTTGTTATAATAAACAGGCCCTACCTATGTGTAATGGGAAATAATTAGGGGGGGGAAACAAACGAGTGGTTGTTAATAGTGATGTAATCTCTTATCCCTTTGATAGGGTGAGAACTATGTAATACTTAAAAACGACAAACGGAATATCTAATCCCAAATCTAAGTCCAACCAAACTCCTCGTTCTGATGACATATATATAATACAAAATTAATTGAAACTATATTGTATATAACATGGACCTCCACACAATATATAATATACTAAAACATGCAAATAAAATTTGGTAAAGTTCCTCACATACTATATAAAATATAAATGGTTACAAAACAGAAAAAAAAGAAACTAAAGACGACAAGTGGGAAGGGAAGAAAAAGATGATACACAAACAGTGAGCAGGCGTGCGTGCGGTTCAACAGTCGGAAATTAATCCATTCCGTTAACTCCAGCCACTAAATCAATTTTAAACAAAAAAAGAAGAAGAAGGTAACGTTCTTCGCAATTTGCATGTGTATGGAAAGTTCGCAAAGATACATGGTATACTGGAATTCGCATCACTCAAATTCATGTCATTTGAAGTAAACACATATTGCGATTAATCAACCAATTACTTCTTCATGGCTTACGCCTTTTCCACCCATTATTTTGTAATAAACTGGTAAATTTGATTATCTAGGTATTTTCCTGCACCATGTGTAGTAAAAGAATTTGGAAATATTTTTAATAGATAAATATAAATTATATTTTATTTTTTATTAATATTATAAATTTTCTTTTTCTTATCAATATTTTAATATAAATTTGATTTAACTGAACATTAAAATTAAGATAAAAACAATTTTGTTTATTTTGAATTATATTTAAGAATGTGCATGTATATATTTAAAATTATAATCTTAGGTAGATTTTTCTATCTATTTATTTTAATTAAATATATTAAATAAATAGGTAAAATTGCATAATTGTCAAAAATTAAAATTAAACAATATTTATAAAATCTGTAGATTTATATAAGAAACTAATGATTTTACGATTTAATTTGATTTTATGATTTAATTTTTATAATTGATACATATTTTTGAAATATTTTTAATTTAAATAATATTTCGAAATTTGAAATGCCATAATTGAATATATTTATTTTAATGATGATTTATGAGTTATTACCATATTTTAAAAAGATCCAAAAATATAAATCGACTATAAATGTAATATATGAGTTATTACCATATTTTAAAAAATTTACCAAAAATATAAATTAATATTAAATATAATTGTCCATATCATATTAATCTATAAGACATTTCATCAATTTTAGTATCTATGTCACAATTATTAATCTAGGTGTTTTCATGCACTATGTGTAGTGATGAATTTTTTAAAAGTTAAATTTTATATTTTAAAATGTAATTTATTAATATTATATATTTTATTATTTTACTAAAATTAATATAAATATCATTAATTAAGCATAAATTTAAGAGAAAATATTTTTTTATTTTAAATTATATTTAAGAATATATATGTATATATATAAAGTTAAAATCTTAGATAAAAAAATTATTTATTTCATTTGGTTAAATATATTAAATCAACTTGTACAAAATTACTAAAATCATATAAAATTGTATAGTTATCAAAAATTAAAACTAAATAATATTTATATAATTTGTAGATATCTAAAAGAAACTAATGATATTACGATTTATTTATTTTTTAGTTCAGAAAATATAGAAAATTTTCGATAATAAAATTTTTATAATTATAAAAGTAAAAGTATATAATATTTCGAAATTCAAAATGTCATATTTGAATATATTTATTTTAGTGATTATTTATGAGTTATTACCATATTCTACAAAGTTTACCAAAAATATAAATCAATATTAAATGTAATATATGAGTTATTGCCATATTCTAAAAAAATTTCCAAAAATATATATCAGCATTAAATGTAATTGTCCATGTCATATTTAACCATAACATGTCATCAATCTTAATAGTCACGTCACAATTTTTTTTGTGAAAACGATTATAGAAAAGACATGTGGCAAATCACTTCGCAAATAATGTCTAGGGGATATATTGTCCTGTATAGTGGATGTTATGATCACATCAATTGGTTAGTGAGTTTTTTTTAATTGATTCTTTTCACAATTTGAAACACAATAGCAATAGTAACTTGGAATGGAGACTTACGATAAGTGGGTGAGGAAAATGAGAGGGAGAAAAGGCTTTTTTTTTGTTCTCAATGAGAGGAAAGTGAACAAAAAAAAAGAGGGAGAAAAGGTTAAGAGTGATAAATAAATGCTATAAATACACCCAATGCCCCTTCTCCTCCTTCTTCGACACGCACGAAAGTGAGAGAGAGAGAGAGAAAAAGATATGTTTGCGGTGGAGAATGGGTTGCAGGGAGACCCAAGACTGCAGGCTATCTCCGACGCCATTCGAGTCATCCCTCACTTCCCCAAGACTGGTCCATTTTTCTTCGTTTATTTCTTCAAGTGCTTCACCATCGATTCGTACGTGTCTCTCTTCTTCTTCTTTTTTTCGTTTACAAGCGTGTTCTTGTTGCAGGGATCATGTTTCAAGACATAACGACGCTGTTGCTGGATCCAGTTGCCTTTAAGCATGTCATTGATATCTTCGTCGATCGTTACAAGCACATGAACATCTCTCTCGTTGCCGGTACTTTTCACCTTTCCCTTCACGACCTTTTTCATTCCTTATTAAATTACTATTTAGTTTTTTCCAAAGACAAACGTTCATTCACACGAACAAAACTGGGAGAAAAAAAAAGATGGAAGACTTAGTTTCAATGTCCAATTGTTTCTGATTTTTACGATGTCATTTCTTGAACCTGAACGCATAGATAAAATTTATCAGTATTATTTATCTTTTAGGACATAATCAATCTCCTTTTGATAGAATCCAAAGCGGAACCATATCTCCCAATATGACAAAACTGAATAAATAAACGAAACTTTCATAGACTAATGATGTGACACTCACATATAACTAACTTAGCCAGTGTCGTGGGTTGGTGACTAATTACTTGTCCTCACTCGTGAGTCCACTTCCAAATTTTGTTCTGTTCATGTCTTATAGTGAACCTCTTAAAAGTTCAATAGAAACGAGAAGATTCATATTTATAAGACCTCCCCCAGCGATTCAGTAAAACATTTTATATTGATTTGTGCAGATTAAGTAAACAGATTAATCAAGTAAAACGGGACTTTAACTTGTGCAGGCGTAGAGGCGAGAGGATTCATATTTGGACCTCCCATCGCATTAGCCATAGGTGCCAAGTTCGTCCCTCTACGTAAACCAGGAAAATTACCCGGTGCGGTTACTTATATACATACTAATAAAATCTTAGATGACTAAAACGTGTTGTTGGAATAAAAAGATATATAATCGCGTGTTGGTGACGTTAAAAAGGGAGAGTGATAAGCGAAGAGTACGAGCTTGAGTATGGAAATGATCGTCTAGAGATGAGTATGGAGGCTGTCAAAACCCACGAACGAGCTCTTGTCATCGACGATTTAGTTGCCACTGGTGGAACACTCTCCGCTTCTATTAACCTCTTGGGTAATTCAATATATTTCTGTTCTTTACATTTTTTCGAAACAGATGAAATATACACGCATTTGGAATATATATAAAACGTAATATACAATGATCGTACTTTAGAGCGAGCAGGGGCCGAAGTCGTGGAATGTGCATGCGTTGTTGGTTTGCCTAAATTCAAGGTAATGATTTGATTTAGAAACGTTTCGTCTGGTAAGATCCAACCTATCTAATATAAACTTATTTGTGTGTGTGAGATGCAGGGGGAATGTAGGCTGAAGGGAAAACCATTGTATGTTCTGGTGGAGCCTAGCCAGTTAGACTAAATAACCTTTTAAGCCTTTACGCGGTCAACAGCTCTATCTATTTCTCCAAATTCCAGCTAGATGTAATGTAATATCATTGGTTGTGACAAATAATAATATGATTGGTGTAACCAGTCTATATGTAATTAAATTGTTTAAATCTTTATCATAATACATATGGGGTGATTCATGCTAGATAGAAGCTACTTCTTAGCTCGCCACTGGCCAAGATGTTTGTTTCACCAATGTTCATCTTGGGTTTTAACCTATTCCACGAGTTGAGGAAAAAGAAAGGTTGAGTTTTTAAATGTGCTTATTAAAATGAAACGAAATGCTAGCATAGTTAACCTACAAATTTTGAAAAAATTCAATAAATACGAAAATCTTGTTTAAATGCATAGTTGCATCCTTTATTGACATATGATGATGGTCAAAGAGGTTTGCAACGTTTGTTGTCTCTGTTTCTCTGAAGAATAAAGATTTCATAGTGGTAAATCCAATGATTTAGACAGCATATAAAGTTTTACTAATTTAATTGTTAAAAAAATAGAATGTTGCACTTGTACCATGAAAGATAGTTTATCATACATTAATAAAAACGTATAAAATGATTAGAAAATTTTAAACAACACTAAAGAGTATAAGCTTAAAAATATAAAGCATTTAACCTAAAACTCAATATTTTCGTAGGAGTTAACCCACATATTTTGAGAAAAAATCAAAAATATGATAATATTGTTTTAATGCATATTTGCATCATAAACTAACATAGTTTTAAAAATTAGAATGATTACTATATACCATGAAATATAGTTTAGAATACATTAATTAAAATGTCGAATGTGGTTTGAAATTTAAAAACAATAATGAAGAGTATAAATTTAAGATATAGAGAATTTACCGAAAACTCATTATTTTAGAAGGGGAGGGGTTAACCCACGGATTTAGGAAAAATTTCAAAAATAAGAAAATCTGGTTTTAGTGTATAGTTTCATCGAGCACTAACATAAGATGATGTCAAAGAGTTTAGAACCTCTGTTGTCTCCGTATCTCTAGATAATAAAAATTTTATAATGCTAATTCCACTAATTTAGGCATTATATGAAATTGTAGTAAACTAAATATTAAAAAATTAGAATGATTCTTATATACCATGAAAGATAATTTAGAATCCATTAATTCAAATGTAGAATGTGGTTTGAAATTTTTTAAACAAAAGCAAAGAGTATAAACTTCAGTATATAGAGCATTTACCGAAAACTCATTAGTTTAGAAGGGGGTTAATCCACGGATTTTAGAAAAAAATCAAAAATATAAAAATCTTGTTTTAGTGTATAGTTTCATCGAGCACTAACATAAGATGATGTTCAAAGAGTTTATAACCTATGTTGTGTCCGTTTCTCTAGATAATGAAGATTTTATAATGATAATTCCACTAATCTAGGCAGTATATGAAATTTTAGTAAAATAAATATTAAAAAATTAGAATGATTCTTATATACCATGAAAGATAGTTTAGAATACATTAATTCAAATGTAGAATGTGGTATGAAAAATTTTAAACTAGAGGAAAGAGTATAAACTTCAGTATATAGAGCATTTACCGAAAACTCATTATTTTAGAAGGGGTTAACCCACGGATTTTGGAAAATTTTCAAAAATATGAAAATCTGGTTTTAGTGTATAGTTTCATCGAGCACTAACATAAGATGATGTTCAAAGAGTTTAGAACCTCTGTTGTCTCCGTTTCTCTAGATGATGAAGATTTTATAATGCTTATTCCACTAATCTAAGCAATATATGAAATTTTGGTAAATTAAATATTAAAAAAATTAGAATGATTCCTCTATACCATGAAATATAGTTTAGAATACATTAATTCAAATGTAGAATGTGGTTTGAATTTTTCAAACAAAAGGAAAGAGTATAAACTTCAGTATATAGAGCACTTACCGAAAACTCATTATTTTAGAAGGGGTTAACCCACAGATTTTGGAAAAATTTCAAAAAAATGAAAATTTGGTTTTACTAGATAGTTTCATCGATCACTAACATAAGATGATTTTCAAAGAGTTTAGAACCTCTGTTGTCTCCGTTTCTCTAGATAATGAAGATTTTATAATTCTATTAATCTAGACAGTATATGAAATTTTGGTAAACTAAATATTAAAAAAAAATTAGAATGATTCCTATATACCATGAAATATAGTTTATAATACATTAATTCAAGTGTATAATGTGGTTTGAAATTTTTAAACTAAAGGAAAGAGTATAAACTTCAGTATATAGAGCACTTACCGAAAATCATTATTTTAGAAGGGATTAACCCACGGATTTTGGAAAAATTTCAAAAATAATGAAAATCTGGTTTTAGTGTATAGTTTCATCGAGCACTAACATAAGATGATGTTCAAAGAGTTTAGAACATCTGTTGTCTCCGTTTCTCTAGATGATGAAGATTTTATAATGTTAATTCCACTAATCTAGGCAGTATATGAAATTTTGGTAAACTAAATATTAAAAAATTAGAATTGTTGCTATATACCATGAAATATAATTTAGAATACATTAATTCAAGTGTATAATGTGGTTTGAAATTTTTAAACTAAAGGAAAGATTATAAACTTCAGTATATAGAGCACTTACCGAAAACTCATTATTTTAGAAGGGGTTAACCCACGGATTTTGGAAAAATTTCAAAAAGTGAAAATCTGGTTTTAGTGTATAGTTTCATCGAGCACTAACATAAGATGATGTTCAAAGAGTTTAGAACCTCTGTTGTCTCCGTTTCTCTAGATAATGAAGATTTTATAATGCTAATTCCACTAATCTAGGCAGTATATAAAAATTTGGTAAAATAAATATTAAAAAATTAGAATTATTCCTATATACCAAGAAATATAGTTTAGAATACATTTATTCAAGTGTATAAATGTGGTTTGAAAAATTTTAAACTAAAGGAAATAGTATAAACTTCAGTACATAGGGCACTTACCGAAAACTCATTATTTTAGAAGGGGTTAACCAACGGATTTTGGAAAAATTTCAAAAAAATGAAAATCTGGTTTTAGTGTATAGTTTCATCGAGCACTAACATAAGATGATGTTCAAAGAGTTTAGAATCTCCGTTATCTCCGTTTCTCTAGATGATGAAGATTTTATAATGCTAATTCCACTAATCTAGGCAGTAAATGAAATTTCGGTAAACTAAATATTAAAAAATTAGAATTATTCCTATACACCATAAAATATAGTTTATAATACATTAATTCATGTGTATAATGTGGAATGAAAATTTTAAACTAAAGGAAAGAGTATAAACTTCAGTATATAGAGCACTTACCGAAAACTCATTATTTTAGAAGGGGTTAACCCACGGATTTTGGAAAAATTTCAAAAAAATGAAAATCTGGTTTTAGTGTATAGTTTCATCGAGCACTAACATAAGATGATGTTCAAAGAGTTTAGAACCTCTGTTGTCTCCGTTTCTCTAGATAATGAAGATTTTATAATTCTAATTCCACTAATCTAGGGAGTATATGAAATTTTGGTAAACTAAATATTAAAAAACTAGAATGATTCCTATATACCATGAAATATAGTTTAGAGTACATTAATTCATTTGTAGAATGTGGTTTGAAAATTTTAAAATAAAGGGAAGAGTATAAAATCAGTATATAGATCACTTACCGAAAACTCATTATTTTAGAAGGGGGGTTAGCCCACGGATTTTGGAAAAATTTCAAAAAATGAAAATCTGGTTTTAGTGTATATTTTCACCGAGCACTAACATAAGATGATGTTCAAAGAGTTTATAACCTCTGTTGTCTCTGTTTCTCTCGATAATGAAGATTTTATAATGATAATTCCACTAATCTAGGCAGTATATGAAATTTTAGCAAACTATATATTAAAATATTAGAATGATTCCTATATAACATGAAAGATAGTTTAGAATACATTAATTCAAATGTAGAATATGGTTTGAATTTTTTAAACTAAAGGAAAGAGTATAAACTTCAGTATATAGAGCACTTACCGAAAACTCATTATTTTAGAAGGGTTAACCCACGGATTTTGGAAAATTTTCAAAAATATGAAAATTTTGTTTTAGTGTATAGTTTCATTGATCACTAACATAAGATGATGTTCAAATAGTTTACAACCTCTGTTGTCTCCATTTCTCTTGATAATGAAGATTTTATAATGCTTATTCCAATAATCTTGGCAGTATATGAAATTTTCGTAAATTAAATATTAAAAAAATTAAAATGATTTCTCTATACCATGAAATATAGTTTAGAATACATTAATTCAAATCTAGAATGTGGTTTGAATTTTTTAAACTAAAGGAAAGAGTATAAACTTCAGTATATAGAGCACTTACCGAAAACTCATTATTTTAGAAGGGGTTAACCCACGAATTTTGGAAAAATTTCAAAAAAGGAAAATCTGGTTTTAGTGTATAGTTTCATCGAGCACTAACATAAGATGATTTTCAAAGAGTTTAGAACCTCTGTTGTCTCCGTTTCTTTAAATAATGAAGATTTTATAATGCTAATTCCACTAATCTATGAAGTATATGAAATTTTGGTAAACTAAATATTAAAAAATTAGAATGATTCCTATATACCATGAAATACAGTTTAGAATACATTAATTCAAATGTAGAATGTGGTATGAAAAATTTTAAACTAAAGGAAAGAGTATAAACTTCAGTATATAGAACACTTACCGAAACTCATTATTTTAGAAGGGGACCCACGGATTTTGGAAAAAATTTTAAAAAGTGAAAATCTGGTTTTAGTGTATAGTTTCATCGAGCACTAACAAAAGATGATGTTCAAAGAGTTTTGAACCTCTGTTGTCTCCGTTTCTCTAGATAATGAAGATTTTATAATGCTAATTCCACTAATCTAGGCAGTATATAAAATTTTGGTAAAACAAATATTAAAAAATTAGAATTATTCCTATATACCAAGAAATATAGTTTAGAATACATTTATTCAAGTGTATAATGTGGTTTGAAAAATTTTAAACTAAAGGAAAGAGTATAAACTTCAGTATATAGGGCACTTACCGAAAACTCATTATTTTAGAAGGGGTTAACTAACGGATTTTGGAAAAATTTCAAAAAAATGAAAATCTGGTTTTAGTGTATAGTTTCATCGAGCACTAACATAAGATGATGTTCAAAGAGTTTAGAACCTCCGTTATCTCCGTTTCTCTAGATGATGAAGATTTTATAATGTTAATTCCACTAATCTAGGTAGTAAATGAAATTTTGGTAAACTAAATATTAAAAAATTAGAATTATTCCTATAAACCATGAAATATAGTTTATAATACATTAATTCAAGTGTATAATGTGGAATGAAATTTTTAAACTAAAGGAAATAGTATAAAATTCAGTATATAGAGCACTTACCGAAAACTCATTATTTTAGAAGGGGTTAACCCACGGATTTTGGAAAAAATTCAAAAAAATGAAAATCTGGTTTTAGTGTATAGTTTCATCGAGCACTAACATAAGATGATGTTCAAAGAGTTTAGAACCTCTGTTGTCTCCGTTTCTCTAGATAATGAAGATTTTATAATTCTAATTCCACTAATCTAGGGAGTATATGAAATTTTTGTAAACTAAATATTAAAAAATTAGAATGATTCCTATATACCATGAAATATAGTTTAGAGTACATTAATTCATGTGTAGAATGTGGTTTGAAAATTTTAAAATAAAGGGAAGAGTATAAAATCAGTATATAGATCACTTACCGAAAACTCATTATTTTAGAAGGGGTTAGCCCACGGATTTTGGAAAAATTTCAAAAAATGAAAATCTTTTTTTTAGTGTATATTTTCATCGAGAGCTAACATAAGATGATGGTCAAAGGGTTTAGAACCTCTAATGTCTCCGTTTCTCTAGATAATGAAAATTTTATAATGCTAATTCCACTAATCTATGTAGTATATGAAATTTTAGTAAACTAAATATTAAAAAAAATTAGAATGATTCTTATATACCGTGAAAGATAGTTGAGAATACATTATTTAAATGTAAAATATGGTTTGAATTTTTTAAACTAAAGGAAAGAGTATAAACTTCAGTATATAGAGCACTTATCGAAAACTCATTATTTTAGAAGGGTTAACCCACAGATTTTGGAAAATTTTCAAAAATATGAAAATTTTGTTTTAGTGTATAGTTTCATTGATCACTAACATAAGATGATGTTCAAATAGTTTACAACCTATGTTGTCTCCATTTCCCTTGATAATGAAGATTTTATAATGCTTATTCCAATAATCTTGGCAGTATATGAAATTTTCGTAAATTAAATATTAAAAAAATTAGAATGATTTCTCTATACCATGAAATATAGTTTAGAATACATTAATTCAAATCTAGAATGTGGTTTGATTTTTTTAAACTAAATGAAAGAGTATAAACTTCAGTATATAGAGCACTTACCGAAAACTCATTATTTTAGAAGGGGTTAACCCACTGATTTTGGAAAAATTTCAAAAAAAGGAAAATCTGGTTTTAGTGTATAGTTTCATCGAGCACTAACATAAGATGATTTTCAAATAGTTTAGAACCTCTGTTGTCTCCGTTTCTTTAAATAATGAAGATTTTATAATGCTAATTCCACTAATCTACGAAGTATATGAAATTTTGGTAAACTAAATATTAAAAAATTAGAATGATTCCTATATACCATGAAATATAGTTTAGAATACATTAATTCAAATGTAGAATGTGGTATGAAAAATTTTAAACTAAAGGAAAGAGTATAAACTTCAGTATATAGAACACTTACCGAAACTCATTATTTTAGAAGGGGTTAACCCACGGATTTTGGAAAAATTTCAAAAAAGTGAAAATCTGGTTTTAGTGTATAGTTTCATCGAGCACTAACATAAGATGATGTTCAAAGAGTTTTGAACCTCTGTTGTCTCCGTTTCTCTAGATAATAAAGATTTTATAATGCTAATTCCACTAATCTTGGCAGTATATAAAATTTTGGTAAAACAAATATTAAAAAATTAGATTTATTCCTATATACCAAGAAATATAGTTTAGAATACATTTATTCAAGTGTATATTGTGGTTTGAAAAATTTTAAACTAAAGGAAAGAGTATAAACTTCAGTATATAGGGCACTTACCGAAAACTCATTATTTTAGAAGGGGGTAGGTTAACCAACGGTTTTAGTGTATAGTTTCATCGAGCACTAACATAAGATGATGTTCAAAGAGTTTAGAACCTCCGTTATCTCCGTTTCTCTAGATGATGAAGATTTTATAATGTTAATTCCACTAATCTAGGCAGTAAATGAAATTTTGGTAAACTAAATATTAAAAAATTAGAATTATTCCTATACACCATGAAATATAGTTTAGAGTACATTAATTCATGTGTAGAATGTGGTTTGAAAATTTTAAAATAAAGGGAAGAGTATAAAATCAGTATATAGATCACTTACCGAAAACTCATTATTTTAGAAGGGGGTTAGCCCACGGATTTTGGAAAAATTTCAAAAAATGAAAATCTGGTTTTAGTGTATGTTTTCACCGAGCACTAACATAAGATGATGTTCAAAGAGTTTATAACCTCTGTTGTCTCCGTTTCTCAAGATAATGGAGATTTTATAATGATAATTCCACTAATCTAGGCAATATATGAAATTTTAGCAAACTAAATATTAAAAAATTAGAATGATTCCTATATACCATGAAAGATAGTTTAGAATACATTAATTCAAATGTAGAATATGGTTTCAAAATTTTAAACTAAAGGGAAGAGTATAAACTTCAGTATATAGATCACTAACCGAAAACTCATTATTTTAGAAGGGGTTAACCCACGGATTATGGAAAAATTTCAAAAATATGAAAATTTTGTTTTAGTGTATAGTTTCATCGATCACTAACATAAGATGATGTTCAAAGATTTTAGAACCTCTGTTGTCTCCGTTTCTCTAGATAATGAAGATTTTATAATGATAACTTCCACTAATCTATGCAGTATATGAAATTTTGGTAAACTAAATATTAAAAGGTAAGAATGATTCCTATATACCATGAAATATAGTTTATAATACATTAATTCAAGTGTAGAATGTGGTTTTAAAATTTTAAACTAAAGGGAAGACTTTAAAATCAGTATATAGATCACTTACCGAAAACTCATTATTTTAGA
This sequence comes from Raphanus raphanistrum subsp. raphanistrum, assembly GCA_019706035.1. Classification (NCBI taxonomy): domain Eukaryota; kingdom Viridiplantae; phylum Streptophyta; class Magnoliopsida; order Brassicales; family Brassicaceae; genus Raphanus; species Raphanus raphanistrum. Next base: position 58,330,177 of record CM033988.1, read on the forward strand.
AGGGGTTAGCCCACGAATTTTGGAAAAATTTCAAAAAATGAAAATTTGGTTTTAGTCTATAGTTTCATCGATCACTAACATAAGATGATGTTCAAAGAGTTTAGAACCTCTGTTGTCTCAGTTTCTTTAGATAATGAAGATTTTATAATGCTAATTCCTCTAATCTATGCACTATATGAAATTTTAGTAAACTAAATATTAAAAAAATTAGAATGATTCCTATATACCATGAAAGATAGTTTAGAATACATTAATTCAAATGTAGAATGTGGTATGAAAAATTTTAAACTAAAGGAAAGAGTATAAACTTCAGTATATAGAGCATTTATCGAAAAATCATTATTTTAGAAGGGGTTGTTGTTAACCCACGGATTTTGGAAATTTTTTAAAAATATGAAAATCTGGTTCTAGTGTATAGTTTCATCGAGCACTAACATAAGATAATGTTATAAGAATTTAGAACCTCTATTGTCTCCATTTCTCTAGATAATGAAGATTTTATAATGCTAATTCCACTAATCTAGGTAGTATATGAAATTTTGGTAAACTAAATATTAAAAAATTAGAATGATTCCTATATATCATGAAATATAGTTTAGAATACATTAATTCAAGTGTAGAATGTTGTTTCAAAATTTTAAACTAAAGGGAAGAGTATAAACTTCAGTATATAGATCACAAACCGAAAACTCATTATTTTAGAAGGGGTTAGCCCACGGATTTTGGAAAAATATCAAAAATATGAAAATATGGTTTTAGTGTATAGTTTCATCGAGCACTAACATAAGATGATCTTCAAAGAGTTTAGAACCTCTGTTGTCTCCGTTTCTCTAGATAATGAAGATTTTATAATGTTAATTCCACTAATCTATGCAGTATATGAAATTTTGGTAAACTAAATATTAAAAAATTAGAATGATTCCTATATACCATGAAATATAGTTTAGAATACATTAATTCAAGTGTATAATGTGGTTTGAAATTTTTAAACTAAAGGAAATATTATAAACTTCAGTATATAGAGCACTTACCGAAAACTCATTATTTTAGAAGGTGTTAACCCACGGATTTTGGAAAAATTTCAAAAAAATGAAATCTTGTTTTAGTGTATAGTTTCATCGAGCACTAACATAAGATGATGTTTAAAGAGTTTAGAACCTCTTTTGTCTCTGTTTCTCTAGATAATGAAGATTTTATAATTCTAATTCCACTAATCTAGGCAGTATATGAAATTTTGGTAAACTAAATATTAAAAAATTAGAATGATTCCTATATACCATGAAATATAGTTTAGAATACATTAATTCAAATGTATAATGTGGTTTGAAAATTTTAAAATAAAGGAAAGAGTATAAAATCAGTATATAGATCACTTACCGAAAACTCATTATTTTAAAAGGGGTTAGCCCACGGATTTTGGAAAAATTTCAAAAAAATGAAAATCTGGTTTTAGTGTATATTTTCATCGAGTACTAACATAAGATGATGTTCAAAGAGTTTATAACCTCTGTTGTCTCTGTTTCTCTAGATAATGAAGATTTTATAATGATAATTCCACTAATCTAGGCAGTATATGAAATTTTAGCAAACTAAATATTAAAAAATTAGAATGATTCCTATATACCATGAAATATAATTTAGAATACATTAATTCAAGTGTAGAATGTGGTTTCAAAATTTTAAACTAAAGGGAAGAGTATAAACTTCAGTATATAGATCACTAACCGAAAACTCATTATTTTAGAAGGGGTTAACCCACGGATTATGGAAAAATTTCAAAAATATGAAAATTTTGTTTTAGTGTATAGTTTCATCGATCACTAACATAAGATGATGTTCAAAGAGTTTAGAACCTCTGTTGTCTCCGTTTCTCTAGATAATAAAGATTTTATAATGCTTACTCCAATGATCTTGGCAGTATATGAAATTTTGGTAAACTAAATATTGAAAAATAAGAATGATTCCTATATACCATGAAATATAGTTTAGAATACATTAATTCAAGTGTAGAATGTGGTTTCAAAAATTTAAACTAAAGGGAAGAGTTTAAAATCAGTATATAGATCACTTACCGAAAACTCATTATTTTAGAAGGGGTTAGCCCACGAATTTTGGAAAAATTTCAAAAAAATGAAAATTTGGTTTTAGTTTATAGTTTCATCGATCACTAACATAAGATGATGTTTAAAGAGTTTAGAACCTCTGTTGTCTCAGTTTCTTTAGATAATGAAGATTTTATAATGCTAATTCCCCTAATCTAGGCACTATATGAAATTTTAGTAAACTAAATATTAAAAAAATTAGAATGATTCCTATATACCATGAAAGATAGTTTTGAATACATTAATTCAAATGTAGAATGTGGTATGAAAAATTTTAAACTAAAGGAAAGAGTATAAACTTCAGTATATAGAGCATTTATCGAAAACTCATTATTTTAGAAGGGATTGTTGTTAACACACGGATTTTGGAAAATTTTCAAAAATAAGAAAATATGGTTTTAGTGTATAGTTTCATCGAGCACTAACATAAGATGATGTTCAATGAGTGTAGAACCTCTGTTGTCTCCGTTTCTCTAGATAATGAAGATTTTATAATGTTAATTCCACTAATCTATGCAGTATATGAAATTTTGGTAAACTAAATATTAAAAAATTAGAATGATTCCTATATACCATGAAAGATAGTTTAGAATACATTAATTCAAATGTAGAATGTGGTATGAAAAATTTTAAACTAAAGGAAAGAGTATAAACTTTAGTTATAGAGCATTTACCGGAAACTCATTATTTTAGAAATGGTTAACCCACGGATTTTGGAAAAATTTCAAAAAAATGAAAATTTGGTTTTAGTTTATAGTTTCATCGATCACTAACATAAGATGATGTTCAAAGAGTTTAGAACCTTTGTTGTCTCAGTTTCTTTAGATAATGAAGATTTTATAATGCTAATTCCCCTAATCTAGGCACTATATTAAATTTTAAAAACTAAATATTAAAAAAATTAGAATGATTCCTTTATACCATGAAAGATAGTTTAGAATACATTAATTCAAATGTAGAATGTGGTATGAAAAAATTTAAACTAAAGGAAAGAGTATAAACTTCAGTGTATAGAGCATTTATCGAAAACTCATTATTTTAGAAGGGGTTGTTGTTAACCCACGGATTTTGGAAAAATATCAAAAATATGAAAATATGGTTTTAGTGTATAGTTTCATCGAGCACTAACATAAGATAATGTTCAAAGAGTGTAAAACCTCTGTTGTTTCCGTTTCTCTGGATAATGATGATTTTATAATGCTAATTCCACTAATCTATGCAGTATATGAAATTTTGGTAAACTAAATATTAAAAAATTAGAATGATTCCTATATACCATAAATTATAGTTTAGAATACATTAATTCAAGTGTAGAATGTGGTTTCAAAATTTTAAACTAAAGGGAAGAGTATAAACTTCAGTATATAGATCACTAACCGAAAACTCATTATTTTATAAGGGGTTAGCCCACGGATTTTGGAAAAATATCAAAAATATGAAAATATGGTTTTAGTGTATGGTTTCATCGAGCACTAACATAAGATGATGTTCAAAGAGTTTAGAACCTCTGTTGTCTCCGTTTCTCTAGATAATGAAGATTTTATAATGCTAATTCCACTAATCTATGCAGTATATGAAATTTTGGTAAACTAAATATTAAAAAATTAGAATGATTCCTATATACCATGAAATATAGTTTAGAATACATTAATTCAATTGTAGAATGTGGTTTGAAATTTTTAAACTACTGGGAAGAGTATAAACTTCAGTATATTGAACACTTACCAAAAACTCATTATTTTAGAATGGGGGTTAGCCCACGGATTTTGGAAAATTTTCTAAAAAAATGAAAATCTGGTTTTGGTGTATAGTTTAATTGAGCACTAACATAAGATGATGTTCAAAGAGTTTAGAACCTCAGTTGTCTCCGTTTCTCTAGATAATGAAGATTTTATAATGCTTATTCCAATAATCTTGGCAGTATATGAAATTTTGGTAAACTAAATATTAAAAAATTAGAATGATTCCTATATACCATGAAATATAGTTTATAATACATTAATTCAAATGTTGAATGTTGTTTGAATTTTTTAAACTAAAGGAAAGAGTATAAACTTAAGTATATAGAACACTTACCGAAAACCCACGGATTTTGGAAAAATTTCAAAAAAATGAAAATCTGGTTTTAGTGTATAGTTTCATCGAGCACTAACATAAGATGATGTTCAAAGAGTTTAGAACCTCTGTTGTCTCCGTTTCTTTAGATAATTAAGAATTTATAATGCTAATTTTACTAATCTAGGCAGTATATGAAATTTTGGTAAACTAAATATTAAAAATTTAGAATGATTCCTATATACCATGAAATATAGTTTAGAATATATTAGTTCAAGTGTAAAATTTGGTTTGAAAATTTTAAACTAAAGGGAAGAGTATAAAATCAGTATATAGATCACTAACCGAAAACTCATTATTTTAGAAGGACTTGTTAGCCCACGGATTTTGGAAAAATTTTAAAAATATGAAAATATGGGTTTAGTGTATAGTTTCATCGAGCACTAACATCAGATAATGTTCAAAGAGTTTAGAACCTCTATTGTCTCCATTTCTCTAGATAATGAAAATTTTATAATGCTAATTCCACTAATATAGGTAGTATATGAAATTTTGGTAAACTAAATATTAAAAAATTAGAATGATTCCTATATACCATGAAATATAGTTTAGAATAAATTAATTCAAGTGTAGAATGTGGTTTCAAAATTTTAAACTAAAGAGAAGAGTATAAACTTCAGTATATATAGATCACTAACCGAAAACTCATTATTTTAGAAGGGGTTAGCCCACGGATTTTGAAAAAATATCAAAATATGAAAATATGGTTTTAGTGTATAGTTTCATCGAGCACTAACATAAGATGATGTTCAAAGAGTTTATAACCTCTGTTGTCTCCGTTTCCCTAGATAATAAAGATTTTATAATGCTAATTCCACTAATCTATGCAGTATATGAAATTTTGGTAAACTAAATATTAAAAAATTAGAATGATTCCTATGTACCATGAAATATAGTTTAGAATACATTAATTCAAGTGTAGAATGTGGTTTGAAATTTTTAAACTAAAGGGAAGAGTATAAAATCAGTATATAGATCACTAACCGAAAACTCATTATTTTAGAAGGGGTTGTTAGCCCACGGATTTTGGAAAAATTTCAAAAATATGAAAATATGGTTTTACTGTATAGTTTCATCGAGCACTAACATAAGATGATGTTCAAAGAGTGTAGAACCTCTGTTGTCTCCATTTCTCTATATAATGAAGATTTTATAATGCTAATTCCACTAATCTATGCAGTATATGAAATTTTGGTAAACTAAATATTAAAAAATTAGAATGGTTCCTATGTACCATGAAATATAGTTTAGAATACATTAATTCAAGTGTAGAATGTGGTTTGAAATTTTTAAACTAATGGGAAGAGTATAAACTTCAGTATATAGAACACTTACCAAAAACTCATTATTTATAAGGGGTTAGCCCACGGATTTTGGAAAATTTTCTAAAAAAATTAAAATCTGGTTTTGGTGTATAGTTTCATCGAGCACTAACATAAGATGATGTTCAAAGAGTTTAGAACCTCAGTTGTCTCCGTTTCTCTAGATAATGAAGATTTTATAATGCTTATTCCAATAATCTTGGCAGTATATGAAATTTTGGTAAACTAAATATTAAAAAATTAGAATGATTCCTATATACCATGAAATATAGTTTAGAATACATTAATTTAAGTGTAGAATGTGGTTTAAAAATTTTAAACTAAAGGGAAGAGTATAAAACCAGTATATAGATCACTTACCGAAAACTCATTATTTTAGAAGGGGTTAGCCCACGGATTTTGGAAAAATTTAAAAAAAAATGAAAATCTTGTTTTAGTGTATAGTTTCATCGAGCACTAACATAAGATGACGTTCAAAGAGTGTAGAACCTCTGTTGTCTCCGTTTCTTTAGATAATGAAGATTTTATAATGTTAATTCCACTAATATAGGCAGTATATGAAATTTATGTAAACTAAATATTAAAAAAGTTAGAATGATTCCTATATACCATGAAATATAGTTTATAATACATTAATTCAAATGTAGAATGTGGTTTGAATTTTTTAAACTAAAGGAAAGAGTATAAACTTTAGTATATAGAACACTTACCGAAAACTCATTATTTTAGAAGGGGTTAAACCCACGGATTTTGGAAAAAAATTCAAAAAAATGAAAATCTGGTTTTAGTGTATAGTTTCATCGAGCACTAACATAAGATGATGTTCAAAGAGTTTAGAACCTCTGTTGTCTCCGTTTCTTTAGATAATGAAGATTTTATAATGATAATTCCACTAATCTATGCAGTATATGAAATTTTGGTAAACTAAATATTAAAAAATTAGAATGATTCCTATATACCATTAAATATAGTTTAGAATACATTAATTCAAGTGTAGAATGTGGTTTGAAATTTTTAAACTAATGGGAAGAGTATAAACTTCAGTATATAGAACACTTACCAAAAACTCATTATTTTAGAAGGGGGTTAGCCCACGGATTTTGGAAAATTTTCAAAAAAATGAAAATCTGGATTTAGTGTATAGTTTCATCGAGCATTAACATAAGATGATGTTCAAAGAGTTTAGAACCTCTGTTGTCTCCGTTTCTCTAGATAATAAAGATTTTATAATGCTTACTCCAATGATCTTGGCAGTATATGAAATTTTGGTAAACTAAATATTGAAAAATAAGAATGATTCCTATATACCATGAAATATAGTTTAGAATACATTAATTCAAGTGTAGAATGTGGTTTCAAAATTTTAAACTAAAGGGAAGAGTTTAAAATCAGTATATAGATCACTTACCGAAAACTCATTATTTTAGAAGGGGTTAGCCCACGAATTTTGGAAAAATTTCAAAAAAATGAAAATTTGGTTTTAGTTTATAGTTTCATCGATCACTAACATAAGATGATGTTTAAAGAGTTTAGAACCTCTGTTGTCTCAGTTTCTTTAGATAATGAAGATTTTATAATGCTAATTCCCCTAATCTAGGCACTATATGAAATTTTAGTAAACTAAATATTAAAAAAATTATAATGATTCCTATATACCATGAAAGATAGTTTTGAATACATTAATTCAAATGTAGAATGTGGTATGAAAAATTTTAAACTAAAGGAAAGAGTATAAACTTCAGTATATAGAGCATTTATCGAAAACTCATTATTTTAGAAGGGATTGTTGTTAACACACGGATTTTGGAAAATTTTCAAAAATAAGAAAATATGGTTTTAGTGTATAGTTTCATCGAGCACTAACATAAGATGATGTTCAATGAGTGTAGAACCTCTGTTGTCTCCGTTTCTCTAGATAATGAAGATTTTATAATGTTAATTCCACTAATCTATGCAGTATATGAAATTTTGGTAAACTAAATATTAGAAAATTAGAATGATTCCTATATACCATGAAAGATAGTTTAGAATACATTAATTCAAATGTAGAATGTGGTATGAAAAATTTTAAACTAAAGGAAAGAGTATAAACTTTAGTTATAGAGCATTTACCGGAAACTCATTATTTTAGAAATGGTTAACCCACGGATTTTGGAAAAATTTCAAAAAAATGAAAATTTGGTTTTAGTTTATAGTTTCATCGATCACTAACATAAGATGATGTTCAAAGAGTTTAGAACCTTTGTTGTCTCAGTTTCTTTAGATAATGAAGATTTTATAATGCTAATTCCCCTAATCTAGGCACTATATTAAATTTTAAAAACTAAATATTAAAAAAATTAGAATGATTCCTTTATACCATGAAAGATAGTTTAGAATACATTAATTCAAATGTAGAATGTGGTATGAAAAAATTTAAACTAAAGGAAAGAGTATAAACTTCAGTATATAGAGCATTTATCGAAAACTCATTATTTTAGAAGGGGTTGTTGTTAACCCACGGATTTTGGAAAAATATCAAAAATATGAAAATATGGTTTTAGTGTATAGTTTCATCGAGCACTAACATAAGATAATGTTCAAAGAGTGTAAAACCTCTGTTGTTTCCGTTTCTCTAGATAATGATGATTTTATAATGCTAATTCCACTAATCTATGCAGTATATGAAATTTTGGTAAACTAAATATTAAAAAATTAGAATGATTCCTATATACCATAAATTATAGTTTAGAATACATTAATTCAAGTGTAGAATGTGGTTTCAAAATTTTAAACTAAAGGGAAGAGTATAAACTTCAGTATATAGATCACTAACCGAAAACTCATTATTTTATAAGGGGTTAGCCCACGGATTTTGGAAAAATATCAAAAATATGAAAATATGGTTTTAGTGTATAGTTTCATCGAGCACTAACATAAGATGATGTTTAAAGAGTTTAGAACCTCTGTTGTCTCCGTTTCTCTAGATAATGAAGATTTTATAATGCTAATTCCACTAATCTATGCAGTATATGAAATTTTGGTAAACTAAATATTAAAAAATTAGAATGATTCCTATATACCATGAAATATAGTTTAGAATACATTAATTCAATTGTAGAATGTGGTTTGAAATTTTTAAACTACTGGGAAGAGTATAAACTTCAGTATATTGAACACTTACCAAAAACTCATTATTTTAGAATGGGGGTTAGCCCACGGATTTTGGAAAATTTTCTAAAAAAATGAAAATCTGGTTTTGGTGTATAGTTTAATTGAGCACTAACATAAGATGATGTTCAAAGAGTTTAGAACCTCAGTTGTCTCCGTTTCTCTAGATAATGAAGATTTTATAATGTTTATTCCAATAATCTTGGCAGTATATGAAATTTTGGTAAACTAAATATTAAAAAATTAGAATGATTCCTATATACCATGAAATATAGTTTATAATACATTAATTCAAATGTTGAATGTTGTTTGAATTTTTTAAACTAAAGGAAAGAGTATAAACTTAAGTATATAGAACACTTACCGAAAACCCACGGATTTTGGAAAAATTTCAAAAAAATGAAAATCTGGTTTTAGTGTATAGTTTCATCGAGCACTAACATAAGATGATGTTCAAAGAGTTTAGAACCTCAGTTGTCTCCTTTTCTCTAGATAATGAAGATTTTATAATGCTTATTCCAATAATCTTGGCAGTATATGAAATTTTGGTAAACTAAATATTAAAAAATTAGAATGATTCCTATATACCATGAAATAAAGTTTAGAATACATTAATTTAAGTGTAGAATGTGGTTTAAAATTTTTAAACTAAAGGGAAGAGTATAAAATCAGTATATAGATCACTTACCGAAAACTCATTATTTTAGAAAGGGTTAGCCCACGGATTTTGGAAAAATTTAAAAAAAAATGAAAATCTTGTTTTAGTGTATAGTTTCATCGAGCACTAACATAAGATGACGTTCAAAGAGTGTAGAACCTCTGTTGTCTCCGTTTCTTTAGATAATGAAGATTTTATAATGTTAATTCCACTAATATAGGCAGTATATGAAATTTATGTAAACTAAATATTAAAAAAGTTAGAATGATTCCTATATACCATGAAATATAGTTTATAATACATTAATTCAAATGTAGAATGTGGTTTGAATTTTTTAAACTAAAGGAAATAGTATAAACTTTAGTATATAGAACACTTACCGAAAACTCATTATTTTAGAAGGGGTTAACCCACGGATTTTGGAAAAAAATTCAAAAAAATGAAAATCTGGTTTTAGTGTATAGTTTCATCGAGCACTAACATAAGATGATGTTCAAAGAGTTTAGAACCTCTGTTGTCTCCGTTTCTTTAGATAATTAAGATTTTATAATGTTAATTCCACTAATCTAGACAGTAAATGAAATTTTGGTAAACTAAATATTAAAAATTCAGAACGATTCCAATATACCATGAAATATAGTTTAGAATACATTAATTCAAGTGTAAAATGTGGTTTGAAAATTTTAAACTAAAGGGAAGAGTATAAAATCAGTATAAAGATCACTAACCAAAAACTCATTATTCTAGAAGGGGTTGTTAGCCCACGGATTTTGGAAAAATTTCAAAAATATGAAAATATGGTTTTAGTGTATAGTTTCATCGAGCACTAACATAAGATAATGTTCAAAGAGTTTAGAACCTCTATTGTCTCCATTTCTCTAGATAATGAAGATTTTATAATGTTAATTCCACTAATAAAGGTAGTATATGAATTTTGGTAAACTAAATATTAAAAAATTAGAATGATTCCTATATACCATGAAATATAGTTTAGAATACATTAATTCAAGTGTAGAATGTGATTTCAAATTTCTAAACTAAATGAAAGAGTATAAACTTCAGTATATAGATCACTAACCGAAAACTAATTATTTTAGAAGGGGTTAGCCCACGAATTTTGGAAAAATATCAAAAATATGAAAATATGATTTTAGTGTATAGTTTCATCGAGCACTAACATAAGATGATGTTCAAAGAAGTTAGAACCTCTGTTGTCTCCTTTTCTCTAGATAATGAAGATTTTATAATGCTAATTCCACTAATCTATGCAGTATATGGAATTTTGGTAAACTAAATATTTAAAAATTAGAATGATTCCTATATACCATGAAATATAGTTTAGAATACATTAATTCAAATGTAGAATGTGATTTTAAATTTTTAAGCTAATGGGAAGAGTATAAACTTCAGTATATAGAACACTTACCAAAAACTCATTATTTTAGAAGGGGCCCACGGATTTTGGAAAATTTTCATAAAAAATGAAAATCTGGTTTTAATGTATAGTTTCATCGAGCACTAACATACGATGATGTTCAAAGAGTTTAGAACCTCAGTTGTCTCCGTTTCTCTAGATAATGAAGATTTTATAATGCTTATTCCAATAATCTTGGCTGTATATGAAATTTTGGTAAACTAAATATTAAAAAATTAGAATGATTCCTATATACCATGAAATATAGTTTAGAATACATTAATTCAAGTGTAGAATGTGGTTTCAAAATTTTAAACTAAAGGGAAGAGTATAAAATCAGTATATAGATCACTTACCGAAAACTCATTATTTTAGAAGGGGGGTTAGCCTACGGATTTTGGAAAAATTTAAAAAAAATGAAAATCTGGTTTTAGTGTATAGTTTCATCGAGCACTAACATAAGATGATGTTCAAAGAGTTTAGAACCTCTGTTGTCTCCATTTCTCTAGATAATGAAGATTTTATAATGCTAATTCCACTAATATAGGTAGTATATGAAATTTTGGTAAACTAAATATTAAAAAATTAGAATGATTCCTATATACCATGAAATATAGTTTAGAATACATTAATTCAAGTGTAGAATGTGGCTTCAAAATGTTAAACTAAAGAGAAGAGTATAAACTTCAGTATATAGATCACTAACCGAAAACTCATTATTTTAGAAGGGGTTAGCCCACGGATTTTGAAAAAATATCAAAAATATGAAAATATGGTTTTAGTGTATAGTTTCATCGAGCACTAATATAAGATGATGTTCAAAAAGTTTATAACCTCTGTTGTCACCGTTTCTCTTGATAATGAAGATTTTATAATGCTAATTCCACTAATCTATGCAGTATATGAAATTTTGGTAAACTAAATATTAAAAAAAATTAGAATGATTCCTATATACCATGAAATATAGTTTATAATACATTAATTCAAATGTAGAATGTGGTTTGAATTTTTTCAACTAAACGAAAGAGTATAAACTTTAGTATATAGAACACTTACCGAAAACTCATTATTTTAGAAGGGGTTAACCCATGGATTTTGGAAAAATTTCAAAAAAATGAAAATCTGGTTTTAGTGTATAGTTTCATCGAGCACTAACATAAGATGATGTTCAAAGAGTTTAGAACCTCTGTTGTCTCCGTTTCTTTAGATAATTAAGAATTTATAATGCTAATTTTACTAATCTAGGCAGTATATGAAATTTTGGTAAACTAAATATTAAAAATTTAGAATGATTCCTATATACCATGAAATATAGTTTAGAATACATTAGTTCAAGTGTAAAATTTGGTTTGAAAATTTTAAACTAAAGGGAAGAGTATAAAATCAGTATATAGATCACTAACCGAAAACTCATTATTTTAGAAGGACTTGTTAGCCCACGGATTTTGGAAAAATTTCAAAAATATGAAAATATGGGTTTAGTGTATAGTTTCATCGAGCACTAACATCAGATAATGTTCAAAGAGTTTAGAACCTCTATTGTCTCCATTTCTCTAGATAATGAAGATTTTATAATGCTAATTCCACTAATATAGGTAGTATATGAAATTTTGGTAAACTAAATATTAAGAAATTAGAATGATTCCTATATACCATGAAATATAGTTTAGAATAAATTAATTCAAGTGTAGAATGTGGTTTCAAAATTTTAAACTAAAGAGAAGAGTATAAACTTCAGTATATATAGATCACTAACCGAAAACTCATTATTTTAGAAGGGGTTAGCCCACGGATTTTGAAAAAATATCAAAATATGAAAATATGGTTTTAGTGTATAGTTTCATCGAGCACTAACATAAGATGATGTTCAAAGAGTTTATAACCTCTGTTGTCTCCGTTTCTCTAGATAATAAAGATTTTATAATGCTAATTCCACTAATCTATGCAGTATATGAAATTTTGGTAAACTAAATATTAAAAAATTAGAATGATTCCTATGTACCATGAAATATAGTTTAGAATACATTAATTCAAGTGTAGAATGTGGTTTGAAATTTTTAAACTAAAGGGAAGAGTATAAAATCAGTATATAGATCACTAACCGAAAACTCATTATTTTAGAAGGGGTTGTTAGCCCACGGATTTTGGAAAAATTTCAAAAATATGAAAATATGGTTTTACTGTATAGTTTCATCGAGCACTAACATAAGATGATGTTCAAAGAGTGTAGAACCTCTGTTGTCTCCATTTCTCTATATAATGAAGATTTTATAATGCTAATTCCACTAATCTATGCAGTATATGAAATTTTGGTAAACTAAATATTAAAAAATTAGAATGGTTCCTATGTACCATGAAATATAGTTTAGAATACATTAATTCAAGTGTAGAATGTGGTTTGAAATTTTTAGACTAATGGGAAGAGTATAAACTTCAGTATATAGAACACTTACCAAAAACTCATTATTTATAAGGGGTAGCCCACGGATTTTGGAAAATTTTCTAAAAAAATTAAAATCTGGTTTTGGTGTATAGTTTCATCGAGCACTAACATAAGATGATGTTCAAAGAGTTTAGAACCTCAGTTGTCTCCGTTTCTCTAGATAATGAAGATTTTATAATGCTTATTCCAATAATCTTGGCAGTATATGAAATTTTGGTAAACTAAATATTAAAAAATTAGAATGATTCCTATATACCATGAAATATAGTTTAGAATACATTAATTCAAGTGTAGAATGTGGTTTCAAAATTTTAAACTAAAGGGAAGAGTATAAAATCAGTATATAGATTACTTACCGAAAACTCATTATTTTAGAAGGGGGGGGGGTAGCCCACGGATTTTGGAAAAATTTCAAAAAAATGAAAATCTGGTTTTAGTGTATAGTTTCATCGAGCACTAACATAAGATGATGTTCAAAGAGTTTAGAACCTCTGTTGTCTCCATTTCTCTAGATAATGAAGATTTTATAATGCTAATTCCACTAATATAGGTAGTATATGAAATTTTGGTAAACTAAATATTAAAAAATTAGAATGATTCCTATATACCATGAAATATAGTTTAGAATACATTAATTCAAGTGTAGAATGTGGTTTGAAATTATTAAGCTAATGGGAAGAGTATAAACTTCAGTATATAGAATACTTACCAAAAACTCATTATTTTAGAAGGGGTTAGCCCACGGATTTTGGAAAATTTTCAAAAAAAATGAAAATATGGTTTTAGTGTATAGTTTCATCGAGCAGTAACATAAGATGATATTCAAAGAGTTTAGAACCTCTGTTGTCTCCGTTTCTTTAGATAATTAAGATTTTATAATGCTAATTCCACTAATCTATGCAGTATATGAAATTTTAATATACTAAATATTAAAAAAATTAGAATGATTCCTATATACCATGAAATATAGTTTATAATACATTAATTTAAATGTATAATGTGGTTTGAATTTTTTAAACTAAAGGAAAGACTATAAACTTTAGTATATAGAACACTTACCGAAAACTCATTATTTTAGAAGGGGTTAACCCACGGATTTTGGAAAAATTTCAAAAAAATGAAAATCTGGTTTTAGTGTATAGTTTCATCGAGCACTAACATAAGATGATGTTCAAAGAGTTTATAACCTTTGTTGTCTCCGTTTCCCTAGATAATGAAGATTTTATAATGCTAATTCCACTAATCTATGCAGTATATGAAATTTTGGTTAACTAAATATTAAAAAATTAGAATGATTCCTATATACCATGAAATATAGTTTAGAATACATTAATTCAAGTGTAGAATGTGGTTTGAAATTTTTAAGCTAATGGGAAGAGTATAAACTTCAGTATATAGAATACTTACCAAAAACTCATTATTTTAGAAGGGTAACCACGGATTTTGGAAAATTTTTAAAAAAAATGAAAATATGGTTTTAGTGTATAGTTTCATCGAGCACTAACATAAGATGATGTTCAAAGAGTTTAGAACCTCTGTTGTCTCCGTTTCTTTAGATAATTAAGATTTTATAATGCTAATTCCACTAATCTATGCAGTATATGAAATTTTAATATACTAAATATTAAAAAAATTAGAATGATTCCTATATACCATGAAATATAGTTTATAATACATTAATTTAAATGTATAATGTGGTTTGAATTTTTTAAACTAAAGGAAAGAGTATAAACTTTAGTATATAGAACACTTACCGAAAACTCATTATTTTACAAGGGGTTAACCCACGGATTTTGGAAAAATTTCAAAAAAATGAAAAATTGGTTTTAGTGTATAGTTTCATCGAGCACTAACATAAGATGATGTTCAAAGAGTTTATAACCTTTGTTGTCTCCGTTTCCCTAGATAATGAAGATTTTATAATGCTAATTCCACTAATTTATGCAGTATATGAAATTTTGGTTAACTAAATATTAAAAAATTAGAATGATTCCTATATACCATGAAATATAGTTTAGAATACATTAATTCAAGTGTAGAATGTGGTTTGAAATTTTTAAGCTAATGGGAAGAGTATAAACTTCAGTATATAGAATACTTACCAAAAACTGATTATTTTAGAAGGGTAACCACAGATTTTGGAAAATTTTCAAAAAAATGAAAATATGGTTGTAGTGTATAGTTTCATCGAGCACTAACATAAGATGATGTTCAAAGAGTTTAGAACCTCTGTTGTCTCCATTTCTCTAGATAATGAAGATTTTATAATGCTAATTCCACTAATATAGGTAGTATATGAAATTTTGGTAAACTAAATATTAAAAAATTAGAATGATTCCTATATACCATGAAATATAGTTTAGAATACATTAATTCAAGTGTAGAATGTGGTTTGAAATTATTAAGCTAATGGGAAGAGTATAAACTTCAGTATATAGAATACTTACCAAAAACTCATTATTTTAGAAGGGGTTAGCCCACGGATTTTGGAAAATTTTCAAAAAAATGAAAATATGGTTTTAGTGTATAGTTTCATCGAGCAGTAACATAAGATGATATTCAAAGAGTTTAGAACCTCTGTTGTCTCCGTTTCTTTAGATAATTAAGATTTTATAATGCTAATTCCACTAATCTATGCAGTATATGAAATTTTAATATACTAAATATTAAAAAAATTAGAATGATTCCTATATACTATGAAATATAGTTTATAATACATTAATTTAAATGTATAATGTGGTTTGAATTTTTTAAACTAAAGGAAAGAATATAAACTTTAGTATATAGAACACTTACCGAAAACTCATTATTTTAGAAGGGTTAACCCACGGATTTTGGAAAAATTTCAAAAAAATGAAAATCTGGTTTTAGTGTATAGTTTCATCGAGCACTAACATAAGATGATGTTCAAAGAGTTTATAACCTTTGTTGTCTCCGTTTCCCTAGATAATGAAGATTTTATAATGCTAATTCCACTAATCTATGCAGTATATGAAATTTTGGTTAACTAAATATTAAAAAATTAGAATGATTCCTATATACCATGAAATATAGTTTAGAATACATTAATTCAAGTGTAGAATGTGGTTTGAAATTTTTAAGCTAATGGGAAGAGTATAAACTTCAGTATATAGAATACTTACCAAAAACTCATTATTTTAGAAGGGTAACCACGGATTTTGGAAAATTTTCAAAAAAAATGAAAATATGGTTTTAGTGTATAGTTTCATCGAGCACTAACATAAGATGATGTTCAAAGAGTTTAGAACCTCTGTTGTCTCCGTTTCTTTAGATAATTAAGATTTTATAATGCTAATTCCACTAATCTATGCAGTATATGAAATTTTAATATACTAAATATTAAAAAAATTAGAATGATTCCTATATACCATGAAATATAGTTTATAATACATTAATTTAAATGTATAATGTGGTTTGAATTTTTTAAACTAAAGGAAAGAGTATAAACTTTAGTATATAGAACACTTACCGAAAACTCATTATTTTACAAGGGGTTAACCCACGGATTTTGGAAAAATTTCAAAAAAATGAAAATCTGGTTTTAGTGTATAGTTTCATCGAGCACTAACATAAGATGATGTTCAAAGAGTTTATAACCTTTGTTGTCTCCGTTTCCCTAGATAATAAAGATTTTATAATGCTAATTCCACTAATCTATGCAGTATATGAAATTTTGGTTAACTAAATATTAAAAAATTAGAATGATTCCTATATACCATGAAATATAGTTTAGAATACATTAATTCAAGTGTAGAATGTGGTTTGAAATTTTTAAGCTAATGGGAAGAGTATAAACTTCAGTATATAGAATACTTACCAAAAACTCATTATTTTAGAAGGGTAACCACGGATTTTGGAAAATTTTCAAAAAAATGAAAATATGGTTTTAGTGTATAGTTTCATCGAGCACTAACATAAGATGATGTTCAAAGAGTTTAGAACCTCTGTTGTCTCCGTTTCTTTAGATAATTAAGATTTTATAATGCTAATTCTACTAATCTATGCAGTATATGAAATTTTAATAAACTAAATATTAAAAAAATTAGAATGATTCCTATATACCATGAAATATAGTTTATAATACATTAATTTAAATGTAGAATGTGGTTTGAATTTTTTAAACTAAAGGAAAGATTATAAACTTTAGTATATAGAACACTTACCGAAAACTCATTATTTTAGAAGGGGTTAACCCACGGATTTTGGAAAAATTTCAAAAAAATGAAAATCTGGTTTTAGTGTATAGTTTCATCGAGCACTAACATAAGATGATGTTCAAAGAGTTTAGAACCTCTGTTGTCTCCATTTCTCTAGATAATGAAGATTTTATAATGCTAATTCCACTAATATAGGTAGTATATGAAATTTTGGTAAACTAAATATTAAAAAATTAGAATGATTCCTATATACCATGAAATATAGTTTAGAATACATTAATTCAAGTGTAGAATGTGGTTTCAAAATTTTAAACTAAAGAGAAGAGTATAAACTTCAGTATATAGATCACTAACCGAAAACTCATTATTTTAGAAGGGGTTAGCCCACGGATTTTGAAAAAATATCAAAAATATGAAAATATGGTTTTAGTGTATAGTTTCATCGAGCACTAACATAAGATGATGTTCAAAGAGTTTAGAACCTCTGTTGTCTCCGTTTCTTTAGATATTAAGATTTTATAATGCTAATTCCACTAATCTATGCAGTATATGAAATTTTGGTAAACTAAATATTAAAAAAATTAGAATGATTCCTATATAGCATGAAATATAGTTTAGAATACATTAATTCAAGTGTAGAATGTGGTTTCAAAATGTTAAACTAAAGAGAAGAGTATAAACTTCAGTATATAGATCACTAACCGAAAACTCATTATTTTAGAAGGGGTTAGCCCACGGATTTTGAAAAAATATCAAAAATATGAAAATATGGTTTTAGTGTATAGTTTCATCGAGCACTAACATAAGATGATGTTCAAAGAGTGTAGAACCTCTGTTGTCTCCATTTCTCTAGATAATGAAGATTTTATAATGCTAATTCCACTAATATAGGTAGTATATGAAATTTTGGTAAACTAAATATTAAAAAATTAGAATGATTCCTATATACCATGAAATATAGTTTAGAATACATTAATTCAAGTGTAGAATGTGGTTTCAAAATTTTAAACTAAAGAGAAAAGTATAAACTTCAGTATATAGATCACTAACCGAAAACTCATTATTTTAGAAGGGGTTAGCCCACGGATTTTGAAAAAATATCAAAAATATGAAAATATGGTTTTAGTGTATAGTTTCATCGAGCACTAACATAAGATGATGTTCAAAGAGTTTAGAACCTCTGTTGTCTCCGTTTTTTTAGATAATTAAGATTTTATAATGCTAATTCCACTAATCTATGCAGTATATGAAATTTTGGTAAACTAAATATTAAAAAAAATAGAATGATTCCTATATAGCATGAAATATAGTTTAGAATACATTAATTCAAGTGTAGAATGTGGTTTCAAAATGTTAAACTAAAGAGAAGAGTATAAACTTCAGTATATAGATCACTAACCGAAAACTCATTATTTTAAAAGGGGTTAGCCCACGGATTTTGAAAAAATATCAAAAATATGAAAATATGGTTTTAGTGTATAGTTTCATCGAGCACTAACATAAGATGATGTTCAAAGAGTGTAGAACCTCTGTTGTCTCCATTTCTCTAGATAATGAAGATTTTATAATGCTAATTCCACTAATATAGGTAGTATATGAAATTTTGGTAAACTAAATATTAAAAAATTAGAATGATTCCTACATACCATGAAATATAGTTTAGAATAAATTAATTCAAGTGTAGAATGTGGTTTCAAAATTTTAAACTAAAGAGAAGAGTATAAACTTCAGTATATAGATCACTAACCGAAAACTCATTATTTTAGAAGGGGTTAGCCCACGGATTTTGGAAAAATATCAAAATATGAAAATATGGTTTTAGTGTATAGTTTCATCGAGCACTAACATAAGATGATGTTCAAAGAGTTTATAACCTCTGTTGTCTCCGTTTCCCTAGATAATAAAGATTTTATAATGCTAATTCCACTAATCTATGCAGTATATGAAATTTTGGTAAACTAAATATTAAAAAATTAGAATGATTCCTATGTACCATGAAATATAGTTTAGAATACATTAATTCAAGTGTAGAATGTGGTTTGAAATTTTTAAACTAATGGGAAGAGTATAAACTTCAGTATATAGAACACTTACCAAAAACTCATTATTTATAAGGGGTTAGCCCACGGATTTTGGAAAATTTTCTAAAAAAATTAAAATCTGGTTTTGGTGTATAGTTTCATCGAGCACTAACATAAGATGATGTTCAAAGAGTTTAGAACCTCAGATGTCTCCGTTTCTCTAGATAATGAAGATTTTATAATGCTTATTCCAATAATCTTGGCAGTATATGAAATTTTGGTAAACTAAATATTAAAAAATTAGAATGATTCCTATATACCATGAAATATAGTTTAGAATACATTAATTCAAGTGTAGAATGTGGTTTCAAAATTTTAAACTAAAGGGAAGAGTATAAAATCAGTATATAGATTACTTACCGAAAACTCATTATTTTAGAAGGGGGGGGGGGGGTAGCCCACGGATTTTGGAAAAATTTCAAAAAAATGAAAATCTGGTTTTAGTGTATAGTTTCATCGAGCACTAACATAAGATGATGTTCAAAGAGTTTAGAACCTCTGTTGTCTCCATTTCTCTAGATAATGAAGATTTTATAATGCTAATTCCACTAATATAGGTAGTATATGAAATTTTGGTAAACTAAATATTAAAAAATTAGAATGATTCCTATATACCATGAAATATAGTTTAGAATACATTAATTCAAGTGTAGAATGTGGTTTGAAATTATTAAGCTAATGGGAAGAGTATAAACTTCAGTATATAGAATACTTACCAAAAACTCATTATTTTAGAAGGGGTTAGCCCACGGATTTTGGAAAATTTTCAAAAAAATGAAAATATGGTTTTAGTGTATAGTTTCATCGAGCAGTAACATAAGATGATATTCAAAGAGTTTAGAACCTCTGTTGTCTCTGTTTCTTTAGATAATTAAGATTTTATAATGCTAATTCCACTAATCTATGCAGTATATGAAATTTTAATATACTAAATATTAAAAAAATTAGAATGATTCCTATATACCATGAAATATAGTTTATAATACATTAATTTAAATGTATAATGTGGTTTGAATTTTTTAAACTAAAGGAAAGAGTATAAACTTTAGTATATAGAACACTTACCGAAAACTCATTATTTTAGAAGGGGTTAACCCACGGATTTTGGAAAAATTTCAAAAAAATGAAAATCTGGCTTTAGTGTATAGTTTCATCGAGCACTAACATAAGATGATGTTCAAAGAGTTTATAACCTTTGTTGTCTCCGTTTCCCTAGATAATGAAGATTTTATAATGCTAATTCCAATAATCTATGCAGTATATGAAATTTTGGTTAACTAAATATTAAAAAATTAGAATGATTCCTATATACCATGAAATATAGTTTAGAATACATTAATTCAAGTGTAGAATGTGGTTTGAAATTTTTAAGCTAATGGGAAGAATATAAACTTCAGTATATAGAATACTTACCAAAAACTCATTATTTTAGAAGGGTAACCACGGATTTTGGAAAATTTTCAAAAAAATGAAAATATGGTTTTAGTGTATAGTTTCATCGAGCACTAACATAAGATGATGTTCAAAGAGTTTAGAACCTCTGTTGTCTACGTTTCTTTAGATAATTAAGATTTTATAATGCTAATTCCACTAATCTATGCAGTATATGAACTTTTAATATACTAAATATTAAAAAAATTAGAATGATTCCTATATACCATGAAATATAGTTTATAATACATTAATTTAAATGTATAATGTGGTTAGAATTTTTTAAACTAAAGGAAAGAGTATAAACTTTAGTATATAGAACACTTACCGAAAACTCATTATTTTACAAGGGGTTAACCCACGGATTTTGGAAAAATTTCAAAAAAATGAAAATTTGGTTTTAGTGTATAGTTTCATCGAGCACTAACATAAGATGATGTTCAAAGAGTTTATAACCTTTGTTGTCTCCGTTTCCCTAGATAATGAAGATTTTATAATGCTAATTCCACTAATCTATGCAGTATATGAAATTTTGGTTAACTAAATATTAAAAAATTAGAATGATTCCTATATACCATGAAATATAGTTTAGAATACATTAATTCAAGTGTAGAATGTGGTTTGAAATTTTTAAGCTAATGGGAAGAATATAAACTTCAGTATATAGAATACTTACCAAAAACTCATTATTTTAGAAGGGTAACCACGGATTTTGGAAAATTTTCAAAAAAATGAAAATATGGTTTTAGTGTATAGTTTCATCGAGCACTAACATAAGATGATGTTCAAAGAGTTTAGAACCTCTGTTGTCTCCATTTCTCTAGATAATGAAGATTTTATAATGCTAATTCCACTAATATAGGTAGTATATGAAATTTTAATATACTAAATATTAAAAAAATTAGAATGATTCCTATATACTATGAAATATAGTTTATAATATATTAATTTAAATGTATAATGTGGTTTGAATTTTTTAAACTAAAGGAAAGAGTATAAACTTTAGTATATAGAACACTTACCGAAAACTCATTATTTTAGAAGGGGTTAACCCACGGATTTTGGAAAAATTTCAAAAAAATGAAAATCTGGTTTTAGTGTATAGTTTCATCGAGCCCTAACATAAGATGATGTTCAAAGAGTTTATAACCTTTGTTGTCTCCGTTTCCCTAGATAATGAATATTTTATAATGCTAATTCCACTAATCTATGCAGTATATGAAATTTTGGTTAACTAAATATTAAAAAATTAGAATGATTCCTATATAATATGAAATATAGTTTAGAATACATTAATTCAAGTGTAGAATGTGGTTTGAATTTTTTAAGCTAATGGGAAGAGTATAAACTTCAGTATATAGAATACTTACCAAAAACTCATTATTTTAGAAGGGTAACCACGGATTTTGGAAAATTTTCAAAAAAATGAAAATATGGTTTTAGTGTATAGTTTCATCGAGCACTAACATAAGATGATGTTCAAAGAGTGTAGAACCTCTGTTGTCTCCGTTTCTTTAGATAATTAAGATTTTATAATGCTAATTCTACTAATCTATGCAGTATATGAAATTTTAATAAACTAAATATTAAAAAAATTAGAATGATTCCTATATACCATGAAATATAGTTTATAAAAGATTAATTTAAATGTAGAATGTGGTTTGAATTTTTTAAACTAAAGGAAAGAGTATAAACTTTAGTATATAGAACACTTACCGAAAACTCATTATTTTAGAAGGGGTTAACCCACGGATTTTGGAAAAATTTCAAAAAATGAAAATCTGGTTTTAGTGTGTAGTTTCATCGAGCACTAACATAAGATGATGTTCAAAGAGTTTAGAACCTCTGTTGTCTCCATTTCTCTAGATAATGAAGATTTTATAATGCTAATTCCACTAATATAGGTAGTATATGAAATTTTGGTAAACTAAATATTAAAAAATTAGAATGATTCCTATATACTAAAGAGAAGAGTAGAATGTGGTTTCAAAATTTTAAACTAAAGAGAAGAGTATAAACTTCAGTATATAGATCACTAACCGAAAACTCATTATTTTAGAAGGGGTTAGCCCACGGATTTTGAAAAAATATCAAAAATATGAAAATATGGTTTTAGTGTATAGTTTCATCGAGCACTAACATAAGATGATGTTCAAAGAGTTTAGAACCTCTGTTGTCTCCGTTTCTTTAGATATTAAGATTTTATAATGCTAATTCCACTAATCTATGCAGTATATGAAATTTTGGTAAACTAAATATTAAAAAAATTAGAATGATTCCTATATAGCATGAAATATAGTTTAGGATACATTAATTCAAGTGTAGAATGTGGTTTCAAAATGTTAAACTAAAGAGAAGAGTATAAACTTCAGTATATAGATCACTAACCGAAAACTCATTATTTTAGAAGGGGTTAGCCCACGGATTTTGAAAAAATATCGAAAATATGAAAATATGGTTTTAGTGTATAGTTTCATCGAGCACTAACATAAGATGATGTTCAAAGAGTGTAGAACCTCTGTTGTCTCCATTTCTCTATATAATGAAGATTTTATAATGCTTATTCCACTAATCTATGCAGTATATGAAATTTTGGTAAACTAAATATTAAAAAATTAGAATGATTCCTATGTACCATGAAATATAGTTTAGAATACATTAATTCAAGTGTAGAATGTGGTTTGAAATTTTTAAACTAATGGGAAGAATATAAACTTCAGTATATAGAACACTTACCAAAAACTCATTATTTATAAGGGGTTAGCCCACGGATTTTGGAAAATTTTCTAAAAAAATGAAAATCTGGTTTTGGTGTATATTTTCATTGAGCACTAACATAAGATGATGTTCAAAGAGTTTAGAACCTCAGTTGTCTTCGTTTCTCTAGATAATGAAGATTTTTATAATGCTTATTCCAATAATCTTGGCAGTATATGAAATTTTGGTAAACTAAATATTAAAAAATTAGAATGATTCCTATATACCATGAAATATAGTTTAGAATACATTAATTCAAGTGTAGAATGTGGTTTCAAAATTTTAAACTAAAGGGAAGAGTATAAAATCAAAATATAGATTACTTACCGAAAACTCATTATTTTAGAAGGGGGGGTAGCCCACGGATTTTGGAAAAATTTCAAAAAAATGAAAATCTGGTTTTAGTGTATAGTTTCATCGAGCACTAACATAAGATGATGTTCAAAGAGTTTAGAACCTCTGTTGTCTCCATTTCTCTAGATAATGAAGATTTTATAATGCTAATTCCACTAATATAGGTAGTATATGAAATTTTGGTAAACTAAATATTAAAAAATTAGAATGATTCCTATATACCATGAAATATAGTTTAGAATACATTAATTCAAGTGTAGAATGTGGTTTGAAATTATTAAGCTAATGGGAAGAGTATAAACTTCAGTATATAAAATACTTACCAAAAACTCATTATTTTAGAAGGGGTTAGTTAGCCCACGGAGTTTGGAAAATTTTCAAAAAAAATGAAAATATGGTTTTAGTGTATAGTTTCATCGAGCACTAACATAAGATGATGTTCAAAGAGTTTAGAACCTCTGTTGTCTCCGTTTCTTTAGATAATTAAGATTTTATAATGCTAATTCCACTAATCTATGCAGTATATGAAATTTTAATATACTAAATATTAAAAAAATTAGAATGATTCCTATATACCATGAAATATAGTTTATAATACATAATTTAAATGTATAATGTGGTTTGAATTTTTTAAACTAAAGGAAAGAGTATAAACTTTAGTATATAGAACACTTACCGAAAACTCATTATTTACCCACGGATTTTGGAAAATTTTCAAAAAAATGAAAATCTGGTTTTAGTGTATAGTTTCATCGAGCACTAACATAAGATGATGTTCAAAGAGTTTATAACCTTTGTTGTCTCCGTTTCCCTAGATAATGAAGATTTTATAATGCTAATTCCACTATTCTATGCAATATATGAAATTCTGGTTAACTAAATATTAAAAAATTAGAATGATTCCTATATACCATGAAATATAGTTTAGAATACATTAATTCAACTGTAGAATGTGGTTTGAAATTTTTAAGCTAATGGGAAGAGTATAAACTTCAGTATATAGAATACTTACCAAAAACTCATTATTTTAGAAGGGTAACCACGGATTTTGGAAAATTTTCAAAAAAATGAAAATATGGTTTTAGTGTATAGTTTCATCGAGCAATAACATAAGATGATGTTCAAAGAGTTTAGAACCTCTGTTGTCTCCGTTTCTTTAGATAATTAAGATTTTATAATGCTAATTCCACTAATCTATGCAGTATATGAAATTTTAATATACTAAATATTAAAAAAATTAGAATGATTCCTATATACCATGAAATATAGTTTATAATACATTAATTTAAATGTATAATGTGGTTTGAAATTATTAAGCTAATGGGAAGAGTATAAACTTCAGTATATAGAATACTTACCAAAAACTCATTATTTTAAAAGGGGGTTGGTTAGCCCACGGAGTTTGGAAAATTTTCAAAAAAATGAAAATATGGTTTTAGTGTATAGTTTCATCGAGCACTAACATAAGATGATGTTCAAAGAGTTTAGAACCTCTGTTGTCTCCGTTTCCCTAGATAATTAAGATTTTATAATGCTAATTCCACTAATCTATGCAGTATATGAAATTTTAATATACTAAATATTAAAAAAATTAGAATGATTCCTATATACCATGAAATATAGTTTATAATACATTAATTTTTATAATGTGGTTTGAATTTTTTAAACAAAAGGAAAGAGTATAAACTTTAGTATATAGAACACTTACCGAAAACTCATTTTTTTAGAAGGGGTTAACCCACGGATTTTGGAAAAATTTCAAAAAAATGAAAATCTGGTTTTAGTGTATAGTTTCATCGAGCACTAACATAAGATGATGTTCAAAGAGTTTATAACCTTTGTTGTCTCCGTTTCCCTAGATAATGAAGATTTTATAATGCTAATTCCACTAATCTATGCAGTACATGAAATTCTGGTTAACTAAATATTAAAAAATTAGAATGATTCCTATATACCATGAAATATAGTTTAGAATACATTAATTCAAGTGTAGAATGTGGTTTGAAATTTTTAAGCTAATGGGAAGAGTATAAACTTCAGTATATAGAATACTTACCAAAAACTCATTATTTTAGAAGGGTAACCACGGATTTTGGAAAATTTTCAAAAAAAATGAAAATATGGTTTTAGTGTATAGTTTCATCGAGCACTAACATAAGATGATGTTCAAAGAGTTTAGAACCTCTGTTGTCTCCGTTTCTTTAGATAATTAAGATTTTATAATGCTAATTCCACTAATCTATGCAGTATATGAAATTTTAATAAACTAAATATTAAAAAAATTAGAATGATTCCTATATACCATGAAATATAGTTTATAATACATTAATTTAAATGTAGAATGTGGTTTGAATTTTTTAAAATAAAGGAAAGAGTATAAACTTTAGTATATAGAACACTTACCAAAAACTCATTATTTTAGAAGGGGTTAACCCACGGATTTTGGAAAAATTTCAAAAAAATGAAAATCTGGTTTTAGTGTATAGTTTCATCGAGCACTAACATAAGATGATGTTCAAAGAGTTTAGAACCTCTGTTGTCTCCGTTTCTTTAGATAATTAAGAATTTATAATGCTAATTCCACTAATCTATGCAGTATATGAAATTTTGGTAAACTAAATATTAAAAAAATTAGAATGATTCCTATATAGCATGAAATATAGTTTATAATACATTAATTTAAATGTAGAATGTGGTTTGAATTTTTTAAACTAAAGGAAAGAGTATAAACTTTAGTATATAGAACACTTACCGAAAACTCATTATTTTAGAAGGGGTTAACCCACGGATTTTGGAAAAATTTCAAAAAATGAAAATCTGGTTTTCGTGTATAGTTTCATCGAGCACTAACATAAGATGATGTTCAAAGAGTTTAGAACCTCTATTGTCTCCGTTTCTTTAGATAATTAAGAATTTATAATGCTAATTCCACTAATCTATGCAGTATATGAAATTTTGGTAAACTAAATATTAAAAAAATTAGAATGATTCCTATATAGCATGAAATATAGTTTATAATACATTAATTTAAATGTAGAATGTGGTTTGAATTTTTTAAACTAAAGGAAAGAGTATAAACTTTAGTATATAGAACACTTACCGAAAACTCATTATTTTAGAAGGGGTTAACCCACGGATTTTGGAAAAATTTCAAAAAATGAAAATCTGGTTTTCGTGTATAGTTTCATCGAGCACTAACATAAGATGATGTTCAAAGAGTTTAGAACCTCTGTTGTCTCCGTTTCTTTAGATAATTAAGATTTTAAAATGCTAATTCCACTAATCTATGCAGTATATGAAATTTTGGTAAACTAAATATTAAAAAAATTAGAATGATTCCTATATACCATGAAATATAATTTAGAATACATTAATTCAAGTGTGGAATGTGGTTTAAAAATGTTAAACTAAAGAGAAGAGTATAAACTTCAGTATATAGATCACTAACCGAAAACTCATTTTTTTAGAAGGGGTTAGCCCACGGATTTTGAAAAAATATCAAAAATATGAAAATATGGTTTTAGTGTATAGTTTCATCGAGCACTAACATAAGATGATGTTCAAAGAGTTTAGAACCTCTGTTGTCTCCGTTTCTTTAGATAATTAAGAATTTATAATGCTAATTCCACTAATCTAGGCAGTATATGAAATTTTGGTAAACTAAATATTAAAAATTTAGAATGATTCCTATATACCATGAAATATATTTTAGAATACATTAATTCAAGTGTAAAATTTGGTTTGAAAATTTTAAACTAAAGGGAAAAGTATAAAATCAGTATATAGATCACTAACCGAAAACTCATTATTTTAGAAGGACTTGTTAGCCCACGGATTTTGGAAAAATTTCAAAAATATGAAAATATGGTTTTAGTGTATAGTTTCATCGAGCACTAACATAAGATGATGTTCAAAGAGTTTAGAACCTCTGTTGTCTCCATTTCTCTAGATAATGAAGATTTTATAATGCTAATTCCACTAATATAGGTATTATATGAAATTTGGTAAACTAAATATTAAAAAATTAGAATGATTCCTATATACCATGAAATATAGTTTAGAATACATTAATTCAAGTGTAGAATGTGGATTCAAAATTTTAAACTAAAGAGAAGAGTATAAACTTCAGTATATAGATCACTAACCGAAAACTCATTATTTTAGAAGGGGTTAGCCCACGGATTTTGGAAAATTTTCAAAAAAAAAATGAAAATATGGTTTTAGTGTATAGTTTCATCGAGCACTAACATAAGATGATGTTCAAAGAGTTTAGAACCTCTGTTGTCTCCGTTTCTTTAGATAATTTTTTATAATGCTAATTCCACTAATCTATGCAGTATATGAAATTTTGGTAAACTAAATATTAAAAAAATTAGAATGATTCCTATATACCATGAAATATAGTTTATAATACATTAATTTAAATGTAGAATGTGGTTTGAATTTTTTAAACTAAAGGAAAGAGTATAAACTTTAGTATATAGAACACTTACCGAAAACTCATTATTTTAGAAGGGGTTAACCCACGGATTTTGGAAAAATTTCAAAAAAATGAAAATCTGGTTTTAGTGTATAGTTTCATCGAGCACTAACATAAGATGATGTTCAAAGAGTTTAGAACCTCTGTTGTCTCCGTTTCTTTAGATAATTACGATTTTATAATGCTAATTCCACTAATCTAGGAAGTATATGAAATTTTGGTAAACTAAATATTAAAAATTTAGAATGATTCCTATGTACCATGAAATATAGTTTATAATACATTAATTTAAGTGTAAAATGTGGTTTGAAAATTTTAAACTAAAGGGAAGAGTATAAAATCAGTATATAGATCAATAACCGAAAACTCATTATTTTAGAAAGGGTTGTTAGCCCACGGATTTTGGAAAATTTTCAAAAATATGAAAATATGGTTTTAGTGTATAGTTTCATCGAGCACTAACATAAGATGATGTTCAAAGAGTGTAGAACCTTTGTTGTCTCCGTTTCTCTATATAATGAAGATTTTATAATGCTAATTCCACTAATCTATGCAGTATATGAAATTTTGGTAAACTAAATATTAAAAAATTAGAATGATTCCTATGTACCATGAAATATAGTTTAGAATACATTAATTCAAATGTAGAATGTGGTTTGAATTTTTTAAACTAAAGGAAAGAGTATAAACTTTAGTATATAGAACACTTACCGAAAACTCATTATTTTAGAAGGGGTTAACCCACGGATTTTGGAAAAAATTCAAAAAAATTAAAATCTGGTTTTAGTGTATAGTTTCATCGAGCACTAACATAAGATGATGTTCAAAGAGTTTAGAACCTCTGTTGTCTCCGTTTCTTTAGATAATTAAGATTTTATAATGCTAATTCCACTAATCTAGACAGTATATGAAATTTTGGTAAACTAAATATTAAAAATTCAGAATGATTCCTATATACCATGAAATATAGTTTAGAATACATTAATTCAAGTGTAAAATATGGTTTGAAAATTTTAAACTAAAGGGAAGAGTATAAAATCAGTATATAGATCACTAACCGAAAACTCATTACTTTAGAAGGGGTTGTTAGCCCACGGATTTTGGAAAGTTTTCAAAATTATGAAAATATGGTTTTAGTGTATAGTTTCATCGAGCATTAACATAAGATAATGTTCAAAGAGTTTAGAACCTCTATTGTCTCCATTTCTCTAGATAATGAAGATTTTATAATGTTAATTCCACTAATAAAGGTAGTATATGAAATTTTGGTAAACTAAATATTAAAAAATTAGAATGATTCCTATATACCATGAAATATAGTTTAGAATACATTAATTCAAGGGTAGAATGTGGTTTCAAAATTTTAAACAAAAGGGAAGAGTATAAAATCAGTATATAGATCACTTACCGAAAACACATTATTTTAGAAGGGGGGGTTAGCCCACGGATTTTGGAAAAAATTCAAAAAAATGAAAATCTGGTTTTAGTGTATAGTTTCATCGAGCACTAACATAAGATGATGTTCAAAGAGTTTAGAACCTCTGTTGTCTCCGTTTCTTTAGATAATTAAGAATTTATAATGCTAATTCCACTAATCTAGGCAGTATATGAAATTTAGGTAAACTAAATATTAAAAATTTAGAATGATTCCTATATACCATGAAATATATTTTAGAATACATTAATTCAAGTGTAAAATTTGGTTTGAAAATTTTAAACTAAAGGGAAAAGTATAAAATCAGTATATAGATCACTAACCGAAAACTCATTATTTTAGAAGGACTTGTTAGCCAACGGATTTTGGAAAAATTTCAAAAATATGAAAATATGGTTTTAGTGTATAGTTTCATTGAGCACTAACATAAGATAATGTTCAAAGAGTTTAGAACCTCTATTGTCTCCATTTCTCTAGATAATGAAGATTTTATAATGCTAAGTCCACTAATATAGGTAGTATATGAAATTTTGGTAAACTAAATATTAAAAAATTAGAATGATTCCTATATACCATGAAATATAGTTTAGAATACATTAATTCAAGTGTAGAATGTGGATTCAAAATTTTAAACTAAAGAGAAGAGTATACACTTCAGTATATAGATCACTAACCGAAAACTCATTATTTTAGAAAGAGTTGTTAGCCCACGGATTTTGGAAAATTTTCAAAAATATGAAAATATGGTTTTAGTGTATAGTTTCATCGAGCACTAACATAAGATGATGTTCAAAGAGTGTAGAACCTTTGTTGTCTCCGTTTCTCTATATAATGAAGATTTTATAATGCTAATTCCACTAATCTATGCAGTATATGAAATTTTGGTAAACTAAATATTAAAAAATTAGAATGATTCCTATGTACCATGAAATATAGTTTAGAATACATTAATTCAAATGTAGAATGTGGTTTGAATTTTTTAAACTAAAGGAAAGAGTATAAACTTTAGTATATAGAACACTTACCGAAAATTCATTATTTTAGAAGGGGTTAACCCACGGATTTTGGAAAAAATTCAAAAAAATGAAAATCTGGTTTTAGTGTATAGTTTCATCGAGCACTAACATAAGATGATGTTCAAAGAGTTTAGAACCTCTGTTGTCTCCGTTTCTTTAGATAATTAAGATTTTATAATGCTAATTCCACTAATCTAGACAGTATATGAAATTTTGGTAAACTAAATATTAAAAATTCAGAATGATTCCTATATACCATGAAATATAGTTTAGAATACATTAATTCAAGTGTAAAATGTGGTTTGAAAATTTTAAACTAAAGGGAAGAGTATAAAATCAGTATATAGATCACTAACCGAAAACTCATTATTTTAGAAGGGGTTGTTAGCCCACGGATTTTGGAAAATTTTCAAAAATATGAAAATATGGTTTTAGTGTATAGTTTCATCGAGCACTAACATAAGATGATGTTCAAAGAGTTTAGAACCTCTGTTGTCTCCGTTTCTTTAGATAATTAAGATTTTATAATGCTAATTCCACTAATCTATGCAATATATGAAATTTTGGTAAACTAAATATTAAAACATTAGAATGATTCCTATGTACCATGAAATATAGTTTAGAATACATTAATTCAAGTGTAGAATGTGGTTTGAAATTTTTAAACTAATGGGAAGAGTATAAACTTCAGTATATAGAACACTTACCAAAAACTCATTATTTATAAGGGGTTAGCCCACGGATTTTGGAAAATTTTCTAAAAAAATGAAAATCTGGTTTTGGTGTATAGTTTTATCGAGCACTAACATAAGATGATGTTCAAAGAGTTTAGAACCTCAGTTGTCTCCGTTTCTCTAGATAATGAAGATTTTATAATGCTTATTGCAATAATCTTGGCAGTATATGAAATTTTGGTAAACTAAATATTAAAAAATTAGAATGATTCCTATATACCATGAAATATAGTTTAGAATATATTAATTCAAGTGTAGAATGTGGTTTCAAAATTTTAAACTAAAGGGAAGAGTATAAAATCAGTATATAGATCACTTACCGAAAACTCATTATTTTAGAAGGGGTTAGCCCACGGATTTTGGAAAAATTTCAAAAAAATGAAAATCTGGTTTTAGTGTATAGTTTCATCGAGCACTAACATAAGATGATGTTCAAAGAGTTTAGAACCTCTGTTGTCTCCGTTTCTTTAGATAATGAAGATTTTATAATGTTAATTCCACTAATATAGGCAGTATATGAAATTTTGGTAAACTAAATAATAAAAAAATTAGAATGATTCCTGTATACCATGAAATATAGTTTATAATACATTAATTCAAATGTAGAATGTGGTTTGAATTTTTTAAACTAAAGGAAAGAATATAAACTTTAGTATATAGAACACTTACCGAAAACTCATTATTTTAGATGGGGTTAACCCACGGATTTTGGAAAAAATTCAAAAAAATGAAAATCTGGTTTTAGTGTATAGTTTCATCGAGCACTAACATAAGATGATGTTCAAAGAGTTTAGAACCTCTGTTGTCTCCGTTTCTTTAGATAATTAAGATTTTATAATGCTAATTCCACTAATCTAGACAGTATATGAAATTTTGGTAAACTAAATATTAAAAATTCAGAATGATTCCTATATACCATGAAATATAGTTCAGAATACATTAATTCAAGTGTAAAATATGGTTTGAAAATTTTAAACTAAAGGGAAGAGTATAAAATCAGTATATAGATCACTAACCGAAAACTCATTATTTTAGAAGAGGTTGTTAGCCCACGGATTTTGGAAAATTTTCAAAATTATGAAAATATGGTTTTAGTGTATAGTTTCATCGAGCACTAACATAAGATAATGTTCAAAGAGTTTAGAAACTCTATTGTCTCCATTTCTCTAGATAATGAAGATTTTATAATGTTAATTCCAGAAATAAAGGTAGTATATGAAATTTTGGTAAACTAAATATTAAAAAATTAGAATGATTCCTATATACCATGAAATATAGTTTAGAATACATTAATTCAAGGGTAGAATGTGGTTTCAAAATTTTAAACAAAAGGGAAGAGTATAAAATCAGTATATAGATCACTTACCGAAAACACATTATTTTAGAAGGGGGGGTTAGCCCACGGATTTTGGAAAAAATTCAAAAAAATGAAAATCTGGTTTTAGTGTATAATTTAATCGAGCACTAACATAAGATGATGTTAAAAGAGTTTAGAACCTCTGTTGTCTCCATTTCTCTAGATAATGAAGATTTTATAATGTTAATTCCACTAATATAGGTAGTATATGAAATTTTGGTAAACTAAATATTTAAAAATTAGAATGATTCCTATATACTATGAAATATAGTTTAGAATACATTAAATCAAGTGTAGAATGTGGTTTCAAAATTTTAAACTAAAGAGAAGAGTATAAACTTTAGTATATAGATCACTAACCGAAAACTCATTATTTTAGAAGGGGTTAGCCAACGGATTTTGAAAAAATATCAAAAATATGAAAATATGGTTTATTGTATAGTTTCATCGAGCACTAACATAAGATGATGTTCAAAGAGTTTAGAACCTCTGTTGTCTCCGTTTCTTTAGATAATTAAGATTTTATAATGCTAATTCCACTAATCTAGGCAGTATATGAAATTTTGGTAAACTAAATATTAAAAATTTAGAATGATTCCTATATACCATGAAATATAGTTTAGAATACATTAATTCAAGTGTAAAATGTGGTTTGAAAATTTTAAACTAAAGGGAAGAGTATAAAATCAGTATATAGATCACTAACCAAAAACTCATTATTTTAGAAGGGGTTGTTAGCCCACGGATTTTGGAAAAAATTAAAAAATATGAAAATATGGTTTTAGTGTATAGTTTCATCGAGCACTAACATAAGATGATGTTCAAAGAGTGTAGAACCTCTGTTGTCTCCGTTTCTCTAGATAATGAAGATTTTATAATGCTAATTCCACTAATCTATGCAGTATATGAAATTTTGGTAAACTAATAATTAAAAAATTACAATCATTCCTATATACCATGAAATATAGTTTAGAATACATTAATTCAAGTGTAGAATGTGGTTTGAAATTTTTAAACTACTGGGAAGAGTATAAACTTCAGTATATAGAACACTTACCAAAAACTCATTATTTTAGAAGGGGTTAGCCCACGGATTTTGGAAAATTTTCTAAAAAAAATGAAAATCTGGTTTTGGTGTATAGTTTCATCGAGCACTAACATAAGATGATGTTCAAAGAGTTTAGAACCTCAGTTGTCTCCGTTTCTCTAGATAATGAAGATTTTATAATGCTTATTCCAATAATCTTGGTAGTATATGAAATTTTGGTAAACTCAATATTAAAAAATTAGAATGATTCCTATATACCATGAAATATAGTTTAGAATACACTAATTCAAGTGTAGAATGTGGTTTCAAAATTTTAAACTAAAGGGAAGAGTATAAAATCAGTATATAGATCACTTACCGAAAACTCATTATTTTAGAAGGGGGGTTAGCCCACGGATTTAGGAAAAATTTCAAAAAAATGAAAATCTGGTTTTAGTGTATAGTTTCATTGAGCACTAACATAAGATAATGTTCAAAGAGTTTATAATGATTCCTATATACCATGAAATATAGTTTAGAATACATTAATTCAAGTGTAAAATGTGGTTTGAAAATTTTAACCTAAAGGGAAGAGTATAAAATCAGTATATAGATCACTAACCGAAAACTCACTATTTTAGAAGGGGTTGTTAGCCCACGGATTTTGGAAAATTTCAAAAATATGAAAATATGGTTTTAGTGTATAATTTCATCGAGCACTAACATAAGATAATGTTCAAAGAGTTTAGAACCTTTATTGTCTCCATTTCTCTAGATAATGAAGATTTTATAATGCTAATTCCACTAATATAGGTAGTATATGAAATTTTGGTAAACTAAATATCAAAAAATTATAATGATTCCTATATACCATGAAATATAGTTCAGAATACATTAATTCAAGTGTAGAATGTGGTTTCAAAATTTTAAACTAAAGAGAAGAGTATAAACTTCAGTATATAGATCACTAACCGAAGACTCATTATTTTAGAAGGGGTTAGCCCACGGATTTTGAAAAAATATCAAAAATATGAAAATATGGTTTTAGTGTATAGTTTCATCGAGCACTAACATAAGATGATGTTCAACGAGTTTATAACCTCTGTTTTCTCCGTTTCTCTAGATAATGAAGATTTTATAACGCTAATTCCACAAATCTATGCAATATATGAAATTTTGGTAAACTAAATATTAAAAAATTAGAATGATTCCTATATACCATGAAATATAGTTTAGAATACATTAATTCAAGTGTAGAATGTGGTTTGAAATTTTTAAGCTAATGGGAAGAGTATAAACTTAAGTATATAGCACACTTACCAAAAACTCATTATTTTAGAAGGGGTTAGCCCACGGATTTTGGAAAATTTTCTAAAAAAATGAAAATCTGGTTTTGGTGTATAGTTTCATCGAGCACTAACATAAGATGATGTTCAAAGAGTGTAGAACCTCTGTTGTCTCCGTTTCTCTTTATAATGAAGATTTTATAATGCTAATTCCACTAATTTATGCAGTATATGAAATTTTGGTAAACTAAATATTAAAAAATTAGAATGATTCCTATATACCATGAAATATAGTTTAGAATACATTAATTCAAGTGTAGAATGTGGTTTCAACATTTTAAACTAAAGAGAAGAGTATAAAGTTCAGTATATAGATCACTAACCGAAAACTCATTATTTTAGAAGGGGTTAGCCCACGGATTTTGAAAAAATATCAAAAATATGAAAATATGGTTTTAGTGTATAGTTTCATCGAGCACTAACATAAGATGATGTTCAAAGAGTTTAGAACCTCTGTTGTCTCCGTTTCTTTAGATAATGAAGATTTTATAATGTTAATTCCACTAATATAGGCAGTATATGAAATTTTGGTAAACTAAATATTAAAAAAATTAGAATGATTCCTATATACCATGAAATATAGTTTATAATACATTAATTCAAATGTAGAATGTGGTTTGAATTTTTTAAACTAAAGGAAAGAGTATAAACTTTAGTATATAGAACACTTACCGAAAACTCATTATTTTAGAAGGGGTTAACCCACGGATTTTGGAAAAATTTCAAAAAAATGAAAATCTGGTTTTAGTGTATAGTTTCATCGAGCACTAACATAAGATGATGTTCAAAGAGTTTAGAACCTCTGTTTTCTCCGTTTCTTTAGATAATTAAGAATTTATAATGCTAATTCCACTAATCTAGGCAGTATATGAAATTTTGGTACACTAAATATTAAAAATTTAGAATGATTCCTATATACCATGAAATATAGTTTAGAATACATTAATTCAAGTGTAAAATGTGGTTTCAAAATTTTAAACTAAAGGGAAGAGTATAAAATCAGTATATAGATCACTTACCGAAAACTCATTATTTTAGAAGGGGTTAGCCCACGGATTTAGGAAAAATTTCAAAAAATAAAAATCTGGTTTTAGTGTATAGTTTCATCGAGCACTAACATAAGATGATGTTCAAAGAGTTTAGAACCTCTGTTGTCTCCGTTTCTTTAGATAATGAAGATTTTATAATGTTAATTCCACTAATATAGGCAGTATATGAAATTTTGGTAAACTAAATATTAAAAAAATTAGAATGATTCCTATATACCATGAAATATAGTTTATAATACATTAATTCAAATGTAGAATGTGGTTTGAATTTTTTAAACTAAAGGAAAGAGTATAAACTTTAGTATATAGAACACTTACCGAAAACTCATTATTTTAGAAGGGGTTAACCCACGGATTTTGGAAAAATTTCAAAAAAATGAAAATCTGGTTTTAGTGTATAGTTTCATCGAGCACTAACATAAGATGATGTTCAAAGAGTTTAGAACCTCTGTTTTCTCCGTTTCTTTAGATAATTAAGAATTTATAATGCTAATTCCACTAATCTAGGCAGTATATGAAATTTTGGTACACTAAATATTAAAAATTTAGAATGATTCCTATATACCATGAAATATAGTTTAGAATACATTAATTCAAGTGTAAAATGTGGTTTGAAAATTTTAAACTAAAGGGAAGAGTATAAAATCAGTATACACTAACCGAAAACTCATTATTTTAGAAGGGGTTGTTAGCCCACGGATTTTGGAAAAAAATCGAAAATATGAAAATATGGTTTTAGTGTATAGTTTCATCGAGCACTAACATAAGATGATGTTCAAAGAGTTTAGAACCTCTGTTGTCTCCGTTTCCCTAGATAATGAAGATTTTATAATGCTAATTCCACTAATCTATGCAGTATATGAAATTTTGGTAAACTAAATATTAAAAAATTAGAATGATTCCTATATACCATGAAATATAGTTTAGAATACATTAAATCAAGTGTAGAATGTGGATTCAAAATTTTAAGCTAATGGGAAGAGTATAAACTTCAGTATATAGAATACTTCAGCCCACGGATTTTGGAAAATTTTCAAAAAAAATGAAAATATGGTTTTAGTGTATAGTTTCATCGAGCACTAACATAAGATGATGTTCAAAGAGTTTAGAACATCTTTTGTCTCCGTTTCTTTAGATAATTAAGATTTTATAATGCTAATTCCACTAATCTATGCAGTATATGAAATTTTAATAAACTAAATATTAAAAAAATTAGAATGATTCCAATATACCATGAAATATAGTTTATAATACATTAATTTAAATGTAGAATGTGGTTTGAATTTTTTAAACTAAAGGACAGAGTATAAACTTTAGTATATAGAACACTTACCGAAAATTCATTATTTTAGAAGGGGTTAACCCACGGATTTTGGAAAAATTTCAAAAAATGAAAATCTGGTTTTAGTGTATAGTTTAATCGAGCACTAACATAAGATGATGTTCAAAGAGTTTAGAACCTCTGTTGTCTCCGTTTCTTTAGATAATGAAGATTTTATAATGTTAATTCCACTAATATAGGCAGTATATGAAATTTTGGTAAACTAAATATTAAAAAAATTAGAATGATTCCTATATACCATGAAATATAGTTTATAATACATTAATTCAAATGTAGAATGTGGTTTGAATTTTTTAAACTAAAGGAAAGAGTATAAACTTTAGTATATAGAACACTTACCGAAAATTCATTATTTTAGAAGGGGTTAACCCACGGATTTTGGAAAAATTTCAAAAAAATGAAAATCTGGTTTTAGTGTATAGTTTCATCGAGCACTAACATAAGATGATGTTCAAAGAGTTTAGAACCTCTGTTTTCTCCGTTTCTTTAGATAATTAAGAATTTATAATGCTAATTCCACTAATCTAGGCAGTATATGAAATTTTGGTACACTAAATATTAAAAATTTAGAATGATTCCTATATACCATGAAATATAGTTTAGAATACATTAATTCAAGTGTAAAATGTGGTTTGAAAATTTTAAACTAAAGGGAAGAGTATAAAATCAGTATACACTAACCGAAAACTCATTATTTTAGAAGGGGTTGTTAGCCCACGGATTTTGGAAAAAATTCGAAAATATGAAAATATGGTTTTAGTGTATAGTTTCATCGAGCACTAACATAAGATGATGTTCAAAGAGTTTAGAACCTCTGTTGTCTCCGTTTCCCTAGATAATGAAGATTTTATAATGCTAATTCCACTAATCTATGCAGTATATGAAATTTTGGTAAACTAAATATTAAAAAATTAGAATGATTCCTATATACCATGAAATATAGTTTAGAATACATTAAATCAAGTGTAGAATGTGGATTCAAAATTTTAAGCTAATGGGAAGAGTATAAACTTCAGTATATAGAATACTTCAGCCCACGGATTTTGGAAAATTTTCAAAAAAAATGAAAATATGGTTTTAGTGTATAGTTTCATCGAGCACTAACATAAGATGATGTTCAAAGAGTTTAGAACATCTGTTGTCTCCGTTTCTTTAGATAATTAAGATTTTATAATGCTAATTCCACTAATCTATGCAGTATATAAATTTTAATAAACTAAATATTAAAAAAATTAGAATGATTCCAATATACCATGAAATATAGTTTATAATACATTAATTTAAATGTAGAATGTGGTTTGAATTTTTTAAACTAAAGGACAGAGTATAAACTTTAGTATATAGAACACTTACCGAAAACTCATTATTTTAGAAGGGGTTAACCCACGGATTTTGGAAAAATTTCAAAAAATGAAAATCTGGTTTTAGTGTATAGTTTAATCGAGCACTAACATAAGATGATGTTCAAAGAGTTTAGAACCTCTGTTGTCTCCGTTTCTTTAGATAATTAAGATTTTATAATGCTAATTTCACTAATCTAGGCAGTATCTGAAATTTTGGTAAACTAAATATTAAAAATTTAGAATGATTCCTATGTACCATGAAATATAGTTTAGAATACATTAATTCAAGTGTAAAATGTGGTTTGAAAATTTTAAACTAAAGGGAAGAGTATAAAATCAGTATATAGATCACTAACCGAAAACTCATTATTTTAGAAGGGGTTGTTAGCCCACAGATTTTGGAAAAATTTCAAAAATATGAAAATATGGTTTTAGTGTATAGTTTCATCGAGCACTAACATAAGATGATGTTCAAAGAGTGTAGAACCTCTGTTGTCTCCATTTCTCTATATAATGAAGATTTTATAATGCTAATTCTACTAATCTATGCAGTATATGAAATTTTGGTAAACTAAATATTAAAAAATTAGAATGATTCCTATGTACCATGAAATATAGTTTAGAATACATTAATTCAAGTGTAGAATATGGTTTGAAATTTTTAAACTAATGGGAAGAGTATAAACTTCAGTATATAGAACACTTACCAAAAACTCATTATTTATAAGGGGTTAGCCCACGGATTTTGGAAAATTTTCTAAAAAAATGAAAATCTGGTTTTGGTGTATAGTTTCATCGAGCACTAACATAAGATGATGTTCAAAGAGTTTAGAACCTCAGTTGTCTCCGTTTCTCTAGATAATGAAGATTTTATAATGCTTATTCCAATAATCTTGGCGGTATATGAAATTTTGGTAAACTAAATATTAAAAAATTAGAATGATTCCTATATACCATGAAATATAGTTTAGAATACATTAATTCAAGTGTAGAATGTGGTTTCAAAATTTTAACCTAAAGGGAAGAGTATAAAATCAGTATATAGATCACTTACCGAAAACTCATTATTTTAGAAGGGGGGTTAGCCCACGGATTTTGGAAAAATTTCAAAAAAATGAAAATCTGGTTTTAGTGTATAGTTTCATCGAGCACTAACATAAGATGATGTTCAAAGAGTTTAGAACCTCTGTTGTCTCCATTTCTCTAGATAATGAAGATTTTATAATGCTAATTCCACTAATATAGGTAGTATATGAAATTTTGGTAAACTAAATATTAAAAAAATTAGAATGATTCCTATATACCATGAAATATAGTTTAGAATACATTAATTCAAGTGTAGAATGTGGTTTCAAAATGTTAAACTAAAGAGAAGAGTATAAACTTCAGTATATAGATCACTAACCGAAAACTCATTATTTTAGAAGGGGTTAGCCCACGGATTTTGAAAAAATATCAAAAATATGAAAATATGGTTTTAGTGTATAGTTTCATCGAGCACTAACATAAGATGATGTTCAAAGAGTTTAGAACCTCTGTTGTCTCCGTTTCTTTATATAATTAAGATTTTATAATGCTAATTCCACTAATCTATGCAGTAAATGAAATTTTGGTAAACTAAATATTAAAAAAATTAGAATGATTCCTATATACCATGAAATATAGTTTAGAATACATTAATTCAAGTGTAGAATGTGGTTTCAAAATGTTAAACTAAAGAGAAGAGTATAAACTTCAGTATATAGATCACTAACCGAAAACTCATTATTTTAGAAGGGGTTAGCCCATGGATTTTGAAAAAATATCAAAAATATGAAAATATTGTTTTAGTGTATAGTTTTATCGAGCACTAACATAAGATGATGTTCAAAGAGTTTAGAACCTCTGTTGTCTCCGTTTCTTTAGATAATTAAGAATTTATAATGCTAATTCCACTAATCTAGGCAGTATATGAAATTTTGGTAAACTAAATATTAAAAATTTAGAATGATTCCTATATACCATGAAATATAGTTTAGAATACATTAGTTCAAGTGTAAAATTTGGTTTGAAAATTTTAAACTAATGGGAAGAGTATAAAATCAGTATATAGATCACTAACCGAAAACTCATTATTTTAGAAGGACTTGTTAGCCCACGGATTTTGGAAAAATTTCAAAAATATGAAAATATGGTTTTAGTGTATAGTTTCATCGAGCACTAACATAAGATAATGTTCAAAGATTTTAGAACCTCTATTGTCTCCATTTCTCTAGATAATGAAGATTTTATAATGCTAATTCCACTAATATAGGTAGTATATGAAATTTTGGTAAACTAAATATTAAAAAATTAGAATTATTCCTATATACCATGAAATATAGTTTAGAATACATTAATTCAAGTGTAGAATGTGGTTTCAAAATTTTAAACTAAAGAGAAGAGTATAAACTTCAGTATATAGATAATTAACCGAAAACTCATTATTTTAGAAGGGGTTAGCCCACGGATTTTGAAAAAATATCAAAATATGAAAATATGGTTTTAGTGTATAGTTTCATCGAGCACTAACATAAGATTATGTTCAAAGAGTTTATAACCTTTGTTGTCTCCGTTTCCCTAGATAATGAAGATTTTATAATGCTAATTCCACTAATCTATGCAGTATATGAAATTTTGGTAAACTAAATATTAAAAAATTAGAATGATTCCTATATACCATGAAATATAGTTTAGAATACATTAATTCAAGTGTAGAATGTGGTTTGAAATTATTAAGCTAATGGGAAGAGTATAAACTTCAGTATATAGAATACTTACCAAAAACTCATTATTTTAGAAGGGGTTAGCCCACGGATTTTGAAAATTTTTCAAAAAAAATGAAAATATGGTTTTAGTGTATAGTTTCATCGAGCACTAACATAAGATGATGTTCTAAGAGTTTAGAACCTCTGTTGTCTCCGTTTCTTTAGATAATTAAGATTTTATAATGCTAATTCCACTAAACTATGCAGTATATGAAATTTTAATAAACTAAATATTAAAAAAATTAGAATGATTCCTATATACCATGAAATATAGTATATAATACATTAATTTAAATGTAGAATGTGGTTTGAATTTTTTAAACTAAAGGAAAGAGTGTAAACTTTAGTATATAGAACACTTACCGAAAACTCATTATTTTAGAAGGGGTTAACCCACGGATTTTGGAAAAATTTCAAAAAAATGAAAATCTGGTTTTAGTGTATAGTTTCATCGAGCACTAACATAAGATGATGTTCAAAGAGTTTAGAACCTCTGTTGTCTCCGTTTCTTTAGATAATTAAGATTTTATAATGCTAATTCCACTAATCTATGCAGTATATGAAATTTTGGTAAACTAAATATTAAAAAAATTAGAATGATTCCTATATACCATTAAATATAGTTTATAATACATTAATTTAAATGTATAATGTGGTTTGAATTTTTTAAACTAAAGGAAAGAGTATAAACTTTAGTATATAGAACACTTACCGAAAACTCATTATTTTAGAAGACCACGGATTTTGGAAAAATTTCAAAAAAATGAAAATCTGGTTTTAGTGTATAGTTTCATCGAGCACTAACATAAGATGATGTTCAAAGAGTTTAGAACCTCTGTTGTCTCCATTTCTCTAGATAATGAAGATTTTATAATGCTAATTCCATTAATCTATGCAGTATATGAAATTTTGGTAAACTAAATATTAAAAAAAATAGAATGATTCCTATATACCATGAAATATAGTTTAGAATACATTAATTCAAGTGTAGAATGTGGTTTCAAAATGTTAAACTAAAGAGAAGAGTATAAACTTCAGTATATAGATCACTAACCGAAAACTCATTATTTTAGAAGGGGTTAGCCCACGGATTTTGAAAAAATATCAAAAATATGAAAATATGGTTTTAGTGTATAGTTTCATCGAGCACTAACATAAGATGATGTTCAAAGAGTTTAGAACCTCTGTTGTCTCCGTTTCTTTAGATAATTAAGATTTTATAATGCTAATTCCACTAATCTATGCAGTAAATGAAATTTTGGTAAACTAAATATTAAAAAAATTAGAATGATTCCTATATACCATGAAATATAGTTTAGAATACATTAATTCAAGTGTAGAATGTGGTTTCAAAATGTTAAACTAAAGAGAAGAGTATAAACTTCAGTATATAGATCACTAACCGAAAACTCATTATTTTAGAAGGGGTTAGCCCATGGATTTTGAAAAAATATCAAAAATATGAAAATATTGTTTTAGTGTATAGTTTTATCGAGCACTAACATAAGATGATGTTCAAAGAGTTTAGAACCTCTGTTGTCTCCGTTTCTTTAGATAATTAAGAATTTATAATGCTAATTCCACTAATCTAGGCAGTATATGAAATTTTGGTAAACTAAATATTAAAAATTTAGAATGATTCCTATATACCATGAAATATAGTTTAGAATACATTAGTTCAAGTGTAAAATTTGGTTTGAAAATTTTAAACTAATGGGAAGAGTAT
This sequence comes from Raphanus raphanistrum subsp. raphanistrum, assembly GCA_019706035.1. Lineage (NCBI taxonomy): Eukaryota > Viridiplantae > Streptophyta > Magnoliopsida > Brassicales > Brassicaceae > Raphanus > Raphanus raphanistrum. The sequence goes on from CM033988.1 coordinate 58,373,823, forward strand.
AAAATCAGTATATAGATCACTAACCGAAAACTCATTATTTTAGAAGGACTTGTTAGCCCACGGATTTTGGAAAAATTTCAAAAATATGAAAATATGGTTTTAGTGTATAGTTTCATCGAGCACTAACATAAGATAATGTTCAAAGATTTTAGAACCTCTATTGTCTCAATTTCTCTAGATAATGAAGATTTTATAATGCTAATTCCACTAATATAGGTAGTATATGAAATGTTGGTAAACTAAATATTAAAAAATTAGAATAATTCCTATATACCATGAAATATAGTTTAGAATACATTAATTCAAGTGTAGAATGTGGTTTCAAAATTTTAAACTAAAGAGAAGAGTATAAACTTCAGTATATAGATCACTAACCGAAAACTCATTATTTTAGAAGGGGTTAGCCCACGGATTTTGAAAAAATATCAAAATATGAAAATATGGTTTTAGTGTATAGTTTCATCGAGCACTAACATAAGATGATGTTCAAAGAGTTTATAACCTTTGTTGTCTCCGTTTCCCTAGATAATGAAGATTTTATAATGCTAATTCCACTAATCTATGCAGTATATGAAATTTTGGTAAACTAAATATTAAAAAATTAGAATGATTCCTATATACCATGAAATATAGTTTAGAATACATTAATTCAAGTGTAGAATGTGGTTTGAAATTATTAAGCTAATGGGAAGAGTATAAACTTCAGTATATAGAATACTTACCAAAAACTCATTAGCCCACGGATTTTGAAAATTTTTCAAAAAAAATGAAAATATGGTTTTAGTGTATAGTTTCATCGAGCACTAACATAAGATGATGTTCAAAGAGTTTAGAACCTCTGTTGTCTCCGTTTCTTTAGATAATTAAGATTTTATAATGCTAATTCCACTAAACTATGCAGTATATGAAATTTTAATAAACTAAATATTAAAAAAATTAGAATGATTCCTATATACCATGAAATATAGTTTATAATACATTAATTTAAATGTAGAATGTGGTTTGAATTTTTTAAACTAAAGGAAAGAGTATAAACTTTAGTATATAGAACACTTACCGAAAACTCATTATTTTAGAAGGGGTTAACCCACGGATTTTGGAAAAATTTCAAAAAAAATGAAAATCTGGTTTTAGTGTATAGTTTCATCGAGCACTAACATAAGATGATGTTCAAAGAGTTTAGAAACTCTGTTGTCTCCGTTTCTTTAGATAATTAAGATTTTATAATGCTAATTCCACTAATCTATGCAGTATATGAAATTTTGGTAAACTAAATATTAAAAAAATTAGAATGATTCCTATATACCATTAAATATAGTTTATAATACATTAATTTAAATGTATAATGTGGTTTGAATTTTTTAAACTAAAGGAAAGAGTATAAACTTTAGTATATAGAACATTTACCGAAAACTCATTATTTTAGAAGACCACGGATTTTGGAAAAATTTCAAAAAAATGAAAATCTGGTTTTAGTGTATAGTTTCATCGAGCACTAACATAAGATGATGTTCAAAGAGTTTAGAACCTCTGTTGTCTCCATTTCTCTAGATAATGAAGATTTTATAATGCTAATTCCATTAATCTATGCAGTATATGAAATTTTGGTAAACTAAATATTAAAAAAATTAGAATGATTCCTATATACCATGAAATATAGTTTAGAATACATTAATTCAAGTGTAGAATGTGGTTTCAAAATGTTAAACTAAAGAGAAGAGTATAAACTTCAGTATATAGATCACTAACCGAAAACTCATTATTTTAGAAGGGGTTAGCCCACGGATTTTGAAAAAATATCAAAAATATGAAAATATGCTTTTAGTGTATAGTTTCATCGAGCACTAACATAAGATGATGTTCAAAGAGTTTATAACCTCTGTTGTCACCGTTTCTCTAGATAATGAAGATTTTATAATGCTAATTCCACTAATCTATGCAGTAAATGAAATTTTGGTAAACTAAATATTAAAAAAATTAGAATGATTCCTATATACCATGAAATATAGTTTAGAATACATTAATTCAAGTGTAGAATGTGGTTTCAAAATGTTAAACTAAAGAGAAGAGTATAAACTTCAGTATATAGATCACTAACCGAAAACTCATTATTTTAGAAGGGGTTAGCCCATGGATTTTGAAAAAAATATCAAAAATATGAAAATATTGTTTTAGTGTATAGTTTTATCGAGCACTAACATAAGATGATGTTCAAAGAGTTTAGAACCTCTGTTGTCTCCGTTTCTTTAGATAATTAAGAATTTATAATGCTAATTCCACTAATCTAGGCAGTATATGAAATTTTGGTAAACTAAATATTAAAAATTTAGAATGATTCCTATATACCATGAAATATAGTTTAGAATACATTAATTCAAGTGTAAAATTTGGTTTGAAAATTTTAAACTAAAGGGAAAAGTATAAAATCAGTATATAGATCACTAACCGAAAACTCATTATTTTAGAAGGACTTGTTAGCCCACGGATTTTGGAAAAATTTCAAAAATATGAAAATATGGTTTTAGTGTATAGTTTCATTGAGCACTAACATAAGATAATGTTCAAAGAGTTTAGAACCTCTATTGTCTCTATTTCTCTAGATAATGAAGATTTTATAATGCTAATTCCACTAATATAGGTAGTATATGAAATTTTGGTAAACTAAATATTAAAAAACTTAGAATGATTCCTATATACCATGAAATATAGTTTATAATACATTAATTCAAGTGTAGAATGGGGATTCAAAATTTTAAACTAAAGAGAAGAGTATAAACTTCAGTATATAGATCACTAACCGAAAACACATTATTTTAGAAGGGGTTAGCCCACGGATTTTGGAAAATTTTCAAAAAAAATGAAAATATGGTTTTAGTGTATAGTTTCATCGAGCACTAACATAAGATGATGTTCAAAGAGTTTAGAACATCTGTTGTCTCCGTTTCTTTAGATAATTAAGATTTTATAATGCTAATTTCACTAATCTATGCAGTATATGAAATTTTAATAAACTAAATATTTAAAAAATTAGAATGATTCCTATATACCATGAAATATAGTTTATAATACATTAATTTAAATGTAGAATGTGGTTTGAATTTTTTAAACTAAAGGAAAGAGTATAAACTTTAATATATAGAACGCTTACCGAAAATTCATTATTTTAGAAGTTAACCCACGGATTTTGGAAAAATTTCAAAAAATGAAAATCTGGTTTTAGTGTATAGTTTCATCGAGCACTAACATAAGATGATGTTCAAAGAGTTTAGAACCTCTGTTGTCTCCGTTTCTTTAGATAATTAAGATTTTATAATGCTAATTTCACTAATCTAGGCAGTATATGAAATTTTGGTAAACTAAATATTAAAAATTTAGAATGATTCCAATGTACCATGAAATATAGTTTAGAATACATTAATTCAAGTTTAAAATGTGGTTTGAAAATTTTAAACTAAAGGGAAGAGTATAAAATCAGTATATAGATCACTAACCGAAAACTCATTATTTTAGAAGGGGTTGTTAGCCCACGGATTTTGGAAAAATTTCAAAAATATGAAAATATGGTTTTAGTGTATAGTTTCATCGAGCACTAACATAAGATGATGTTCAAAGAGTTTAGAACATCTGTTGTCTCCGTTTCTTTAGATAATTAAGAATTTATAATGCTAATTCCACTATCTAGGCAGTATATGAAATTTTGGTAAACTAAATATTAAAAATTTAGAATGATTCTTATATACCATGAAATATAGTTTAGAATACATTAGTTCAAGTGTAAAATTTGGTTTGAAAATTTTAAACTAAAGGGAAGAGTATAAAATCAGTATATAGATCACTAACCGAAAACTCATTATTTTAGAAGGACTTGTTAGCCCACGGATTTTGGAAAAATTTCAAAAATATGAAAATATGGTTTTAGTGTATAGTTTCATCGAGCACTAACATAAGATAATGTTCAAAGATTTTAGAACCTCTATTGTCTCCATTTCTCTAGATAATGAAGATTTTATAATGCTAATTCCACTAATATAGGTAGTATATGAAATTTTGGTAAACTAAATATTAAAAAATTAGAATGATTCCTATATACCATGAAATATAGTTTAGAATACATTAATTCAAGTGTAGAATGTGGTTTCAAAATTTTAAACTAAAGAGAAGAGTATAAACTTCAGTATATAGATCACTAACCGAAAACTCATTATTTTAGAAGGGGTTAGCCCACGGATTTTGAAAAAATATCAAAATATGAAAATATGGTTTTAGTGTATAGTTTCATCGAGCACTAACATAAGATGATGTTCAAAGAGTTTATAACCTTTGTTGTCTCCGTTTCCATAGATAATGAAGATTTTATAATGCTAATTCCACTAATCTATGCAGTATATGAAATTTTGGTAAACTAAATATTAAAAAATTAGAATGATTCCTATATACCATGAAATATAGTTTAGAATACATTAATTCAAGTGTAGAATGTGGTTTCAAAATGTTAAACTAAAGAGAAGAGTATAAACTTCAGTATATAGATCACTAACCGAAAACTCATTATTTTAGAAGGGGTTAGCCCATGGATTTTGAAAAAAATATCAAAAATATGAAAATATTGTTTTAGTGTATAGTTTTATCGAGCACTAACATAAGATGATGTTCAAAGAGTTTAGAACCTCTGTTGTCTCCGTTTCTTTAGATAATTAAGAATTTATAATGCTAATTCCACTAATCTAGGCAGTATATGAAATTTTGGTAAACTAAATATTAAAAATTTAGAATGATTCCTATATACCATGAAATATAGTTTAGAATACATTAATTCAAGTGTAAAATTTGGTTTGAAAATTTTAAACTAAAGGGAAAAGTATAAAATCAGTATATAGATCACTAACCGAAAACTCATTATTTTAGAAGGACTTGTTAGCCCACGGATTTTGGAAAAATTTCAAAAATATGAAAATATGGTTTTAGTGTATAGTTTCATTGAGCACTAACATAAGATAATGTTCAAAGAGTTTAGAACCTCTATTGTCTCTATTTCTCTAGATAATGAAGATTTTATAATGCTAATTCCACTAATATAGGTAGTATATGAAATTTTGGTAAACTAAATATTAAAAAACTTAGAATGATTCCTATATACCATGAAATATAGTTTATAATACATTAATTCAAGTGTAGAATGGGGATTCAAAATTTTAAACTAAAGAGAAGAGTATAAACTTCAGTATATAGATCACTAACCGAAAACACATTATTTTAGAAGGGGTTAGCCCACGGATTTTGGAAAATTTTCAAAAAAAATGAAAATATGGTTTTAGTGTATAGTTTCATCGAGCACTAACATAAGATGATGTTCAAAGAGTTTAGAACATCTGTTGTCTCCGTTTCTTTAGATAATTAAGATTTTATAATGCTAATTTCACTAATCTATGCAGTATATGAAATTTTAATAAACTAAATATTTAAAAAATTAGAATGATTCCTATATACCATGAAATATAGTTTATAATACATTAATTTAAATGTAGAATGTGGTTTGAATTTTTTAAACTAAAGGAAAGAGTATAAACTTTAATATATAGAACGCTTACCGAAAATTCATTATTTTAGAAGTTAACCCACGGATTTTGGAAAAATTTCAAAAAATGAAAATCTGGTTTTAGTGTATAGTTTCATCGAGCACTAACATAAGATGATGTTCAAAGAGTTTAGAACCTCTGTTGTCTCCGTTTCTTTAGATAATTAAGATTTTATAATGCTAATTTCACTAATCTAGGCAGTATATGAAATTTTGGTAAACTAAATATTAAAAATTTAGAATGATTCCTATGTACCATGAAATATAGTTTAGAATACATTAATTCAAGTTTAAAATGTGGTTTGAAAATTTTAAACTAAAGGGAAGAGTATAAAATCAGTATATAGATCACTAACCGAAAACTCATTATTTTAGAAGGGGTTGTTAGCCCACGGATTTTGGAAAAATTTCAAAAATATGAAAATATGGTTTTAGTGTATAGTTTCATCGAGCACTAACATAAGATGATGTTCAAAGAGTTTAGAACATCTGTTGTCTCCGTTTCTTTAGATAATTAAGAATTTATAATGCTAATTCCACTATCTAGGCAGTATATGAAATTTTGGTAAACTAAATATTAAAAATTTAGAATGATTCTTATATACCATGAAATATAGTTTAGAATACATTAGTTCAAGTGTAAAATTTGGTTTGAAAATTTTAAACTAAAGGGAAGAGTATAAAATCAGTATATAGATCACTAACCGAAAACTCATTATTTTAGAAGGACTTGTTAGCCCACGGATTTTGGAAAAATTTCAAAAATATGAAAATATGGTTTTAGTGTATAGTTTCATCGAGCACTAACATAAGATAATGTTCAAAGATTTTAGAACCTCTATTGTCTCCATTTCTCTAGATAATGAAGATTTTATAATGCTAATTCCACTAATATAGGTAGTATATGAAATTTTGGTAAACTAAATATTAAAAAATTAGAATGATTCCTATATACCATGAAATATAGTTTAGAATACATTAATTCAAGTGTAGAATGTGGTTTCAAAATTTTAAACTAAAGAGAAGAGTATAAACTTCAGTATATAGATCACTAACCGAAAACTCATTATTTTAGAAGGGGTTAGCCCACGGATTTTGAAAAAATATCAAAATATGAAAATATGGTTTTAGTGTATAGTTTCATCGAGCACTAACATAAGATGATGTTCAAAGAGTTTATAACCTTTGTTGTCTCCGTTTCCATAGATAATGAAGATTTTATAATGCTAATTCCACTAATCTATGCAGTATATGAAATTTTGGTAAACTAAATATTAAAAAATTAGAATGATTCCTATATACCATGAAATATAGTTTAGAATACATTAATTCAAGTGTAGAATGTGGTTTGAAATTATTAAGCTAATGGGAAGAGTATAAACTTCAGTATATAGAATACTTACCAAAAACTCATTATTTTAGAAGGGGTTAGCCCACGGATTTTGGAAAATTTTCAAAAAAAATGAAAATATGGATTTAGTGTATAGTTTCATCGAGCACTAACATAAGATAATGTTCAAAGATTTTAGAACCTCTATTGTCTCCATTTCTCTAGATAATGAAGATTTTATAATGCTAATTCCACTAATATAGGTAGTATATGAAATTTTGGTAAACTAAATATTAAAAAATTAGAATGATTCCTATATACCATGAAATATAGTTTAGAATACATTAATTCAAGTGTAGAATGTGGTTTCAAAATTTTAAACTAAAGAGAAGAGTATAAACTTCAGTATATAGATCACAAACCGAAAACTCATTATTTTAGAAGGGGTTAGCCCACGGATTTTGAAAAAATATCAAAATATGAAAATATGGTTTTAGTGTATAGTTTCATCGAGCACTAACATAAGATGATGTTCAAAGAGTTTATAACCTTTGTTGTCTCCGTTTCCCTAGATAATGAAGATTTTATAATGCTAATTCCACTAATCTATGCAGTATATGAAATTTTGGTAAACTAAATATTAAAAAATTAGAATGATTCCTATATACCATGAAATATAGTTTAGAATACATTAATTCAAGTGTAGAATGTGGTTTGAAATTATTAAGCTAATGGGAAGAGTATAAACTTCAGTATATAGAATACTTACCAAAAACTCATTATTTTAGAAGGGGTTAGCCCACGGATTTTGAAAATTTTTCAAAAAAAATGAAAATATGGTTTTAGTGTATAGTTTCATCGAGCACTAACATAAGATGATGTTCAAAGAGTTTAGAACCTCTGTTGTCTCCGTTTCTTTAGATAATTAAGATTTTATAATGTTAATTCCACTAAACTATGCAGTATATGAAATTTTAATAAACTAAATATTAAAAAAATTAGAATGATTCCTATATACCATGAAATATAGTTTATAATACATTAATTTAAATGTAGAATGTGGTTTGAATTTTTTAAACTAAAGGAAAGAGTATAAACTTTAGTATATAGAACACTTACCGAAAACTCATTATTTTAGAAGGGGTTAACCCACGGATTTTGGAAAAATTTCAAAAAATGAAAATCTGGTTTTAGTATATAGTTTCATCGAGCACTAACATAAGATGATGTTCAAAGAGTTTAGAACCTCTGTTGTCTCCGTTTCTTTAGATAATTAAGATTTTATAATGCTAATTCCACTAATCTATGCAGTATATGAAATTTTGGTAAACTAAATATTAAAAAAATTAGAATGATTCCTATATACCATTAAATATAGTTTATAATACATTAATTTAAATGTATAATGTGGTTTGAATTTTTTAAACTAAAGGAAAGAGTATAAACTTTAGTATATAGAACACTTACCGAAAACTCATTATTTTAGAAGCCCACGGATTTTGGAAAAATTTCAAAAAAATGAAAATCTGGTTTTAGTGTATAGTTTCATCGAGCACTAACATAAGATGATGTTCAAAGAGTTTAGAACCTCTGTTGTCTCCATTTCTCTAAATAATGAAGATTTTATAATGCTAATTCCATTAATCTATGCAGTATATGAAATTTTGGTAAACTAAATATTAAAAAAATTAGAATGATTCCTATATACCATGAAATATAGTTTAGAATACATTAATTCAAGTGTAGAATGTGGTTTCAAAATGTTAAACTAAAGAGAAGAGTATAAACTTCAGTATATAGATCACTAACCGAAAACTCATTATTTTAGAAGGGGTTAGCCCACGGATTTTGAAAAAAATATCAAAAATATGAAAATATGGTTTTAGTGTATAGTTTCATCGAGCACTAACATAAGATTATGTTCAAAGAGTTTAGAACCTCTGTTGTCTCCGTTTCTTTAGATAATTAAGATTTTATAATGCTAATTTCACTAATCTAGGCAGTAAATGAAATTTTGGTAAACTAAATATTAAAAAAATTAGAATGATTCCTATATACCATGAAATATAGTTTAGAATACATTAATTCAAGTGTAGAATGTGGTTTCAAAATGTTAAACTAAAGAGAAGAGTATAAACTTCAGTATATAGATCACTAACCGAAAACTCATTATTTTAGAAGGGGTTAGCCCATGGATTTTGAAAAAAATATCAAAAATATGAAAATATTGTTTTAGTGTATAGTTTTATCGAGCACTAACATAAGATGATGTTCAAAGAGTTTAGAACCTCTGTTGTCTCCGTTTCTTTAGATAATTAAGAATTTATAATGCTAATTCCACTAATCTAGGCAGTATATGAAATTTTGGTAAACTAAATATTAAAAATTTAGAATGATTCCTATATACCATGAAATATAGTTTAGAATACATTAATTCAAGTGTAAAATTTGGTTTGAAAATTTTAAACTAAAGGGAAAAGTATAAATCAGTATATAGATCACTAACCGAAAACTCATTATTTTAGAAGGACTTGTTAGCCCACGGATTTTGGAAAAATTTCAAAAATATGAAAATATGGTTTTAGTGTATAGTTTCATTGAGCACTAACATAAGATAATGTTCAAAGAGTTTAGAACCTCTATTGTCTCTATTTCTCTAGATAATGAAGATTTTATAATGCTAATTCCACTAATATAGGTAGTATATGAAATTTTGGTAAACTAAATATTAAAAAACTTAGAATGATTCCTATATACCATGAAATATAGTTTATAATACATTAATTCAAGTGTAGAATGTGGATTCAAAATTTTAAACTAAAGAGAAGAGTATAAACTTCAGTATATAGATCACTAACCGAAAACACATTATTTTAGAAGGGGTTAGCCCACGGATTTTGGAAAATTTTCAAAAAAAATGAAAATATGGTTTTAGTGTATAGTTTCATCGAGCACTAACATAAGATGATGTTCAAAGAGTTTAGAACATCTGTTGTCTCCGTTTCTTTAGATAATTAAGATTTTATAATGCTAATTCCACTAATCTATGCAGTATATGAAATTTTAATAAACTAAATATTAAAAAAATTAGAATGATTCCTATATACCATGAAATATAGTTTATAATACATTAATTTAAATGTAGAATGTGGTTTGAATTTTTTAAACTAAAGGAAAGAGTATAAACTTTAATATATAGAACGCTTACCGAAAATTCATTATTTTAGAAGGGTTAACCCACGGATTTTGGAAAATTTTCAAAAAATGAAAATCTGGTTTTAGTGTATAGTTTCATCGAGCACTAACATAAGATGATGTTCAAAGAGTTTAGAACCTCTGTTGTCTCCGTTTCTTTAGATAATTAAGATTTTATAATGCTAATTTCGTTAATCTAGGCAGTATATGAAATTTTGGTAAACTAAATATTAAAAATTTAGAATGATTCCTATGTACCATGAAATATAGTTTAGAATACATTAATTCAAGTTTAAAATGTGGTTTGAAAATTTTAAACTAAAGGGAAGAGTATAAAATCAGTATATAGATCACTAACCGAAAACTCATTATTTTAGAAGGGGTTGTTAGCCCACGGATTTTGGAAAAATTTCAAAAATATGAAAATATGGTTTTAGTGTATAGTTTCATCGAGCACTAACATAAGATGATGTTCAAAGAGTGTAGAACCTCTGTTGTCACCGTTTCTCTAGATAATGAAGATTTTATAATGCTAATTCCACTAATATAGGTAGTATATGAAATTTTGGTAAACTAAATATTAAAAAATTAGAATGATTCCTATATACCATGAAATATAGTTTAGAATACATTAATTCAAGTGTAGAATGTGGTTTCAAAATGTTAAACTAAAGAGAAGAGTATAAACTTCAGTATATAGATCACTAACCGAAAACTCATTATTTTAGAAGGGGTTAGCCCACGGATTTTGAAAAAATATCAAAAATATGAAAATATGGTTTTAGTGTATAGTTTCATTGAGCACTAACATAAGATGATGTTCAAAGAGTTTATAACCTCTGTTGTCACCGTTTCTCTAGATAATGAAGATTTTATAATGCTAATTCCACTAATATAGGTAGTATATGAAATTTTGGTAAACTAAATATTAAAAAATTAGAATGATTCCTATATACCATGAAATATAGTTTAGAATACATTAATTCAAGTGTAGAATGTGGTTTCAAAATGTTAAACTAAAGAGAAGAGTATAAACTTCAGTATATAGATCACTAACCGAAAACTCTTTATTTTAGAAGGGGTTAGCCCACGTATTTTGAAAAAATATCAAAAATATGAAAATATGCTTTTAGTGTATAGTTTCATCGAGCACTAACATAAGATGATGTTCAAAGAGTTTATAACCTCTGTTGTCACCGTTTCTCTAGATAATGAAGATTTTATAATGCTAATTCCACTAATCTATGCAGTATATGAAATTTTGGTAAACTAAATATTAAAAAAAATTAGAATGATTCCTATATACCATGAAATATAGTTTATAATACATTAATTCAAATGTAGAATGTGGTTTGAATTTTTTTTACTAAACGAAAGAGTATAAACTTTAGTATATAGAACACTTACCGAAAACTCATTATTTTAGAAGGGGTTAACCCACGGATTTTGGAAAAAATTCAAAAAAATGAAAATCTGGTTTTAGTGTATAGTTTCATCGAGCACTAACATAAGATGATGTTCAAAGAGTTTAGAACATCTGTTGTCTCCGTTTCTTTAGATAATTAAGAATTTATAATGCTAATTCCACTATCTAGGCAGTATATGAAATTTTGGTAAACTAAATATTAAAAATTTAGAATGATTCTTATATACCATGAAATATAGTTTAGAATACATTAGTTCAAGTGTAAAATTTGGTTTGAAAATTTTAAACTAAAGGGAAGAGTATAAAATCAGTATATAGATCACTAACCGAAAACTCATTATTTTAGAAGGACTTGTTAGCCCACGGATTTTGGAAAAATTTCAAAAATATGAAAATATGGTTTTAGTGTATAGTTTCATCGAGCACTAACATAAGATAATGTTCAAAGATTTTAGAACCTCTATTGTCTCCATTTCTCTAGATAATGAAGATTTTATAATGCTAATTCCACTAATATAGGTAGTATATGAAATTTTGGTAAACTAAATATTAAAAAATTAGAATGATTCCTATATACCATGAAATATAGTTTAGAATACATTAATTCAAGTGTAGAATGTGGTTTCAAAATTTTAAACTAAAGAGAAGAGTATAAACTTCAGTATATAGATCACTAACCGAAAACTCATTATTTTAGAAGGGGTTAGCCCACGGATTTTGAAAAAATATCAAAATATGAAAATATGGTTTTAGTGTATAGTTTCATCGAGCACTAACATAAGATGATGTTCAAAGAGTTTATAACCTTTGTTGTATCCGTTTCCATAGATAATGAAGATTTTATAATGCTAATTCCACTAATCTATGCAGTATATGAAATTTTGGTAAACTAAATATTAAAAAATTAGAATGATTCCTATATACCATGAAATATAGTTTAGAATACATTAATTCAAGTGTAGAATGTGGTTTGAAATTATTAAGCTAATGGGAAGAGTATAAACTTCAGTATATATAATACTTACCAAAAACTCATTATTTTAGAAGGGGTTAGCCCACGGATTTTGGAAAATTTTCAAAAAAAATGAAAATATGGTTTTAGTGTATAGTTTCATCGAGCACTAACATAAGATGATGTTCAAAGAGTTTAGAACCTCTGTTGTCTCTGTTTCTTTAGATAATTAAGATTTTATAATGCTAATTCCACTAATCTATGCAGTATATGAAATTTTAATAAACTAAATATTAAAAAAATTAGAAAGATTCCTATATACCATGAAATATAGTTTATAATACATTAATTTAAATGTAGAATGTGGTTTGAATTTTTTAATCTAAAGGAAAGAGTATAAACTTTAGTATATAGAACACTTACCGAAAACTCATTATTTTAGAAAGGGTTAACCCACGGATTTTGGAAAATTTTCAAAAAAATGAAAATCTGGTTTTAGTGTAAAGTTTCATCGAGCACTAACATAAGATGATGTTCAAAGAGTTTAGAACCTCTGTTGTCTCCGTTTCTTTAGATAATTAAGATTTTATAATGCTAATTCCACTAATCTATGCAGTATATGAAATTTTGGTAAACTAAAAATTAAAAAAATTAGAATGATTCCTATATACCATGAAATATAGTTTATAATAAATTAATTTAAATGTAGAGTGTGGTTTGAATTTTTTAAACTAAAGGAAAGAGTATAAACTTTAGTATATAGAACACTTACCGAAAACTCATTATTTTAGAAGGGGTTAACCGACGGATTTTGGAAAAATTTTAAAAAAATGAAAATCTGGTTTTAGTGTATAGTTTCATCGAGCACTAACATAAGATGATGTTCAAAGAGTTTAGAACCTCTGTTGTCTCCATTTCTCTAGATAATGAAGATTTTATAATGCTAATTCCACTAATATAGGTAGTATATGAAATTTTGGTAAACTAAATATTAAAAAATTAGAAAGATTCCTATATACCATGAAATATAGTTTAGAATACATTAATTCAAGTGTAGAATGTGGTTTCAAATTTTTAAACTAAAGAGAAGAGTATAAACTTCAGTATATAGATCACTAACCGAAAACTCATTATTTTAGAAGGGGGCCCACGGATTTTGAAAAAATATCGAAAATATGAAAATATGGTTTTAGTGTATAGTTTCATCGAGCACTAACATAAGATGATGTTCAAAGAGTTTAGAACCTCTGTTGTCTCCGTTTCTTTAGATAATTAAGATTTTATAATGCTAATTCCACTAATCTATGCAGTATATGAAATTTTTGTAAACTAAATATTAAAAAAATTAGAATGATTCCTATATACCATGAAATATAGTTTAGAATACATTAATTCAAGTGTAGAATGTGGTTTCAAAATGTTAAACTAAATAGAAGAGTATAAACTTCAGTATATAGATCACTAACCGAAAACCCATTATTTTAGAAGGGGTTAGCCCACGGATTTTAAAAAAATATAAAAAATATGAAAATATGGTTTTAGTGTATATTTTCATCGAGCAGTAACATAAGATGATGTTCAAAGAGTTTAGAACCTCTGTTGTCTCCGTTTCTTTAGATAATTAAGAATTTATAATGCTAATTCCACTAATCTAGGCAGTATATGAAATTTTGGTAAACTAAATATTAAAAATTTATAATGATTCCTATATACCATGAAATATAGTTTAGAATACATTAATTCAAGTGTAAAATTTGGTTTGAAAATTTTAAACTAAAGGGAAAAGTATAAAATCAGTATATAGATCACTAACCGAAAACTCATTATTTTAGAAGGACTTGTTAGCCCACGGATTTTGGAAAATTTTCAAAAATATAAAAATATGGTTTTAGTGTATAGTTTCATTGAGCACTAACATAAGATAATGTTCAAAGCGTTTAGAACCTCTATTGTCTCTATTTCTCTAAATAATGAAGATTTTATAATGCTAATTCCACTAATATATGTAGTATATGAAATTTTGGTAAACTAAATATTAAAAAATTAGAATGATTCCTATATACCATGAAATATAGTTTAGAATATATTAATTCAAGTGTAGAATGTGGATTCAAAATTTTAAACTAAAGAGAAGAGTATAAACTTCAGTATATAGATCACTAACCGAAAACTCATTATTTTAGAAGGGGGTTAGCCCACGGATTTTGGAAAATTTTCAAAAAAAATGAAAATTTGGTTTTAGTGTATAGTTTCATCGAGCACTAACATAATATGATGTTCAAAGAGTTTAGAACCTCTGTTGTCTCCGTTTCTTTAGATAATTAAGAGTTTATAATGCTAATTCCACTAATCTATGCAGTATATGAAACTTTGGTAAACTAAATATTAAAAAAATTAGAATGATTCCTATATACCATGAAATATAGTTTATAATACATTAATTTAAATGTAGAATGTGGTTTGAATTTTTTAAACTAAAGGAAAGAGTATAAACTTTAGTATATAGAACACTTACCGAAAACTCAATATTTTAGAAGGGGTTGTTAGCCCACGGATTTTGGAAAAATTTCAAAAATATGAAAATATGGTTTTAGTGTATAGTTTCATCGAGCACTAACATAAGATGATGTTCAAAGAGTGTAGAACCTCTGTTGTCTCCGTTTCTCTTTATAATGAAGATTTTATAATGCTAATTCCACTAATTTATGCAGTATATGAAATTTTGGTAAACTAAATATTAAAAAATTAGAATGATTCCTATATACCATGAAATATAGTTTAGAATACATTAATTCAAGTGTAGAATGTGGTTTCAACATTTTAAACTAAAGAGAAGAGTATAAAGTTCAGTATATAGATCACTAACCGAAAACTCATTATTTTAGAAGGGGTTAGCCCACGGATTTTGAAAAAATATCAAAAATATGAAAATATGGTTTTAGTGTATAGTTTCATCGAGCACTAACATAAGATGATGTTCAAAGAGTTTATAACCTCTGTTGTCTCCGTTTCTCTAGATAATGAAGATTTTATAATACTAATTCCACTAATCTATGCAATATATGAAATTTTGGTAAACTAAATATTAAAAAATTAGAATGATTCCTATATACCATGAAATATAGTTTAGAATACATTAATTCAAGTGTAGAATGTGGTTTGAAAATTTTAAGCTAATGGGAAGAGTATAAACTCAGTATATAGATCACTTACCGAAAACATTATTTTGGAAGGGGTTAGCCCACGGATTTTGGAAAATTTTCAAAAAAATGAAAATTTGGTTTTAGTGTATAGTTTCATCGATCACTAACATAAGATGATGTTCAAAGAGTTTAGAACCTCTGTTGTCTCAGTTTCTTTAGATAATGAAGATTTTATAATGCTAATTCCACTAATCTATGCAGTATATGAAATTTTAGTAAACTAAATATTAAAAAAATTAGAATGATTCATGTATACCATGAAAGATAGTTTAGAATACATTAATTCAAATGTAGAATTTGGTATGAAAAATTTTAAACTAAAGGAAAGAGTATAAACTTCAGTATATAGAGCATTTATCGAAAACTCATTATTTTAGAAGGGGTTGTTGTTAACCCACGGATTTTGGAAAATTTTCAAAAATATGAAAATCTGGTTTTAGTGTATAGTTTCATCGAGCACTAACATAAGATAATGTTCAAAGAGTTTAGAACCTCTATTGTCTCAATTTCTCTAGATAATGAAGATTTTATAATGCTTATTCCACTAATCTTGGCAGTATATTAAATTTTAGTAAACTAAATATTAAAAAAATTAGAATGATTCCTATAGACAATGAAATATAGTTTATAATACATTAATTTAAATGTAGAATGTGATTTGAATTTTTTTAAACTAAAGGAAAGAGTATAAACTTCAGTATATAGAGCATTTACCGAAAACTCATTGTTTTAGAAGGGGTTAACCCACGGACTTTGGAAAATTTCAAAAAATGAATATCTTGTTTTAGTGTATAGTATCATCAAGCACTAACATAAGATGATGTTCAAAGAGTTTAGAACCTCTGTTGTCTCCGTTTCTCTAGATAATGAAGATTTTATAATGTTAATTCCACTAATCTAGGTTGTCTATGAAATTTTAGTAAACTAAATATTAAAAAATTAGAATGATTCCTATATACCATGAAATGTAGTTTAGAATATATTAATTCAAATGTAGAATGTGGTTTGAAATTTTTAGACAAAAGCAAAGAGTATAAACTTCAGTATATAGAGCAGTTACCGAAAACTCATTATTTTAGAAGGGGTTAACACACGGATTTTGGAAAAAAATTCAAAAAAATGAAAATCAGGTTTTAGTTTATAGTTTCATCGAGCACTAACATAAGATGATGTTCAAAGAGTTTAGATCCTCTGTTGTCTCCGTTTCTCTAGATAATGAAGATCTTATAATGCTAATTCCGCTAATCTTAGCAGTATATGAAATTTTGGTAAACTAAATATTAAAAAATTAGAATGATTCCTATATACCATGAAATATAGTTTAAAATACATTAATTCAAGTGTATAATGTGGTTTGAAATTTTTAAACTAAAGGGAAGAGTATAAACTTCAGTATATAGAACACTTACTGAAAACTCATTATTTTAGTAGGGGTTAGCCCACGGATTTTGGAAAAATTTCAAAAAAAAGGAAAATCTTGTTTTAGTGTATAGTTTCATCGAGCACTACCATACGATGATGTCAAAGAGTTCAGATCCTCTGTTGTCTCCGTTTCTCTAGATAATGAAGATTTTATAATGCTAATTCCACTAATTTAGACAGTATATGAAATTTTGGTAAACTAAATATTAAAAAATTAGAATGATTCCTATATACCATGAAATATAGAATTTGGTTTAAATTTAGAATGTGGTTTAAATTTTTTAAATTAAAGGAAAGAGTATAAACTTCAGTATATAGAGCACTTACCAAAAACTCATTATTTTAGAATGGGTTAACCCACGGATTTTGGAAAAAATTCAAAAAAATAAAAATCTAGTTTTAGTGTATAGTTTCATCGAGCACTAACATAAGATAATGTTCAAATAATTTAGAACCTCTGTTGTCTCTCTTTCTCTACATAATGAAGATTTTTTAATGCTAATTCCACTAATCTAGGCAGTATATAAAATTTTAGTAAACTAAATATTAAAAAATTAGAATGATTGAAATGTAGAATGTGGTATGAAAAAATTTAAACTAAAGGAAAAAGTATAAACTTCAGTATATAGAGCATTTACCGAAAACTCATTATTTTAGAAGGGCTTGTTGTTAACCCACGGATTTTGGAAAAATTTCAAAAATATGAAAATCTGGTTTTAGTGTATAGTTTCATCGAGCACTAACATAAGATAATGTTCAAAGAGTTTAGAACCTCTATTGTCTCCATTTCTCTAGATACTGAAGATTTTATAATGCTTATTCCATTAATCTTGGCAGTATATGAAATTTTAGTAAACTAAATATTAAAAAAATTAAATTGATTCCTATATACCATGAAATATAGTTTAGAATACATTAATTCAAATGTAGAATGTGGTTTGAATTTTTTAAACTAAAGAAAAGAGTATAAACCTCAGTATATAGAGCACTTACAGAAAACTCATTATTTTAGAAGGGGTTAACCCACAGATTTTGGAAAATTTTCAAAAAAAATGAAAATTTGGTTTAAGTGTATAGTTTCATCTAGCACTAACATAAGATTATGTTCAAAGAATTTAGAACCTCTGTTGTCTCTGTTTCTCTAGCTAATGAAGATTTTATAATGCTTATTCCACTAATCTTGGCAGTATATGAAATTTTGGTAAACTAAATATTAAAAAAATTAGAATGATTCCTATATACCATGAAATATAGTTTATAATACATTAATTCAAGTGTAGAATGTGGTTTCAAATTTTTAAACTAAAGGGAAGAATATAAAATCAGTATATAGATCACTAACCGAAAACTCATTATTTTATAAGGGGATTAGCCCACGGATTTTGGAAAAATTTCAAAAATATGAAAATATGGTTTTAGTGTAGAGTTTCATCGAGCACTAACATAAGATGATGTTCAAAGAGTTTAGAACCTCTGTTGTCTCCGTTTCTTTAGATAATGAAGATATTATAATGCTAATTCCACTAATCTAGGCAGTATATGAAATTTTACTAAACTAAATATTAAAAATTTAGAGTGATTCCTATATACCATGAAATATAGTTTAGAATACATTAATTCAAGTGTAGAATGTGGTTTGAAAATTTTAAACTAAAGGGAAGAGTATAAAATCCGTATATAGATCACTTACCGAAAACTCATTATTTTAGAAGGGGTTAACCCACGGATTTTGGAAAAAAATTCAAAAAAACGAAAATCTGGTTTTAGTATATAGTTTCATCGAGCACTAACATAAGATGATGTTCAAAGAGTTTAGAACCTCTGTTGTCTCCGTTTCTCTAAATAATGAAGATTTTATAATGCTAATTCCACTAATCTAGATAGTATATGAAATTTTGGTAAATTAAATATTAAAAAAAATAGAATGATTCTTATATACCATGAAATATAGTTTAGAATACATTAATTCAAATGTAGAATGTGGTTTGTCTTCAGTGTTGTTGTAAGAGATATAGATTGAACCATTTGGTTATTTCTTGGTGTACTTTCACTGACTACAAGTAAGTGGCTCTGAACACAGTTCTGTATGTAGTACATAGGAAGTAAAAGTTTCTGAATTGAATTGCAGGGAGAGTGTGGTAGTGTAGCAACAAGTAGAAGCCCTGATCAAGGACAAGACAGTGCTCCAGCATGAGGGGCACAAGGCATTAGAAGACGGTAACCAACAGCTAGAGCTTTTGAAGCAATTACTGATTCCTCAGTACCAGGAAAAGATGGAGGTAAGCCTTGAACCATAGATATACTGTTGTTATTTTTTTTTTGGTCCTGAGTTTTGGATGGGTTTAGTTAATGGTATATATGCGGAGGTAGGATAATAATTGGGATGTTTGAAAGATGGTGGGGTTTAGATAAAGTTGATGTCTGTGAGATTAATGAATGTCATCTATCTGACATAGAGACCAGATGTATCCTAATCTTAATGCCGTAAAGATTCAATCGGGGTGTATTTTTGAAGGATAGAAGAACTTGGGAGGAGAAGGCAAGCAATCTCATCAATGCGTTTGCATTGTATTAGGTGTCTTGTCATCATCAGAAGAAGAAGACATGTATGTTTCCTTTTCCAGAATTTGAAAATGCTTCTTTGCTGCTGTTTGTATGTTCCCTTCGAGGGGGATTATGTGAAGAATGGGTTGTGCAAGGGGTTTTGTATAATAAAAATGAGGATACGAATTATCAATTATGCTACCCCGTGTTGTTTGTAAATTCCTAAATTCCAACATTGTAAATTCAAAGGTAGAGAACGGACACCGATTCCCAAAGATTTCGAAGATCAGACTAGCGAATTGTGTCGAATTCAGTGAGTGAGCGAAGCTACGATGTAATAAATTGGATTTGGTTGTTTTGTTTGAATCGAGTCTGCAACCAAATCTGATTTCCCGATCTTCGGATAGAATTAATAAATAGATATATTTAAAAATATCGTATGGCAAGTAGTAGTATGAGTATTTTCTTGTAATTGTTTGTAAGAAAAAGAAAAAAAAAAC
This sequence comes from Raphanus raphanistrum subsp. raphanistrum, assembly GCA_019706035.1. Classification (NCBI taxonomy): domain Eukaryota; kingdom Viridiplantae; phylum Streptophyta; class Magnoliopsida; order Brassicales; family Brassicaceae; genus Raphanus; species Raphanus raphanistrum. The sequence goes on from CM033988.1 coordinate 58,393,970, forward strand.
TGGTAAGAAAGACATAAAGATGGGAAAAATGAGCAGAGATCTTTATATATAAAAGAAGCTTTCTATCTCTCCTGGGGTGTCCAGCTAGGATGCCACGTCATAAATAGGAGTTCTGCTGCGTCGACACGTCAGATCGCACCGTTTCACTAAAACTTTGATTTATCGTTACGGGCTTCACTTGGGCTTCGTCACGCTTATCTAAACTTCTTCGACTTGAGGCCCATCTACACAATCTTCGGGAACCCTAAACAGATGCGTTCCCTTTCTGATCTTCGTTCGTTCTTGATTTTCCATCTTCTTCATACAGATCTAGAAATCCGTCGGTTACCGATTCATTCCTATTAATTCCTTCATCAATCCATCGTACACGACCTATCTTCAATGCCATCTTTTCTCTTCGAAGGCGGTGGTGGTTTGACTATAAAAAGGTTAGCATCCCTACACTCTTAATCATCCTATCACTCTATTGAACAAATCAATCTACTTATTTACTGAGAAATGGCTTGCTCTCGAGATCATCTATCCATCTCGATACGTTTTGAGATCGAAGAGATGTGTAAAGTGGCTGTTGGTGCGACGGTTGTCTGCGCAGCGGCGGTTTGCGCGGCGGCGATGTATATAGTGAGGCGGCAGATGGAAAGCTCGGGGGAAATGGGAGCGTGTGATAGAGATCCTGAGGGTGATGGAGGAGGATTGCGGGAGGTGGGAATCTGAGACAAGTGGCTGACGCAATGACTGTTGAGATGCACGCGGGCCTCGCTTCTGAAGGTGGAAGCAAGATTAAATGCTCATCAGCTATGTTGATAATCTTCCTTCTGGGTAATTTTTTTTTTTTATAAATCTTTATTAAAAAAAGATAAATTGGCGAATTTTAGTGGATTTTTATCTGAATTTAAATTATTATTATGTTGCTGTATCTATATTTGATGGTCTTTGTGGACTAAGTTTATAATAAAGTTTCTGCTGGTATGTCAATGGCGAGTTAGACGATGGTGCCAGCTTTTCTCCAAGGTTTTGCCGTTTTTTTTTCGAGTTCACCCTTAAACCAACTCAAACGTCAGAAATATTAAACGTGGTGGCGACCTCATGGGAGTAAATATGCTTCTTCTGGAATCTAAGGTGATTCCGTTTTTAAAATTCATGTTCATCATATATTTGAACACATCTCCCGTGTTTAGATTCATGTTTAGAATTATGATGTTGATATTATTTATTTCCTCTTTGTGATATGGTTTTGAATCCAGTTTTAAATTGTCTTTGGAGGCTAAGATTGTGGATCCGGATACGGGTCGTGACTTGGGGGTTGATCGAACTGGCGAACTCTGGTTCCAGAGTCCTACCGTGATAAAGGTGTTTGCTTCTTCTTGAAAAAGTGTTTCTTTTGCGTTTGGTGCTGGTATGAAACTGTGTTGAGCTGCTTTTAAAGGTTATTCCAAGAACGAGGAAGCTACTGCTTTTACTATTGATTCAAAAGGATGGCTGAAGACTGGAGTTTTGTGTTACACTGACAGTGAACGTTTTGTCTTTATTGTTGATAGATTAAAGGAGCTAATCTAATGCAATGCTTATCAGGTACAAACAAAATATCTAGGTCTGTTTTGCAGACAATGTCTGAACCATGGCTCTTTTCATTTTAGACAGAGAATGAATGAAGTGAGAGAGAATGTCATTTACAATAACAGGAAGGCATCAGGTTTCATGCTCTCTTAATCTGTCTGTGCAGGTCGTTTATTCCTCAATGCCACATCAGTGACACACTGCCCACAGTAGAGACACCAAATGCAGGCTCCGTAGAGAACAGAGGGGTTCCTCTGCCACATCTTCCAAGTATGGTGGTGTTAGGAAAATTGAATCCATCACACTATCTGAACTTAATAGCTACGATCTCAATTCAGCCCCATGTACGTTCACTGAATAAGGATCACTATAATAACATGACCAAATACATGGATTGTTTGCGCTGTCTCTCCTTTTCATGTTGCGCTCAATTAACAATAGCTAATAAGAAATTTGTTGTTACTTGCTTCTGCATTAGCTCATTATCTAATCTTCATATTAGAAAAGCTATAGTAATTGTGGAGTTTCTGATGATATGCTGGAGCTGTAATTTGAATATCTTAGTATAATGATAATAACACACATATTCACCTCCAATTAATATAGCTATTTTTTTCTTTTTGGAACAACCCATAGAAACTCTCTTCATATTATATAGATTCCATTAAAACTGAATATGAAAGTGAAAGCAGGGTAAAAGCTGTTCCAAAACCCGTCGAGCAGAAGATCTAGACCATAAAATCTAACAAGGCCGTAAACCCAGAGCAGCCTCCACCATTTGTCAAATTTTTGTCTAGAGAGGAGTGAAGCCAGCAACAAAGGAAGAATAAGAATAAGAGAAGCTGCCTAAGTTAACCAAAGAGAAAGAGGATATTATTAAGAAAGAAGATGAGAAGAGAAAACAAAAGACTATGCAAGTTGAAGGAGCAGCATCAGTTGGACGAGGAGCTAGCAAGAGGCAAAGGAGAGGAAGGAGAAGGGATAACAAAAATAAAAAGTAAGAAAAGGAGTAGTCATATATATGTCTATAGTGAACGAACCAGGTTTTCATCTCTTTTTTTTTCCTGCAGATTTTTGATTTGTGTTCTTTTACTTGCCTTCCTTTGATAAGGCTTGATAGTTTAGTACATAGATTTGGTAGTGATACGAGTCTAATGCAAAAAAAAATGAAGAAGTGTTGCAAACTCACACTCTTTCCCGAGGGCATGTATTATATTAGTTTTTCTTGCTTTTAAGTTTTCATATAATAATATATTATTAATGCAAAAATATCGTCTCTTCTTTTATATCAATGTCAAATGTAACTATTACAAACAAACTAAACAATGTGTGTCCATACTTTAAGCAAGAGAATTCAAGTTTTACTTAAAGAAATAATAATAAGAACTTTTTAAAAATATAACCAATCAATTTAGCAAAAATACTATACATGAATTTAGTCTTTAGGTGGAACTTAAAGTCAATAATCGTAGATTTTAAAATTTTCCTTCTTTTCGAAAACTCAACAATGATAAAACTTAATTCTTACAACTGACATATAATATTTCAAAAATCAACATAATTCTAATGATGACGGATAATAGATATAAAACAAAAATGGGAATGTAAAATTGTAAAACACAATTGTCAAACTCAAAGACCATCATATCTTAGCCACCATAGTATCTCACCCCCGACAATCATGTATGATAAAATATTTTTCAACATATTAATATATACCTAAATTTACTCTTCAGGTGGAACTTAAAGTCAATAATCTTGAATTTTAAAATTTTCCTTCTTTTCGAAAACTCAACAATGATAAACTTAATTCACACAACTGACATATAATATTTCAAAAACCAACATAATTCTAATGATGACTGATAATAGATATAAAACAAAAATAGGAATGTAAAATTGTAAAACACAATTGTCAAACTCAAAGACCATCATAACTTAGCCACCATAGTATCTCACCCCCAACAATCATGCATGATAAAATATATTTCAACATATTAATTTATACCTATAAATTAACCAAATCTTCAAACCCACAAAATAAATATTTTGTTTCCTTAATTACTAAGTGTCTCGAATTACTATCATTTGTTTTTCTGATACTATTTATGTAATATATTATGATTTTTTTGTAGTGTATCATACACATTTTTGCAAATTAAATTCAAATCTAAAACACAAATTACAAAATTATATAAAAAATAATAATTTATATCACAAGTAGAGTATATCCCGCCCGCAGGGCGGGCCAATTCTAGTAAAAAGAAAAAAGGAAGTAAAATCCACGTGAGCGAGGTTGGCACCACAAATCAAAACCCCTCTCGTAGTCGTAATCAGAGAAAGTGAAATCCATCGCAATGAAGCTTCTTCTCAGCTTCTTCCTCTTCCCCGCTTGAGAACCAATCTCGTTACCTCCTTGGAAATAATGGCGGCGGCTGCCCTGGCTGCTCCCTCCCTCATCCCCTCCTCACTATTCTTCTCCGCCGATGCTCCACCCTCCCTCTCTTCTTCTGCTAGTTTCTCAGTAGGGCTCAGGTACCACAAGAGATTCTTATCCGTTTCATCATCATCATCATCATCATCATCTTGTTGGGCTAATCGAAATCGAGTGCGGGGATTATCTCCTCGCCGTCGTCGTTCAGTAGTGGTGTTTGCTGCTGCTTCCGGAGACTACTACGCTACTCTGGGTGTGCCTAAATCTGCCAACATCAAGGAGATTAAGTCTGCCTATCGCCGCCTCGCCCGTCAGGTATCTGGTTCCCTAATGGGTTCTGCTCCCTAATGGATATTTAATTCAAATTATAATCTCTAATGGAATCAATGTAGTATCATCCGGATGTCAACAAGGAACCTGGAGCAACCGACAAGTTCAAGCAAATCAGTGCTGCCTATGAGGTTGGTTTGCTTTCATTTATAACATTTTAATATTCTCATTCAACCTCACTTCTTACCTTACCCTCTCAGGTCCTATCAGATGATCAAAAGAGAGCCCTGTATGATCAATATGGTGAAGCCGGCCTCAAGACTGGACCTTCTTCTTCTGCTTCTTACACGGTTAACTTTACTTCTCCCCCGCTTCTTCCCTTTTCCTCATCATCCACTTACTAATCTTTCTCTTCTTTTTCCAATTACCAGACTAATCCCTTTGACCTTTTCGAGACCTTCTTTGGTGCCAGTATGGGCGGTTTTCCCGGCATCGACCAACCTGACTTTGGAGGAACTACTACTCGCCGCTCCAGGGTCTCCAAAGGTGATGATTTACGGTGAGTTTCTCCTCCTCCTGGGTGGTACACTCTTCTCTCCTCCTACACTAGTCACATAACAACATACAGTATACTCTTTTCTTTCTAATAACGCACCTATTCAATCATTACCTTTATTTTCTTAGGTATGACATCACCTTACAACTGTCGGAGGCTATTTTTGGATCTGAGAAAGAATTTGATCTTACGCATCTGGAGACATGCGAAGCTTGTGCTGGCACCGGTGCTAAACCTGGATCTAAGATGAGAATATGCTCCACTTGTGGTGGCCGGGGTCAAGTTATGAGAACTGAGCAAACACCTTTCGGCTTGTTTTCACAGGTAGTAGCTCCCTTTCACTTATTTGTTTCATAAAGCTAAGCTCATTAACACGTTTCTCTTTCATCATAGGTTTCTGTATGTCCAAACTGTGGTGGAGATGGTGAGATCATTTCGGAAAATTGCCGGAAATGCTCTGGAGAAGGACGTGTGCGTATTAAAAAAAGCATCAAGGTCAAAATTCCTCCAGGTGTTAGCGCAGGTAGCATCCTCAGAGTTGCCGGGGAAGGTGATTCTGGTCCCAGAGGGTATGTAGCGTAAATTACCCCTTGTCTTTTACCACCTTACAAAATCAATCTTCATGCATGGTTTTCGTTTTTGCTTCCATTAGTGGACCTCCAGGAGATTTGTATGTATATCTTGATGTTGAAGATGTCCGTGGAATTCAAAGGGATGGCATAAACCTTTTATCTACTCTTTCCATCACTTACCTTGATGCTATACTGGGTGCGGTTGTTAAGGTGATATGATTATTTGTAATGGACTTCCACCCTGCAAACGTGTTGTTGATATCCTCAGAATTGATACATTCATCTTATGATTTAACCCAAGACATATTTTTAGGTGAAAACAGTAGAAGGAGACACTGAACTGCAGATACCTCCGGGTACTCAACCTGGTGATGTGCTGGTCCTGGCAAAGAAAGGAGCACCAAAACTGAATAGACCATCTATCCGCGGTGACCACTTGTTTACAGTCAAAGTTACTATACCAAATCAAATAAGGTTTTACCTTCTAAATTAGTTCAACTAAACCAGACAAAGGTTTATGAGTCTGCTAATGCCTTGTCCTTTATGATTGGTTTACTGGATTCTACAAACAGTGCTGGAGAGCGGGAGTTGCTGGAGGAACTTGCTTCTCTAAGTGATACGTCTGGCAACCGGCTGCGAACTCGTGCTAAGCCTCAGCAATCCACTAGTAAGCTGTTAATTTCTTGAACTTAGGAAAATCTGCAATGTGTAGAGGGACTCTTTGTTTTTAAGCCAGTATTGATGGGTAATCTTGTATGCATCTACTTATCTGTATACCGCCTTTTGTTTTTGCAGCTCTAAACAGTGCACCTATTAGCTCAGAAAACAGGACGGATGAAGTTAGGGAGAAAAGCCAAGAACCAGAGCAAGAAAACGACTTGTGGAAGAACATCAAAGATTTTGCAGGGTAAATCAAATAAGATAAAATTGGGCCCTTGATTTCGCTTCTTTATAAAATTATATAGTGAATTGTCCAGCTTTTTGTTCAGTTGCTTTATCTAAAGCACATGTTGTCATCTTCTCAACACACAGTTATGATACATTTTTTGTTGTTGTTGTAGATCGGTCGCAAATGGAGCCATGAAATGGCTGAGAGATAACCTCTAGAGATCCATGTTCAACTAACATGACCTGCTTTAAAAGGTATTCTCGGCTGCACCCATGGTACCAATGTGGAAGGAAATGTTAATTGTTTCATTTGTTGATGTGAGGGTCTTTTGCAGAAAGCTCTTTATTCCTTTTCAGTTTGGTGGATGTTATTTGCCAAGTCATAATGATTTGATGCGTGAAAAGAGAGCGATTCTGCTCTAACTGCCCCCATTCCTTTTATTAGTACAAATACAACCGGTGTTTCGAGTTAGTTTTGTGTTTTTGGTAAAAAAGAAAAAAATCAGAGAACTGTAATAGATAATTGAACTGAATACTGATGCAAGGGGTTGAAGGGGGGTCCAGAAAATTTGTGCGGGATTGCAAACTTCTCGTATTATTTACTCTCTCGCATATACCAATAAGTTGAGATCTAATATACCTCAAACTTTTGTGCACATTCTTTTTCCATCCCTTGACATTTCTAACTTTGAGTCTAAGGGCAATCTCATTCATGAGGTTTTTCAGTATGTGGTTTCACCTTCAGAACAATATATCACATCATTTGATAATTAGATTTTAATTATGTGGATATATTTGATCATTTTTAAGCCAACACGTAGAAATAGATAGAAATGACATAAGGTCTGGTGAGAGCAATAGATTTTTTTTCATAACCAGCTAGAAACATGGTTACTTTGGCTTGAAATTATGTCTCCAATTCTTAGAATTTCATCTCTGTAAACACATGACAAGTGATGTTGGAACTGGCTAGGAGTCGCACTGATAACTCTTCAGTGATCTTCATCTCCTCCAGACACCAGACATTTGTTTTCATCTTTAGAGGAAAAGATAAATGAAGAATATGTTTTTAGTACTCGTACTAATGCATATATAGGATTCTAGGGGAACACTGTTCAGAGAGTGATAGTATCTTACTTGAATGGAATCAATCCATAGGAATCTCTTGATGTTTGTGTTTCATGCAGAAGTACTCAGCTAGCAAAGCCATTACATCAGTCATCAAGTCACGTGCCACTTGAAACCCACCACACACCATGCATAAGAAGATATGTATGATATAGAGAGTTGCAGAGAAATCAAGGCATTTCCGTGCTCGTTCCACCAAAAAAATCATGTACACAGCCCTGCCATCCACAAAATATAGCAATAGAATCTTCAGGAGTTTGGGTTCTGACCCAGCGAGTGAAGTGACTAAGAACAGAGGCAATGACACAGTAGTGAGTTGTAACATAGTCGAAGAAGTACAGACAAGACTAATGCGAGGAACACGAACGACAAGAAGAGCATTGAAGGCAGATAATCTGTTCAACAATAAGCCAAGGGTCCACTAATTTATACAATTGCATAATCCCAGATAACATTCAACCTAATCGTTAAAAGGAATCAATAAATTTGAACTGAGAAAATTGTGAGGCTTTACCCCTAAGGGAGCCCTTCCAGAAATTCTCAAGAGCCGTAGGTCAAGCCCAGGCCCATGAGGGGGTTTGGAAATAGTTTTCAACCAGCAATAGACGCGCCTCGGTTAGTACCTCATTAGCTGCGTCATTGCCCCAAGCGCAAAGATGATTGTGAAGAATGCATGCGAGTCCTTATTTATAATGGAATTTTATTGAGGTTCGAAGTTCTTGCAACCGGTGTGGGACAATACACGCACCTTTGCAAAAAAGCTCCGGTTGGGCTTATGCGTCTTGGGCCTCAGAAGCTGGATTGGGCTACGCAAATCGACAACAGCTGTTCTTTTTTTCTTGTTAAGGTTACGTTTAATTAAAAGCGCCATTATTAGTTTCACTTGCAACAGAAAGTAATTACTATTCAACTATGACTTGAATGCAGAATCTGGAAACTTATGGGAACATGCACAATAACAACAAATCCAAGAAGAATAACTTCCCATTAATGACATTACCTTCAACGTAAAGCAGCGTTGAACAGTTTCAGAATAGAGAGCAGTCTTCTAATCTTATATCTGGGGGGAGGTAATCTTTTTGTTCAAATCTACAGAAGTGGTAAGAAATCTCTCAGCCAATAATAATATTTTATCATCGATCAATGGGTCATCATCATCACCATCATCTTTTGTAACTTGTTTTTCTTTTTTTTTTTGGGCAGAGGAAAAGAAAAATGCCAAACCCATTGCAGAAATCGTTGCATGGATACCTGTCAAAGATAAAAAAAGAGACGGGGAAGCTGCAAGTGTCGAATTCATTCTCATCATCCAAGAAGTGGGTGCTTGCTGGCTGTAAGCATCCTAAGAAGCTCTCCTTCTCCTTCAAACACAGACGACGCCCCAGCAAGACCAGATTCAACGATGACCACGTTTACCAGGATCCTGGTCACGCCGCCACCTTGTCCGACATAGACCGTTTCCTTGAGGAAAACTTCAAATCCCTCTGCATCAGAGATGAGGAGGGGGAGGATGACAAAAATAAGGGGAAAAGGGAACAGTCCTCTTCCTCCTCTTCAGATGAGGACGAGGATGAGTATCGTCACAGATTCGAGAGGACATGGGGACCGGCCGTCTACGACTCCCCCAAACTGCCTAGAACAGAGAGACTATCTCCACCGCCTGGATCATCGGAGGGCAGGCCCAGCATGTATACAACAACATCGGAGGAGGGACCTTCGTCGAGGTCCAACTCATCCAGCTTGGTGCTGCCTGAGAACTGCATCGCGGTGCTGAGGTACACTGCAGAGCCTCAGGAGGATTTCAAGAGGTCGATGGTGGAGATGATGGAGTCCAAGTTAGGAGGGAGCGAGGTGGACTGGGACTTGATGGAAGAGCTTCTCTTCTGCTATCTCGATCTCAACAACAAGAAATCACACAAGTTCATACTCAGCGCATTCGTCGATCTCATCATCTCTCTCCGTGACAAGGAGAAGAGCATCACCAGGAAAGGCCTCGTCAGGTCTCTCAGTACTCGCGCCGCCAGGGAGAGGCTTAGGAAGAGGATGGCCGCCTTTCGCAACTAACTAACTCATGCTTCTTCTTTTTTTTTCTTTTCTTTTCTTTGTTGTTAATTCAAAACGTTCCATCAACTGAACAAAACAAAATAATAGTTTCTTTCTTCTCAGTCTTTACATATTTTAAAGGGGGGGGCAGAGTTTTAGCAAACATCAAGTGATTAAGCTTCTCTCTCATTTTGATGCACTGCTCATATGCAGGACGATGTTTTGTTGGCACAAAGTCCTTGAATCTGTTTTTAAAACAAGACAGAGACATACATACATATTAGAGGCAATAACACACACACACACGACATTATCATTGTTAATAGTTTAATTACCCCATGAGAAGATGTTCACTCCCACTCCCACTCCCACACAATAGTTGCACAATGGACTCCATCACGTTTACTAATTTAAGCTCTTTCTTCTTCAATCCTTGCGCGTATCCAAGGAACCTGTTATATTCTTCTCCGTTGAGCTTTTTCTTGACCTATAGTAAAGATCACCGGTGACTTCACAGACTAAACATGAATGTGGTGTGGGTTCTCACTTGACACAAAAATGCAGATGCACTTGCTCCCTTGTTATCACCCCCTTCTTCTTTCGACAGTGACGCACTCCCTGCTTCTCTGGAACCTTTCGCTTTTTTATTAGCCCCATTGTGTTGCTCGATATAAACGTTTCTGTTTCACAAATCTTCTTGTCGCAATCTAGATCAACTACTTCACATCTCTTCTCTTCTCTACCTTTAGAAAAATAAACGGAGCAGAAACATATATCATGGACTGTATCCATACCTTGACATGCGACCGTATCCAAACGGATATCATGGACTGCTGGGACGCTTGTTTAAATCTGTCAACAATAGCCAATGTACAAAATAATCAGACCAAAACCGGAATGAACATCTCTTTTTACCAATGCTCGAGCACTGTTTCTAGTCTATCTGAAGAATACAATGGCGAGTAAAGTTTAGAAAGATAATATCAACCAATGCCATGAAAAAGAAACCTCTCATCACAGAAAATGATTGCTCCATAATCATGGCGATGGCGGATTACACGTCCAATTGCCTGATTTACAGCCCGTGCAGCTTCTTGACTGTACCACATTCTTCCAAGACGAGTTGATCTTCGAAACTAGAAAAAAAGGAAAGTAAGAGACATCATTACCTTGATGAGTCGAAAACTGAGAAAAGATGTTAAACTTACCTTGACATTTGCAAGTCCTGATTGTTTATCCAGAAACTCTCGTTTCAGTTTAACAATTCGGTTATTAACGCCAGAGAGCAAGTAGCAGCAAAAGTTTAAAAGCTAGTCTAAATAAAAGTGAAGACTAAAAATTATGAGAAAGAAGCTCTTATAGCCGTTCGCTGGGTTTTGCTACCAATTTAGCTAAATATATTTCCTGAGCAAAACCTTTGGATCAGTCACCCTGGCATAAGGTAACCCAGTAATGACAACAGCTCTGCCAGCGCTGTCAGCAATTTTTCTGAAAAGTCCTACCATGAAAAAAATACAAGGCTAGATTAAGTTCATACTCTGCTTTTTAGAAATAGAAGAAACGTAGATCGGAAGCATACCTGCATTGCTGCAGGAAAGATGGACGAATCTTTAGGTTCAATGACAGGTTTCTTCAGTTTGCAGATTCTTTCCCATATTGTCATTGAGTTGTTGTGACACTGAATGATAAAGAAACAGTAGGTTTAGCAAAATTTTCATACTCTGAAAAATACAAGCAGTCCATCCGGCACGACTCGTGAAAAGTTCTCTGCAGAGCAAAAACATATAATAATGGATTGATAACTATAGCATAGCATAGCAGCTTCAGTAGTCAGACGAGCTCCCCAGATTCTAGATCATGGCTCACACATCAGATATCTAGAATGATACACTCTGACTCAGTCACCAATAATGAACTACCAAATAACATTCCCAAGTTCTTGTTTGTAATCCGGTAGATCACGATTGCGGTAGCAAGAATTAAGAACACACCCTGATGGACCAGTACTAACAACTCCAGCCCATAGCTGATTTAAGCGTTCTTGATACCTCCTTGGTCCTTGCCTACACAATATATTTTTGGTACGAAGTTGTGATTATCTGATTGATCTGTAAAAAGAGACACTGTCTCAATAGGGAAAGCAAATAACACAATGCTTATTAGTCTCTCAATTTACTAAAACCTTGCTTCTACTGCATCATTTACCTTTTATGACATCAGTAGAATTATGCTCAAGCTCCTGTACACGAACCTAACAAAGAATGAAAGTAAAAGATATGAATAAATGTGGGGGAGTGCAAGAGAAAGCTTATAAAATCCAAAATGGAAAATAAAGAAGTTTACACGATAATCATCTGCATGGTTACTTCCATTTTCCCTAAATATCAGTTTAAGCATGTCAACAATGATTCCTAATTTGCTTGTCATTAACATGGCAAAGGTACTCACGTGATCCTAGCACCAGCATCTTAGGCCTTTGATTGACACACACACAGAAAGAGATTAGAAGAACACAAATTATAAAGTGAAAGAGGAGACCTATAGCTACATCTTTTAAGTTCTTTAACCACTTGACGGAGCTGACTATGAGTCCGAGACGCATAAACTATGGTAGGAAAACCTCCTCCTTGCTTACGGGTGGAGAAACTGCCAATGCTATTTCTCCAGGCTAAGGTGGCACAGAGAAGACAAAGATTTTTCCCAGTTCCAGTAGGACTCTCCAGAAGCGCGTGACATTTCTGCAGCCAGCCAGCAGAATATAAACAATCATGGAACCCTAGGGCTAGGGCTAGGGGAGTAGAGAAATTGCGATTCAACAACTCACGTTTTGGAGAGACTCGATCACTTTTTCCATGTAAATGATCTGACAAGGGTAGGCCTCCAGTGGAAACTCGACATGGATGTTCTTTCTTTCTTTCGAATATCTCCTGAAAATGGAGAGAGAAGATAAGACGCTGGCTCTTTTTTTTGTGATTATTTTCCCGCCGTTTTGGGCTTGCGGATTGACCCTTTGAAGTTTGAAAGAAGAGCCTATTCTAAACCATTAGTTTACTTTTAAGGCCCATAACACCTAACTCATTAGTTAGTTTAAAAGGCCCATAGCCTACCTTCTCTTCTCTTGAGTTTAAAAGGCCCATAACTCTTGAGTTTAAAAGGCCCATAGCCTACCTTCTCTTCTCTTGAGTTTAAAAGGCCATAACTCTTGAGTTTAAAAGGCCCATAGCCTACCTTTTCTTCTCTTGAGTTTAAAAGGCCCATAACTCTGGTGTTCGGAATCCTCCCTCCCTCCCACCACCACGACAACTATGTTCAGAGCTACGTTTTGTTTTTCCCTAGCCGAGTTTAAGCAAAACTGAAACAACATAAAGATACAAAGAGGAGTGTCAAAACTATGAAAAATAGACTAGGAAACTCGCCAAAGTCTTTTCAGTATCAGCTTGTTTTGCCGAGTTCCTCAACCTCAAGATCTATCTGATGATTAAACTAAAAGGTTATTTGGATCAGCATTAACTTTTTTTCACTCTTTCTCCGGTCCAGATTCTTCAGAGCTCCACTCTTTCTTCTTATCTGTCCCATTCGCTATACTCACTGACAAAGCTTATTGTGAGGCAGCTGATGTCAGAGAATCCCATCCAAGGGAATGACTAAAATTCTATGTATTTACTTCTTCCTTTCGATGACGACGATGATTTCTAGCAAGTATCTTTTTAATGTTCTCTTGTTTTGTTTTTCTTCTTTATACTTATATTTAGATGTCTGTTACCTCTTTCTGAACTGTTGTTGTTACAGGCAAATGAAATGATCATGCATTAGAGTGTTAACGTACATATTTGATCTCCCAAAGCTCGACATCTTCTCCTCTATCGTAGCCCTTGGTGTACTGAGGGATCTGTTTGAGGTCGATGCGCTTGCCCACAAAACTCTTCTTGTCGGAATGCTCGCCTGTTCCATACCCACTTACTTGAATCATCTCTAAACTTCATAAACATTGATTCTAAGAAGCATAAAGGGTAGCATAACTTACAAAGGCCATCTTCTTCTTTGATGTATCTTCTGAAGCATGCGTAGCCATTGGCAACAACATGGAGATCGTCTAGGCTGAAGTTGTATCTTTTCTCCAAACCCAGATATAGTACCTGCCAGTTAACATATATATATATGTATGTAAAATGCGGTTGGTTAGTTGCTTTTAAAGTCACCAATTAGTTAGTACCTTGTCACAACCCAAGGACATGAGTCTCTTTAACATGCTGAACAAGGCTATGGTTAGATCATCGCTGTAGATCACATCTGCTGCAAAAATGAAGCTTGCACTTTTGACTTGTTCAAAGTCGTGCAAGCTCCAACAATACCTAAACACAAAGGCGCAGTTTATAATGTGAACGGATGGGATCACAAGACATTAAGAAAAGAGCAGATGAATATGATTGATTGATTGATTACGGTTTAGGATAAGGATGGGTATCTTGTTGAACCGGCCATTGGGTCATCCAGTTGAGGTCACGAACATTTACAATAGCTTGAGGGTGAAAGAGGGAAGAATTCAATTCCACGTTCCGAACACAGTTGCCAAGAATTTGGTCTCCGTGATCTATATATTGTACAAGAGAAGGTGGGTCAGAAGATTAGCTATAGTTTGAATCAGGAAGGAAGTGATGTGAATGTGATGAAGGTGCACCAGTAAGGAAAACTGACTTGGCCACCCGTGCAAGCAATATACCGAGCAGACCTGGATAAAAAAAGAGGATAAGAAAATAAAGAGAGAGAAGATGCATTTGGTGATGTATATTATTTAGAGCTCGGCCGGAAAAAAAGGTAAAAAACCTGTTCCAGCACCGAGTTCAAGGCACACAACGCCATTGAGTAGAGACATGTTATGCAATACAAAATCTGATAAGACGAGTTCTGATTTCCAAACCTGATTAAGATGGAGGGAGGGATAAGCAGCAGAGCATAGAAGCAAAGAGAGATAGATAGAGAGATGAACTTGCCTGCAGACCAACATCAGGGAGGGTTGATGTGATAGAATGCTGAATGGTGACAGTAAACGACGACCCGTGAGAGGATGGGCCTGTTGGTTCGTTCACCCATTATAAAATAAAAAGGGATGATGATGACAAAAGTGAGATGAAGATGCTTACTGTTACTGTTACTGGTTCTTCTCCTAGGAAGAAGAAGGTCACCATCTTTATCAACACCAATAGTCGAATGATCAGAGAAGGTGAAGCGGGAAAGAAAGGGTCCCATAGTGGCGGCTGGACAACCCAGATGAATCTCGCTCATCACTTGATTCTCTGAATCCTCCATTTATCTTAAAGAAAGAAATTTTAATTTGTCGATTTTTAGGGTTCTTCGTGCAGATCGAGCTGTGAGGGATATTAAAATACCCGTAAAAATAAAATAAAAATAAAAACTAAACTTTTTTTCTCACATGTCACTTTTGGTTTACAAAGAATTAATTCATTCACAGACACGACAAGTTGTACATATCCTCTAATGAATGATATAGGAGAAGAAGATACATCAGTTTCGTGTGAGAGCATGTACGCGAGCAGCGACCTCATCAAAATCTGGGACGTTGGACTGCCACGACGCTGTTCGACGATTCATCCTCCTTATCCCCTCTCCGCTTGCTTTCTCCATCTTCTTATAACTTCTCATCAAATCTTCACCACTAGGCGCATCTGAGGGCGGCGGCTTCGCTAATCGTCTTCTCACTGATCTCGCCTTTGGTTTTCCCGCACTAGGACTAGGAGGTGACTCTGTTTTCCACATACCATCCAACCAACATTTAAATTAGATTACTATCAATTCAATGATATTTGTTTGCTTACAAAATAGATACTACTCTATTTTACCAAAAAAATAGATAGTATATTATGGAGTTTTACTAACCCGTGTCTTTGGACATGAGATCAGACTTGGTCATCTTCTCCGGAAGGCTTTCCTGTTTCTCTATTTTGGGTTTGTCGTTGCTGGGCATGATGAATCTGTAGTAGAAATGTTTGTTTTCTGGATCATCCTCCTCCTCCTCCTCCTCCTCGTGGCCAGTAACACAACTTTTGCTTCTAGTCATGGAGACCTCTTCGCTTCTTTTACTTATGGACTTGGCGTCCAGAGACTCTTCTCTGACATGAAACGAAAGGCTACTTCTGTTTTCATTCGTCTTTCCAGGATTATAATTGGCCTTTGTTTTTGGGTTTTCAGCAGCATGATGATGAGTAGGTGGTGATGTGTAGAGCCTCTGCTCTAAAGACTTGGCATCCCATTTGATGGAGTACTCTAAGGCAATCTCCTGGAGAAGCTCTACCTTCATTTCCTTTGACGGGGGTTCCGCCTTGAATCTCTCCACAAACTGCAAACACAGATTCCGATTAATATAATATCGTCACTCAGCCACAAACTACTGTGGTGGTTGGCAGCGTTAGAAAATGTTTGTTTATACCTCAAGGTTCACAAACTGTTCAAGTGAATTAGTCATGTATCTGTCAGCAAACAAAGACCTGAGATCGCGAAGCTCAGGCACTTCAGAGACTCTAGCGGCCGCGTACACAAGGGAGGAGATGGCCTCGCGACACTCCTCAGGGCATTTACTGTATTATTACTATTTTTTAATATGGATGCGGATGATGAATCCCAAAGTAAAAGGTAAAAGAAGGAGGTGCTTTTGATTTATTGTACCTTGAATTCTGTAAGAGAGATACATTGGATGCAACACAGACACAGAATTGCTCCAAAAACTCATAACAAGACAACCTCCGTTTCTCCTCAATAAGCCCTTGTGCCTGCCACACACGCAAGTATGAGATCATTTCCTCATGTAACAAATTTTAAAAGACAAACAGAAGCCACGAATAATTTATTGCGCATGACAAAAAGCAAATGTTTTTTTTTCAGCTGGGTTTCTTAAGAAACAAGTCACTCTGTTTTAGCCAGCTGTGGACATGAAATATATACATCCCACTGCATTCACGTACACCCAAAAAAGAAAAGAGAGATATTTGCTCATGTATGTTTGAAGATATGTATTTTGTGAAAGGTGGTCCATGCTTTCACGTTCGGAGGCGCCCCATATCAAGGGTCTAAAACTCCAGTTAATGAATTCAGAATATTATCTGTTGATTGATCATATGCTAACATTAAAAAAAAAATTAATGAAAAGATTACCCTGCCGTAAGCATTGTAATCGAGGCTGTTGTTGAGAAGATCGACAATGTCCTTCTTCAAATATTTGCAAACCGAGTTTTTCTTCCTCTTCACGGTCTCCACTCTTGTTTTCGTTATCTTTACCAAGTTCTTGCTGACAAAACTCAAACGCGATCAACAAAATACAAAAAAAAAATATATACAAAGGTACCTACCGAAAGCAAGACAAGGAAAAGATTTTACCATTTCGTATAGAATTTGGGTTTAAAAAGAGCGTCCAGCATTTTGTTTCTTTTGGAAGTTAACAGATATGTATAGGATCTTCTTCTCGTTTCCGTTTTGTTATTTTGTTATCTCTCTCTCTCTCTCTCTCTCTCTCTTTTGTGCAAGAGAAAGAGAGAGATCGATAGAAGAAATGGAGTCTCTCTGGGAGTTTTTAGGCAAAGGAAGGCTTTATATATAAAATCAGAGGAGGGGGGAGAGAGAGAAGAAGGAAATAGAGGCGACATTAGCTGGGTATAACATGAGATCTCAAGAAACGGAACTTGTTTCTCGCAAGAAAAAAAAAACATTAAGCAACCTGTGTCAAGCAGAGAGAAGGAGTTGAGGAAGAGAGAGAAAAAAGGATGGACAAAATAGCGCGCGCCTTGGGGGATCTGTATTTACTAAAATGGAAAGAGAAGGGAATTGACCAGGGCTAGTTTCGTAATTCAACACTCTTTCTCTGTTTCTTGTTAAGGACGTTTTCTAATTATATCTTAATCCAAAGTCCAGGGGGTAATCCTATGATCATTGCCTCTCTGTCTCTCGCAGGCTCTGAAAAAAGAACTAGAATATTTTGTTGAGTTACTTTAGAGGAGGAGTATGTGTTACTAAAATCCAACGATTCTTGGACACTTTCAATTATAGAAATAACATGTGATCTCTTTTTTTCTTTTCTTGAACCAAAAGAAACAAACATTTTGGATCCCAATTGGGATTGGACCCATAAAATGGCTAATCTCATTTGATCGCCCTAGGCTACGAGTCTAAGACAGAAGCACGTCGTCAGCGCAAGGTAGGTGGCCTGTTTAGATTTAGGGATGGATCAATGATTTAGGTGATTTGGCCGTCGTTTTTTTGGTGGGTATCAATTACTTGGGGAAGAAAGGCGAAGCCGTTGAAGGAGCCAAAGCTAGTAAAAAAATATTATCATGTGTGTTAGTTCAAGTGTTATTTCTTGTTCTGGATTTGAGTTCTGAGTACTTTATATAGCCAAATCTTAAAATGCATTATATATATACATAATATTCGTGTTTTGTTGTTCCAGAATCCATCTCTCCGCATTTCAGAATACACACGCAGAATCAATGTTTCTCTAGTCATTATACAAAATTCTAATTGAAAGATAGATCAGTGTAGTACATTGGGTTGATCTGGTCAGAAGGAAAGCTGAGAAGTTCCGAGGACACTTGTGCTTTAGCTCTGCTTGTTTGTAGTTTCTAGTCTAAAAGGTTAAAAAGAGTTTCTAGCCATCAAGACATCTCTCTCTATTCGACTACTTTCGCTTTCTTATTATTGTGTCCCTACGTAAATGAAGAAAAAAAAACAAGAGAGAAACAGATGTTTGTCTACTCCACGTTTCTTCTTCTTTGTTGCCTTTATTTACTTACAAAGAAGATAATGATGTATAGGTGATAGCGTGGCACTTGTTCCTTTTAAGTTTATTTTGAATCTCCATAAAACATATTTGTCTGATTCTTCCGCCACTGGACAACTCATAAAAGAAGTGGAGTGTGACTTTGGGTGGATTTAGTTTCAGTAATTAATTATATACATGATTGTTTTAGCTTATCATCAAAGTATAATTATTTTTCTTTTTTGTTGTTAATTAATAAATAGATGAACGTGAGAAATAAAGAAAATAATAAACTAAGAGGAAAGAAGTTTTTGGCAGGAAGAGAGATGTAAAGGTGGCGGGAGAGGGTTGGGTGAGATCATACGAAAAGGACGGTGCCCTCTCCTATCAATCTAAAACTGTATCTTCCTTCTTCGACTGAAAGTGGAGAGAGCTTTTGTTTCACGTTTCTCATCGCCAAAAAAGGGACAAAATCCCAATCCGCTTTTTAACTCGGAAAGTTGTAAGACGTACACACAATCAAATCCCTCGGGACTAGAGCTTTCAGGTCTGAGATGGATTTCTGGCCGGAGTTTATGGCGAGCAGCTGGGGAAGGGAGTTCGTAGCCGGTGGATTCGGAGGCGTTGCCGGTATTATTTCCGGATATCCCTTGGACACGCTGAGAATTCGTCAGCAACAGAGCTCCAAATCCGGATCTGCCTTTACCATTCTCCGCCGGATGCTTGCCGTCGAGGGTCCCGCCTCACTCTACAGAGGTATGGCTGCACCCTTGGCCTCCGTCACCTTTCAGGTTCTTCTTTCTTATAGATTCACCTTTCTTTTTTTTACTTTTATCATGAATATCCCATCTATCATTACTTTTTTTTTTCTCTTTTTAAAAAAAACATTAGATTCCACTCGCATATTCTCTTGTGCACATGTGATTTACTCATCTTCTTCTTCTTCTTGTGATCATGTCACAGAATGCTATGGTATTCCAGATATATGCCATACTCTCTCGCTCCTTTGATTCCTCTCTTCCCCTAGAAGAGCCTCCTTCCTACAGAGGCGTTGCTCTTGGCGGGGTTGGCACTGGCGCTGTTCAGAGCCTCTTGCTAAGCCCCGTTGAGCTCATCAAGATTCGTCTTCAGCTGCAGCAGAGCAACAGCGGCCCCATCTGCTTGGCTAAGACCATCCTTAGGAGAGAAGGTCTCAAAGGCATTTACAAAGGCCTTACCATAACTGTTCTCAGAGATGCTCCTGCCCACGGCCTCTATTTCTGGACTTACGAGTACGTACGAGAAATGTTTCATCCCGGCTGCAGGAAGAGTGGAGAAGAAACCCTCCGCACCATGCTGGTCGCAGGTGGCCTGGCTGGTGTCTCCAGCTGGGTCGTTTGCTATCCTCTTGATGTCGTCAAGACCAGGCTTCAACAAGGAAATCATGGTTCTTACGATGGCATTGCAGATTGTTTTCGTAAGAGCATCGCACAGGAAGGCTATGGGGTTCTCTGGCGTGGCCTCGGGACTGCAGTTGCCAGGGCCTTTGTTGTCAACGGTGCCATTTTTGCTGCTTATGAAGTTGCCTTGAGGTGTTTATTCCCTCAACTGACGTCCGCTGATGTTGCCAGCGGAGATTTGAGTAAAAAGCCAAAACAAGACGCCTTGAAGATTCATAAAGAGTGACTATAGTTAATAATATTGTTAACATATCTGACTCGCTTTATGAATCAGGCAGAAACTTCGTCTGTGATAAATAGTTGAACACCATGAACTTGGAAGAAAGCAGATGAAATGAAAATTCTTTTGCTCTCTGTTTTTCTCTTTTACCTTGTTTGCTAAAATTAGAGTGCCATGGATTTCCTCCAAAATGTTCTCATAGGTTAGTCGCTCTCCTAGACGCGGCCACTAGTGCTGACTTGGTTACTTTAGGATGGATTTTTAATGTTTAAAGAATTGGCACAACAGTCTGTGAACGGCTCCGTAGCCTTGAGTGGACTAAAACGAGCTGGATGGATAAGAATGAGATGTTCTTATTTTACACTGATCATTGGAGTATCAAGCATCTACCAGTAAAATAGCTACATAGTCCTTTGCCCGGCTTATTGCTCTCTACCTGAAAAACAAAAGCAGGGATGCAACATCTGTTGTCTCAGTCCAATCATCAACAATTAAAACACTTCACAGATAACTGGAACCCACAAGACTCACCAATTGATTGGTTTACTGCTTTCATACACAGGTTCACACAGTATTCTTTGCAACTCTTTTTATATGCCAAACCCTGCTTGAACATCTCCACTGTAGTAAGGATCATGAACAAAAGTCAGGCAAGGTTTTGCGGATTAGGTATCTCCAAGGGCAATGGGCCTATCACATCAAAGTTGGACTTCTCTTTATTAAAATAACCAAACCCTTCCTTTCCTGTATTGGTTCCTTAACAAAAGTTTGTTTCGTTTGCTCAAAGGAAAAGAAAAAAAAGGTTTGTTTCTCTAACATGTTAAAGGTGGAGTCGGTACTTAACGACATCAATCTACACAGATATTGCTACATTTTACTCTAGTGTCTATGAGTAGTTTGTTAGGTAAAACGTTTTTGGGATGGGATTTTAGCATATTGTCATAAACCTCACACGTGTATGCTACTCCAATACTTTGGCAAAAAAGAAAGATAAAAACACTTGAAACAGAGAGTAGTAGTGTCTTTTTGTTTTAAAATACATACCTTATATACGACAATTCGATTTGTTTGGAAGAGAAATTGACACTTTCCATCATCATAGATAATAGAAGGAGCCCTTTACTCAGACCACCGGAGTCAGAAGTGATTTCCCAGCGAAGTGCGCTTCCAAGTTACTCACCACAAGATCTGCCATGGCATTCTCTGTCTCTACAGTGCTACTCCCAACGTGAGGAAGTAAAACGACATTTTGAAGTCCAAAGAGCTCCTCGGGCACGTGTGGCTCCTGCTCAAACACGTCCAGCGCAGCCCCACCTAGGCGGCCTTCTGTTAGAGCTTTTACTAGCTCTTGCTCATCAACATGTGGCCCACGCCCTATGTTTACCAGCACACCCTTTGCTCCTAATGCATCCATGACCTGCCGATTGACAATGCCTCTGGTCTGGTCAGTCAATGGGCATGCTACCACGAAGATGTCAGAGTTTTCAGCAAGCTCAAGCACCGTTGGATAGTACTTGTAGCCTAAATCAGGCTTGGCTCTTCTAGAGTGGTAACTGACTGGGCAGCTAAAGGCTTCAGCTCTCTTGGCGATGGCAGTCCCAATTCTACCTAGACCGAGGATGCCCACTGATTTTCCGCTAAACTGAATCAACAAGAAAAAAAATAGAGCAGATATAGATCACATATGCGACTGTGATACTTTCTAATTGTTCAAACAAGCAACTGTGTCAATCCAATCACAAAACAAATAAGAATGAGAAAAATAAAAAGTGTAATAGTCATCAGGTCATCAAGTCAATAGGTATCTAATGTACAAGTAGTAGTGCTCTGAAGAGTAGAGAGACCTTACCTTAGTAGTGAGTTGAAAACCGCCATACTTCCATTTACCGCTCCTCACATAGCTATCGCACTCACATAAGCGTCGGAGGAGAGCCAGTATAAGGCCAATCGCGAGATCTGCCACGTCTTCAGTGAGAACGTCCGGAGTGTTGGTGACTCGGATCCCTTTTTCCTTGCATTTCCCCAAATCGATCTTATCGATGCCGACGCTGAAGCTGGAGATAATCTCAAGCTTGGGGAGATCATCGATGAGCTCAGCGTCAGCGCCTGTAGAAGCGTTTCCAACGACGGCGCGGATTGAGTTCCGATGAGTCTCCGGGAAATTCCAAAAGCGAACAAGGTTGAAGCGCTTCTGAAGCTCGTTCTCGAGGTAGGAGGACATAGGGCACATCATAAGGACTCCGATTGATTCCATACTTTCTAGTTTACTTTCTGGAAACGCTCCAAGCGCGAACAAGTGAGTAGAGTATAAGCTTCACCATAATGTGTCCTGGGCCTTCCTATGATAGCCACATAAGATAAAAGTAGGCCCATAATAAAAATGGCTCATTTTCAACATTATACATTTCATAGTGGTTAGTTCCGATAATGTTCAAAGAGGTCTGTAGCCTTTACTGTATCCGCTTATCTAAATTAGTCCAATAATTTAAACAATGCATAATACATAAAGTTTTATTAAAAAAATTGTTAAAAAAATTAGAACATGTACTATAGAATACAATATATAATCGATTAATACAAATTTATAAAGCAGTTAGAAAATTTTAAACAATTTTAATGAATATAAACTTCAGTATATAGAGAAATTAGAAAAAAAAAATTATTTTCATACGGGTTACTCAAAATTTTTGAAAAAATTCAATAAATATAAAATTTTTGTTTAAATACATAGTTGCATCTGTATTGACATAGGATTATGGTCTCAGACGTTTAGAACATTTGTTGTCTCCGTTTTTCTCAAAAATAAAAATTTCATATTGGTAATTCAAATGATTTATGAAGCATATTAAGTTTTACTAACTTAATTATTAAGAAATTAGAACGATGCCTCTGTACCATGAAAGAAAGTTTATCACACATTAATAAAAATGTATAAAGTGATAAGAAAATTTTAAACAACACTAATGGATATAATCTTAAAAATATAGAGCATTTATCCAAAAACTAAATATTTTCGTTGGGGTTAACCCAAATATTTTAAGAAAAAAAAAATAAAAATATGCAATATGTTTAATGCATATTTGCATCATAAAATAACATAAGATAATGGTTAAGGAGGTTTAAAACCTTTGTTTTTTGTTTCTCTAAAGAATAGAGATTTCATAGTGGTTAATCCAATAATTTAAGTAGTATATTAAGTTTTATCAAACAAATTGTTAACAAGTTGAAACGATGACCATGTACCATGAAAGATGATATCGTACACTTGCATAATATTTTTAGAAAATTCAAAATATGACAATATTGTTTTAATTCATAGATGCATTGTACGCTGACATAGTATAATGTTTAAAGAGGTTTGAAGTCTTCATTGTCTTATTTTCTCTAATGAATAGAGATTTTATAGTTGTTAGTCCACTAATTTAAGCAATATATAAAGTTTTACTAATTAAAACAACTGTTAAAAATTAGAACGATGCTCATGTACCATGAAAGAGAGTTTATGATAAATTAGTAAAATTTTAGAATGTAGTTAGAAAATTTTAAACAAATATAAAGAGTATAAACTTCAGTATATTGAGTATTTAACGAAAAACTCAATATTCTCATAGAGACCCACAAATTTTAAGAAAAAGTCAAAATATTTCAATCTTATCTAAATGCATAATTTCATCATGTACTAACATATGATTATGGTTATAGAGGTTTTAAATATTTTGTTGTCTCCGTTTTTTTTTCAAGAATAGAGATTTCATAGTGGTAGGTTCACATATTAGGCAATATATGAAGTTTTACTAACTTAAATTTTTTAATAAATTAGAACGATTCTCATGTACAATGAAAGATAGTTTATATACTTTAATAAAAACTCATAAAGTGGTTTGAAACTTTTAAACAACACCAGCGAATATAAGCTTCAACAGTAGAGAATTTAACCAAAACTCAATATTTTTGTAGGGGTTAATCCACACATTTTGAGAAAATTCAAAAAAGTGACAATATTGTTTTTAATTCATAGGATGCATCTTAAACTGACATAGGATAATGGCTAAAGAGGTTTGAAATATTTATTATCTATGTTTCTCTAAAAAAATGAGATTTCATCGTGGTTTCTACATTAATTTAAGAAGTATATAAAGTTTTAGCACAACAATTGTTAAAAAATTAGAATAATGTCTATGTACCATTAAAACGAGTGTAGTATACATTAATACAAATATAGAATGTATTTAGAAAATTTTAAACAACTTTAAAGAGAATAAATTTTAGTATAAAGCTATACTAGCAGCTATACCTAACTACGCCATGTCATGCTTTATGTTACCCGCCTCCTTATGTAAGCAAATCTGGTCCCTCTTAACCCTTTTTTTGGTGGGATGCAAACCTGGAGAAAAGGAAGATGTGTTGGGTTGCTTGGTCAAACCTCACTAAGCCAAAGTATGGGAGGGACTAGGATTCAAAGGTATTGATACCTTCAGTGATGCACTGTTAGCTAAAATGGGGTGGAAAATCCTGCAAAAACCGAAGTATTTACTTGCCCAAGTTCTCCTAGGAAAATATGCTAAGAACTCCTCTTTCATGGATTGTTCTGCTCCAGCTTCGCCTTTCCTCGGGTGGTGGAGCCTCTTGGTGGGTAGAGATGTACTAAAACGTGGACTTGGATGAGTTGTAAGTAACGGCAAAGATATCAGTGTATGGAGTGATCCCTGGCAGTCTTGCGACCAATCACAGAAGCCCATAGGACCAGCACCAGAGTGAGGACATGTCTTAAAAGTCTCTGACCTTTTATACCCCTTTACGAATAGTAGGAATATCGAGAAAATTTAATGCCACTTACCTCAGTATATGGAAAAAATCTAAAGAATTGTCACAAGTTCTTCACCGATGCGAGACTCTCTTGTGTGGCTTTTCAATGACTCATGGATCTACGCAACAAAGTCTGGCTATGGGACAGTTTGCTTAGGGAATAATGGTGGAGCTGATCCACTTCTTCCATGGGACTGGACTGGATCAAGCATATTTGGAACATGAAAACATCACCGAAACTCAAAGACTTCCTTTGGAAAGTTATCAAGAAGGCCACCCCTGTTAATACTAATTTATCACATGAGGCTTCACCCCTTTTGGCTGCCATCGTTGTGGCAAAACAGAGGATGATCTCCATGTTTTTGCGACCTGTCCGCTGAGGTGTGGAGCCTAGCGCCCCTTCAGTGGAAACCCTATCTCACTACTTCCTCTCTCACATGTCCCCTGATGTGTTCTGAGAGAATGACTCATCTCTCATCGATGGGAGTATATGTACCTTTTTGACCTTAGATGTTATGAAATTTGTGGAAGGTCAAGAATAAGTTATATTTGGATGCTAATTCATTTACATGTTTAGAAGTTATTCACAAAGCTATCAAAGATGCAAATGAATGGAAATAAGCACAACTCCATGAAACAAAGATCTTCTCCATGCCCCAACACTAAGCTCACAACTGCAACAATGGAAATAAGGGCAACTTTCTCACCGGCCCAACCTGTCAAATGGATGCCATCTGGAATCCCACCACTAACTCGTGCGGCATTGGAGGCATTTTCAGCGAACCAATCCAACCACCTTTACCTCTTATCCGGTGCTCCGGTGTGCTATCTCTTCATCACTTATGGCAGAAGGCCTTGCTGTTCGTTATGCAGTCATGGCGGCTGGATCGTCAAACATTTGATCTCTGACTGTATTTTCAGATTTACAAGTCCTTATTAAGTTGATGAAAGCAAATGAATCTAAACCACTACTCTTTGGGATTTTGGGTGACATCTATCATTTTAGTATAGTCTTTAAAACTATTTCTTTTGTTTTTATTTCTCGTTTAAAGAATTTAGAAACAAAAGCTGTGGTAAAGGCTGTCTTTGTATTAGAAGATATTCTCTTCATAGATGGAACTTGACTTTGAAATTTTATGAAATTAGTATTTTGATCTTAAAAAAACAAATTAAGTCAATCACCATTTTGTCCGCAGAGAAAGAATAGATCGGTTATTACCTACGAGAACCGCAAGTTGATATATTATTTCTCTGTGAATCTTTAGCCATTGTTGCAATGTAATTTCTCCATTCTGCAGATTTTTTTGTTTGTTAGGAAAGCAAAGTCAGCAAAGAATAGTAAACGATAGATTAATTGATGTTTGCAGAAACGACTTCGATGTAGCACTCATGCCGTTTTAATCTACCTAAAACGCTGTGTATTACTTGTCCAAAATTTTAAACGATGCGTCGTTTCCTTTACAAAGGGTTTAGTATTGGGCCCGACTTTGATATAATTGTTTACTACGACAATATCTGATAGTAAAGGGGAAATCGGCCAAAAAAATACTGAACTTTGTAGAAATTGCCAAAAAAAACTTGTATTCGAGCTTGGCTAATATAACCTTCATCTTTTATTGACTTTTTTAGAAAAATAAGAAACTTACCATTGACTGACCGGATTAACACACCGTTAATCGACAGTTAAAACAATGTTAAGTCACCGTTAAATTCTGCCGTTTATTAAACGACGTCGTTTCATTTAGTTGTTTGTTTAAGACAAAATTCCAAAACGACGTCGTTTTGTTGAATTAAAATTGTTTTTAGTTCGACTAGAACTCATGAACTCGAGGTCTATAGGCACATTATGCCACTGAGCTAGTGGACTTTTCAGAAGAATAACATATATATTTATTTTTATTGATCAAAAAGATGTTGTGTGAGGAGATGGTAAAGACAAACCACGACCGTCCTTTTCCCTCTTCATCCTCTCTCTCTGTTCCTCTTCTTCCTCTTCTTCCTCTCCGTAAAGCCAACAATCAAAAACTCTCTCCCAGATTGTTCTTATTCCCTTTTCAATCATGTCTTCTCTCAGATATTAGTTTTGGTTTGGTTTAGGTTTTGGGATTTTCATTTTTTCGTTGGGGACCATTAGATAGGCCGTTCAGAGGAAGACGATTGGCGTCGGGATACCTCGAGATCCTCGAGACTGTGGATGAAGACGGCTTGTTTGAATCTGGAGAGACGATTCCGAAGGAGAATCGTCGTTTCTTCTTCGAAGATTGGGATGGAAATTGTTGGTTGAAGTTCAAGAAATCTTCTGTGCGCTTTCGATTGGTGGCGACGGCACCCATTTAGAGGGAGGGAGGAATCTGGGGTCAACCACTATGACCACGACGGAGAACAATCCCACTCCTCCTCCAAGAAACAATTCAAGCAACAGATTTCCCAACCCCGTGATTATTTTTTTTTTCATTTAACTCGGATTTGCAGACATTAAATGTAATTATGTTAGTCAATTCATTGAAAAGCTCAGTAGCTCAGTTGCAAAATCCCTACATTTAATCACAAGTGCCACGAGTTCAAATCGCGGAGAGCACAAATTTTTTATGACAAAAGCATCGTGAAATAACATCGTATACTTTAACGTGGACTTAATGCCGTTTTAATTATCTGTTAACTCTGGTAACGGTGTGTTATTTTGGTTAGTCAATGCTAAATTTTTTAATAAGCTAAAAAAGTCAATAAATATTCAGCATTTTATTGATCAGCCAATATGTCCAAGTTTTTTTTGGCAATTCGTGAAAAGTTCAGGTTTTTTTTGGCCGAATTCCCGATAGTAAAGCCCAAAGTTTTACGAGTCTCATATTGTTGGCGGATAAAGTTTTTCACTTTTCCCGCCGTTTTTATCGAAATTTTTTGTAAAGGAAATTCTGCGGTCCTTTCTTCAGAATTACACATAGAGGGAATTTTAAGAATTACCCAACTTATTAATTCTCAGTCAAAAAGGATCCGAAAGCCCAGAACTGAAGAAATACAGACGTAGCAATTATTTTTCCGGTTCCAGCGGCGAAGGTTTCCGGTGGGAAGCCGCAAGTCGGATTCTTCAGTCTGACCCAGAAGATTCCACTCTCGAATCTACAGCTCCTCTACCTTCTATGAGCGTTCTCTAATCTCTTATTCCAAGGTTTTGGTTAATTGTCTTTTGTTTTGTTTTGTTTTGTCATGTGAATGAAAATAATTGTTTTGATGAAGGCTGGTAGAAGCTTATAGAAGAGGATGAAGCGATGTTCAAGAAAGGGCTGGGGGATTCTGTAGCTCTTAAAGCCAAAGCTATTTAGTAGATGAACATCATCATCATCATCCAGGTACCTCACCAAATTCTTAGACAACTTCGATTCGCTAGGCCACTCCACCCTGAACTTCTCTTCAATTTTTCTTCATTTCATTTGTTTGGTGTGATTCATGTGATTTGTTTTTGACATCTTTTTTTTTCCTTGTCACGATTCAATATGAGATTTGTTTAGAGATGCTTAATAGGATTACACATCATAAGCCTTTTGTCCTTTATAAGCTTCAGATTACCACCCACTGAGAATATTGCTGACATGGGTTTTGTGAAATCTTTTGAATGTTCCCTGTTCCTTGCTACACGTTAGATTCGCACAACACAAGATGCTCCAATCTCCAAGTGGATTCAGCTGGAACGTATCCTATGTTCAAGACCGCCTCATGGCTATCTCTATTGCCAAAGCTATTTGATTGTGTAGACATCGTTCCTCTCAGGAAGAGTGGGTTTGGTGATTCCTACACTTTTTTTTTCCAGACAGCTTCTAACAAGAAGGATATTGTAGATTTGCAGATTTCTTTGGTTTTTGTAAGTCATCTTCTCTCCTGTCTTTGCCTTGCTCCTTTAGTACATTTGAACAATATAACAGGTATTTCAAATGGTATTTTGCTTGTGATTAGGTTTTGAGCATAATACCTCTAGAGATCCTATCCTCCATATTAGATAGGAGAGAGTGTTTGCTTTGTGAGTAAATTTCCTACGCGTGTTCGTTGAGTAGAGGTTGGTGATTGCCTGTAGTTAGGACTTAGGAGCTTAGCTTTCGCTGATTTGTTTGTTTTTGATGGTGTAAATGATATGGGATCTGAAACATGCATATATAAATTGATGGTTGCACTTTATTAGTAGATAAGCTCTCACTGATTTGCACTCTATGAAGTGTTATCCTGGAGGACGCAATATCTGGTGTTCTGCCATGTAAAGCAAACGCCGACGATCACGCCAGGACTTTGACATAGACACAATCAATGTACGTACAACCATAGAAATCATCCACTTTTCACGAAATTAGAAGTTTCATTTATTTTATGATAAAAAATGCAGGTGATCTCTCTTTCAACTGGTATTTACATGATTGCAATATTTTTAATTTCTATTGCTTCTTTTGATTTCTCTCAAGATTACCAAAGACTAAGGAGCGTGAAGATTCTGGAGATTGCTTTTAACATAGATATTCAAACTCGTGTGTGTCGTTTTTTTTGTTTTACGAATTCCTTATAACATCTTTTGGGTTTTTGTTTCTAAATTGCAAGGGAAGGAATCTGGCGTGGCTTCATTTAGCTTGGGCTACTTATAAAAGCCGTTGGGCTCAGCCCATTTATCAGGTTAACTAATTCTTTGATACACTTTTTGCAATTACTAGTGCTCCATTTCCTTAGTTCATTTAAGATATTTAGGCCTTTTAAAAAACTGAGTTAATTTCTAATATTTCGGCCTTTTAAAAGTTCAATTTTTTTTTTAACCTATGCAAGATGACTATATGTTTATATAATATCGTACTCCATAATTTAACAGAAAGTAACATGTAGTACATGCGTTTTTGAATTGTTGAGGTTTATTACTTCTTGGGCTTGCTTATTTAATATTATGTAGAATTGATATATAGGTTTATAGCTTGGGCTTGCTTAGCTAAAACTGCTTAGATTTTGAAATACACTAGTCTTTACTACTACTACTATTATTCATATATTATTGAACCATATTGACTAAATTATTTAGGCCCGATAATATAAGTTGATATAGTCTGCCTGCATTTAAAGTCATTGTGCTAAGTCCATTTTGTTTCTAAGAATATTATCATTTGCGATCTATGAACCGTATTAATAAAAAAATAACATGCACAATGAATACAAAATAATGGTGTTAGGGTTTTAGGGTTTAGGGTTTAGGGTTTAGGGTTTAGGGTTTAGGGTTTAGGGTTTAGGGTTTAGGGTTTAGGGTTTAGGGTTTAGGGTTTAGGGTTTAGGGTTTAGGGTTTAGGGTTTAGGGTTTAGGGTTTAGGGTTTAGGGTTTAGGGTTTAGGGTTTAGGGTTTAGGGTTTAGGGTTTAGGGTTTAGGGTTCAGGGTTCAGGGTTCAGGGTTCAGGGTTCAGGGTTCAGGGTTCAGGGTTCAGGGTTCAGGGTTCAGGGTTCAGGGTTCAGGGTTCAGGGTTTAGGGTTTAGGGTTTAGGGTTTAGGGTTTAGGGTTTAGGGTTTAGGGTTTAGGGTTTAGGGTTTAGGGTTTAGGGTTTAGGGTTTAGGGTTTAGGGTTTAGGGTTTAGGGTTTAGGGTTTAGGGTTTAGGGTTTAGGGTTTAGGGTTTAGGGTTTAGGGTTTAGGGTTTAGGGTTTAGGGTTTAGGGTTTAGGGTTTAGGGTTTAGGGTTTAGGGTTTAGGGTTTAGGGTTTAGGGTTTAGGGTTTAGGGTTTAGGGTTTAGGGTTTAGGGTTTAGGGTTTAGGGTTTAGGGTTTAGGGTTTAGGGTTTAGGGTTTAGGGTTTAGGGTTTAGGGTTTAGGGTTTAGGGTTTAGGGTTTAGGGTTTAGGGTTTAGGGTTTAGGGTTTAGGGTTTAGGGTTTAGGGTTTAGGGTTTAGGGTTTAGGGTTTAGGGTTTAGGGTTTAGGGTTTA